>JAPDNY010000001.1:33811041-34356041 GCA_029375565.1 Gekko gecko
GCGAAGTGCTTCACCCCTAGAGAGCATTTCGCCCAACAATGTGGAGAAGTCCCTTGTCCATGCATACCGCAGTCTAGGGTTGCCAGCTCTGGTTTGGGAAATTCCTGGAGGTTTTGGGCGGTGCCTTAGGATGGGGGAGTTTGAGGGAGTAAGGAAGCTTTGGAAAGATGTGATGTTACTTTAGGACTTCAGTTTCTTTTAGTCTCTATAGTATGTCGCAGAGTCTGTTCTCCAAAGTTGCCTTTTCCTCCAGGGGAACTGATCTCTATAGTCTGGAAATGAGCTATAACAAGTGGGGGCCCATGAGACTCATGGGGGGGATCCCATATCACTTCCCATCCTGGAGCCTGGTGAGGATCCAGCCCCCCACCTACCGTGGGACCCTGCAGCCGGCATCTACCTCCACCACCACCCAGGCTCACAGTGGCTTCCAACTTTCAGTGCCACCGCACCCAGACTTGAAGCACCTGCCACCAGCAGGCCCAGAGCAGTGGCCGCTGGCCTCCACCGCCACCACACCTGGGCCTGGAGCAGCAGTCACCAGCCTCTACTTCTGTGGCATCCTCGTCCACTGTGCCCAGACCAATAACATCTGCTTGCTTTCACCACCGCCAGGCTTAGAGCAGCTCACAGTATTCACTGCCAGCCTGAAGGGGCTGCTGGCATCCACGGTCACTTAGCTGGAGTGGCTCCCTGCATTCTCTGCACATGGTCAGAGAGTGCAGTTATATTTGGGGGTTAATTTAAATCCCCCTTTTTATTTTAAGATTTTTTTCCTGCAAACTTGGGGAGTTCCCAGATTTGCTGGAAAATCTCAGAAGAAGAAGAAGAAGTACCCCGCCCTTCACTACCCAAAGGTGTCTCAGAGCGGCTTACAAACTCCTTTCCCTTCCCCTCCCCACAACAGACACCCTGTGAGGTAGGTGGGGCTGAGAGAGCTCTGACAGAAACTGCTCTTTTTGAAGAACAGCTCTTATCAGAACTATGGCTTGCCCAAGGTCATCCAGCCAGGTGCAAGTGGAGGAGTGGGGAATCAAACCCGGTTCTCCCAGATTAGAGTCCACACACTTAACCACTACACCAAACTGGCTTTAGCATCCACGTGCCCTGATCCGTAGATTTAAATATCCGCAGATTGGGGGGGCCACACGTCACTAATAGTATATAAATTCCAGGAGAAGTATGAGTTTCACCTGGGGGCTGGCAACCCTACCACAGTCCCAAACCAAATTGTGTGGGAACTAAGGAGAACCTGCAGCTCATGCCTGACTCTTACCCCACACCCAACCTGCGGGATCTGTCATGTGTGAATCATATGACTGTATTGGAGTTCATATACACAGAGCCCCAAGTGGTCCAGCCCGGAGGCCAGGAACCAGGAGAGCTGTCCCTGTGTGGTATCTTGTGCTGGGCCTCCTTCAAGGCCAAATAACATGAGAGTGTTTTAATTGTTAACAGTTAGTTGCATGAAAGCATGGGCTTGTGTGATGTTCGAATGGAGCCTTAGACTCAACTGCAGTGCTGCACCAGTTCAGAGGCCCACATGTCCCATTGTGTGTCCCCTTTTTGCTGCCTCTCACAGGGAGCAATTAGTTGCCGTGACCAACAGATGGGGAAGTACGTTCTAGTGGTTTGATGAACAGGGAAGTGAGGAAGTCTACGCTCTTCCCCACAGACCACTGGCTGTTTCCGTCTGCTGGGTGTTGCGCTCCATGTCTTTACAAAAGGATGATGAGGAAACCCTGACCCGCTGTCATTGTCTGGTGGTTTGAGGAATGGCACCAAGGATTGCAACATAAGCTCGGCAACTGGTGGGTGATTTTCCACCCCTAAAGCCTGAGGCAAATGAAAAATGTTAGAATTTGAGAAAAGGGATGTGTGAAGCTCCTCTAGGGGTTTTCACTTTTTAAAAATCAACCCTTTGTGTGCATTTTGCAAATTCTCTTCAGTGTTCTGCTTTGAGAACAATTCAATGCTAATCCTAAAAAAGAAGCTGTGCGTGAGTGTCCCCTGCCTTTCTCACAGAGACGTAAGATGGATTATACAGTATAATAATAATAAAAAGAAGAAGAAGAGATTGGATTTATACCCCACCCTTCACTACCCAAAGGTGTCTCAGAGCGGCTTACAAACTCCCTTTCCTTCCCCTCCCCACAACAGACACCCTGTGAGGTAGGTGGGGCTGAGAGAATTCTAACACAAACTGCTCTTTTTTCAAGAACAGCTCTAGTCAGAGCTACGGCTTGCCCAAGGTCATCCAGCCAGGTGCAAGTGGAGGAGTGCGGAATCAAACCCGGTTCTCCCAGATTAGAGTCCATGCACTTAACCACTACACCAAACTGGCTCTCAGCGCTGTCAAGTTGCAACCAATTTATGGCGACCTTGTAGGGTTTTCATGGCAAGAGATATTCAGAGGTGGTTTGCCATTGCCTGCCTCTGCAGAGCAGCTAGAGTTGCCAGGTCCCCTGGGGCCACCAGCAGAGGATGGGGGCATAGGATTGCCAGCTCCAGGTTGGGAAACTCCTGGAGGTTTGAGGATGGAGCCTTGGGAGGACAGGGACCTCAGTGCGGTACAGTGCCATAGAATCCACCCCCCAACACATCCATTTTCTCCAGGTGACCTGATCTCTGTAGTCTGGAGATGAGCCGTAATTCCAGGGAACCTCCAGGTCCAACCTGGAGGCTGGCATCCCTAATAGCAACCCTGGACTGTCTTGGTGGGCTCCCATCCAAGAGTTGACCATGACTACCCCTGCTTTGCCTCCAAACTCTAAGAAGCTTGGGATAGTCTGGGCTATTCATACTGCTATTTATCTCTCCTTATAATAATTATCTTTTGGTTTCGTTAGATTCCATGCGCTCCCATTGGCTGTAAAATGCCCTCTCTCAGCCATTGGCCCATCAGCTGCCACTCAAGAGTATTCGCGTGCCATTGGCCAGGTGCTGGGTCTGCTCCTCTTCCCCACCCACTCCCCCTGGCAGACAGCTCTCTCTCCTGAGGAAGACAGTTCTCATGACTCCTGTGAGGGACTGTCCCTTTAGCGGCTGTTGGTAGGCAGCCAAGCTTGGTTTTGTGAGTAAAAAAACAAAGGACTTTCAGCATAACCCCCTCTCCCGCTCGTAACCCCCTCCCCGGTGGCCACTTTCCTAAAGGAAAAAGGCTCTTTCTTCTGCTTAGCTTCAGCATGGCTGGCTGGCTAACGAGGTGGGCCAGCGACCATCAAACCATTTTCTTCAACTCCCCGCTGTGCGGCTGACTTTCCCCTAGGGTTGCCAATCTCCAGGTGGGACCTGGAGATCTCCCACGGTTACAATTGATCTCCAGATGACAGAGATCAGTTCCCCGGGAGAAAATGGTTGCTTTGGAGAGTAGACTCTATGGCATTATACCCTGCTCAGTCCTTCCACACACACCCCAAATGCTGCGCTCCACAGGATCCACCCCCCCCAAATCTCCAGGTATTTCCCTAATCAGAGTTGGCACCTGTACTTTCTCTGTCAGTAAAAGGCCCTTTCCACACCTATGTTGGCCTTTGGGAGAAAACTCATTGGGCCCAGTCCTGATCAGGTTGCCAACTCCAGGTGGGCAATTCCTGGAGATTTGAGGGATGGAGCCTGGAGAGGATGAGGTTTGAGGAGGGGTGGCACCTCAGACAGGTACGATGCCATAGACTCCACCCTCCAATCCAGCCATTCCCTGATGGGGAACCATTGTTGCCAATCTCCAGGGGGGCTGGAGATCACTCAAAATTACAACTGCTCTCTAGGAGGGAGGGGGGAGGAGATGGAAAACTAAAGGTAGGTTGATGGTTGGCTGGGAGGGAGATAGGGTTATCAACTCCAGGTTGGGAAATTCCTGGAGATTTGAGGGGGTCGAACCTGGAGAGGGTGAGTGTTGAGGAGGGGTGGGACCTCAGACAGGAACAATGCCATAGACTCCACCCTCCAAACCAGCCACTCCCTCCTGGGGAACCACTGTTACCAATCTTGGGGTGGGCTGGAGATCACTCAAAATTACTACTGCTCTTCAGGTAGCAAAGATCAGTTCCTCTGGAGAAAATGGTGGACTCTGTCATTATACCCTGCTGAGATTGCCACAGCAAATTGTCACTGAGTGCCCAAAGCAGGGGCACTCTCCTAGAGCCTCTCTCTAGAGCTCGTTGTATTTATTTCCACAACGGGCCTTATTCCTAGTGCTGTATAAAACAATGCAATCAGACAGCGTAAGATATCCAATAAGCAATGCAACAAGATTAGGATAACAAAATTGCAAAATGGTGCAACCCACCCCAGTATAAGACATGACACACCATTAACAATACAGCAAATGGAATTATAAAAGTAGAAAACAATGCTGTAAGAGAAAGAAAATACATACAATAAACAGTTGAATGGACCACAAGAGGAGGAGGAGAGTTGGTTTTTATACCCTGCTTTCCTCTACCCTAAGGAGTCTCAAAGTGGCTTACAGTTCTGAGAGAAATGTGACTGGACCAAGGTCATCCGGCTGGCTTCATGTCGAGGAGAAGTGTGGAATCAGATCCAGTTCACTAGATTAGAGTCCACTGCTCTTAACCACTACACCATGCTGGCTCCATTGCTGCTGCGATGCAGCATCTACACAGGGCAGTTCTCTGGTTTTCCCTGCCCACCCCCCTCATAACTGCCATTTCCATCCACACCACCAGAGGGCTTTCCCAACAGATTATAAAACAAGTTAGTAGAATATCACAATACCTCTATGGAGATATACCTACCACAATGTTTTTAAAGCCAGAAGAAAGCCCTACAGCATCAGTGCTGGGAAGCTGGCAGGCATGAAGGAACACAGAGGGGAAATGGCAATGAATGTGTGGCTGGGGAGGTCCAGAAATCCACACCCCCTTGCCGACATTTTTGTTTTGACTTTGGTGTTTCTGGTTCCAAAAATGCAGGAGCCAAGGAGGGGAAACTGTGCAAAGCGAGGATGAGGTCATAGTGTGTATGTGCTGAATCCCCCCACCGCTGCCCACACACTGCAATTTGAAAACTGGGGTAGAGCAGGTCCCTCCATGTGGAAGCAGCCCACAAGCCGAGGCAGAGAGCTGGCTTCCAGAATCCTTTGGTTCTAGTGCAAATCCAAGTACAGAAAAAAAATATGGAAGAATTGAAAGAACTGGTACTTGCAGAAGTGTCAGGGATTAAAAAAGATACAGAAGAACTTAAAAAGGAAGTCAAAAGTCTGGTGACAAAATCTGAAGATATGGAACAAAAGGTTAAAAAAACCTTGTCAGAAAATGCAAGGTTGGAGACCATGATGGATTACAGGGCTACTCAGAATCACTTGAGATTGAGAGGGATAGAAGAGGAGGAAGATCAAGATCTACGGGCCCTAGTAATTAAGACATTGACAACTTATATAGGGGAAGATGAAGGAGATTTGGATGCAGACTTTGACTTGATTTACAGAGTAAATTCAGCTTATGCCAAAGAAAGCAATTACCCAGAGATGTAATTGTTCAATTTGTGACAACAAAGATGAAGGAAGACGTTTTCAAGAAACAATTTTCACAACCGTTGGAAATTAATGGAAAGAAAATAATAATCTTGAGAGAAATTCCGAGATCAATTCTACAAGATAGAAAGAAATTCAAGAAATTGACAGACAGGCTAAAAGAAATGAATATTAGGTTCAGATGGGAGATTCCATATGGACTTACATTCATGTACAACTCGGTGAGATCAACTCTTAAATCTGAAGGAGACTTATATAGATTTAAAGCGAACAATCTGGACGATTTTAAAGATATTTAATTTAACACCATTATGGATTACAAATTTTTATCTTGGAACGTAAATGGATTAAATTCACCAGGTAAAAGAAGACTGGTGAATCATTGGCTGGAAAAACAAAAATGTAATATAATTTGTTTACAAGAAACACACATAAGAAAACAAGACGACAAATATCTGACTAATAAAAAATTGGGAGAAGAATTTCATTCTTCAGCAGTTAACAAGAAAAAAGGAACAGTGATTTATATTTCAAAAGATTTGGATCCTAAGCAAATTTTTTCCGACAAAGAAGGAAGGTATGTTGGCGTGGAAATCTGTATGGATAGAAAAAAGACATTGCTTGTTAATATATATGCACCCAATGGTGCAAAAGAGACCTTTTTCAATGATTTGACTAAAGAGTTGGAATGTTTAAATTATGACCAAATTGTTCTTGCGGGAGACTTTAATGGTACAGTGAACAACACATTGGATAGAAAGTCCAAAGCAAGTGGAGAGACAGTGGGAAAGTTACCAAAAAATTTCTTTCAATTGATGAAGCAAGAAAAATTAGAAGATGTTTGGAGGAAGTGGAATCCTAAGACTAAGGACTACACGTTTTATTCGAATAGACATAATTCTTTTTCTCGAATTGACATGATTTGGATGTCAGAGGAGATGGCGCAAAAAACTTATAAAATACAAATTCTACCGAAAACTAACTCTGATCATAATCCCCTACTTTGGATATCTAAAGCAAAACCTAAACAGCTATTTTGGAGAATTAATGAAGATTTACTGGATCAAAAACAAATTAATGAAATCTTAAAAAAGGAAACGAAAAGTTTTTTTGAACTGAATTTGAATAAAGGCACGGACATACAAGTTGTATGGGATACATACAAAGCAGTAATCAGAGGCATGCTTATCTCTCTGAACTCCAAAGATAAAAAGCAAAAGATTCAGCAACAGAAAGACCTTCATGAAAAAATTCGACAAAAAGAAAAGGAACTAAAAAAAAGACCAGGGAAGAAGAAAATTATTAAAGAGATCCACTTCCTGCAAGATCAGCTGAATGTTCTTTTAAACAGAGAATTATATTGGAATTTAAAAAAATTACAGCAAAAAGCATTTGAGGGTGCAAATAAACCAGGAAAGTTTTTGGCATGGCAATTGAAAAATAGAAAAGATAGGAACTTTATATCCAAGATTGTTGAAGATGGAAAGGAGGTGATGAGCCTGAATGGTATAAAAAGAGCTTTTTTTAAATACTACGCCAAACTATTCCAAAAGAAAGGAATTGACCAACAGAGAATCAAGAAATATTTGGAGACGATTGAAGTTCCAGAGCTGGGAAAACAAATTAAAGAACTATTAAATGGTTTAGTAACGAAAGAAGAAGTGACAATGGCGATAGAAGACGCAAAGTTGGGCAAAGCTCCAGGACCAGATGGCTTTACAGCAAAATTTTATAAGAAATTTAAAGAGGAGCTAACCCCTATTTTAGTACTTCTGTCAAATGAGATAAGACAGACCAAGCGGATCCCAGATTCATGGAAGGAAGCAAACATTTCTTTGATACCTAAAGAAGGTTTGGATTTGACTCAAGTAAAGAACTATAGACCAATATCGCTATTAAATAATGACTACAAATTATTTGCAAAAATAATTTCAGAGAGATTGAAAAAATATTTGAAAGATACGATAGCGGAAGAACAAGCGGGATTTTTACCAAATAGACAAATTAGAGATAATCTAAGAGTGGTGATAGATGCAATTGAATATTATGACAAGCATCCTGAAAAGAAGTTGGATTCCTCTTCTTAGATGCGGAAAAAGCTTTTGATAATTTAAATTGGGAGTTTATGCTGCAAGTTATTGAAAAAATGAATATTGGACAGTCCTTTTTAAACATGATTGTGGCAATATATTCAGAACAAAAAGCGGCTTTGAATATAAACAAAGAAAAGACGGACTTCTTCCGAGTCCAAAAGGGAACACGTCAAGGCTGCCCGTTATCCCCGTTGTTGTTTATTTGGATATTGGAAATATTATTGACAGCGATAAGAAAAGATGACAGTATTGAAGGACTTACAGTGAAAGGTTTCGCCTATAAATATAGGGCATTTGCAGATGATGTAATGTTTATGATTCAAGACCCAATTGAGAAAATACCACAATTGATGGAAAAAATTGAAGAATTTGGTTCAGTTGCGGGATTCTATGTTAATAAAAATAAAACTAAAGTGATGTGCAAAAATATGACGAAACAAAGACAAACAGAACTTCAAGAGAAAATACAATGTGAAGTAGTCACAAAGACTAAATATCTTGGAATTGATTTAACCATGAAAAATATTGACTTGTTTAAAAACAATTATGAAAAGGTGTGGCATAAGATTCAGCAGGATATGAAGAAATGGGATACTTTGAATTTATCATTGATGGGAAGAATCGCGACTGTAAAAATGAATATCTTGCTGCGTTTGATGTTTTTGTTTCAGACTATTCCAATACTAAAACAAAGGAAAATATTGGATTCGTGGCAGAAAGAATTATCCAAATTTGTATGGGCAGGAAGAAAGCCAAGGATTAAAATGAAAATTTTATGTGACGCAAGAGAGAGAGGAGGCTTACAACTACCAAACTTAAGACTGTATTATGATGCCGTCTGTTTAACATGGTTGCAACAGTGGATTAATTTGGAGAATAAGAAGTTATTGGCCCTTGAAGGACATGATAATAAATTCGGATGGCATGCATATTTATGGTATGGAAAAGTAAAAATGGATAAATTTTTTAAACACCACTTTGTAAGACAATCACTGTTCGAGACATGGACGAGATATAGAAAATTCTTCTCGGAAGAAAGACCACTTTGGATTGTACCAGCTGAAGTAATTAATCCGTATTCAAGAAATCAAGGGTTAGATTGGCTACCCTATAAAAGTCTTTTAAAATTTGAAGGGAAAAATTTTGTGTTAAAAGATAGATTCGATGTTGAATTTGAATATGATTGGTTGAAGTATAGACAGATTTATGATCTATTTAAGACCGATAAAAGAGAACATGGTTTTAGAGAAAAGAATATTGAAATTGAAACTGTATGGCTTGAGAAAGATAAAAAAATGATTTCTAAACTGTACAAGGTGTTATTGAAATGGTATACTGAGGATGAGGTTGTAAAGGAGCAAATGATAAAATGGGCAGTAAATGTTAACAATGAGATATTAATGTCATCTTGGGAATACTTGTGGAAAAAATCAATGAAAATTTCAACGTGTGTAAATGTTAAAGAGAATTGTTATAAAATGATGTATAGATGGTATATGACGCCTAAAAAAATTGCTATTATAAATGAAAGTATGTCTAACAAATGTTGGAAATGTAAGAAACATGAAGGGTCTTTTTACCATATGTGGTGGACATGTGATAAAGCAGTAAAGTATTGGACTGAGATCCACAATGAGATACAAAAAATTTTGAAATGTACTTTTAAGAAAGACCCACAGATGTTATTGTTAGGTCTTAAAATGGAAGAAATAAATGTAGCCAAGAGAACACTATTATGGTACTTGATTACAGCAGCTAGACTGACTTTTGCTCAATGTTGGAAACAAGATAAAGTACCCGAAACATGGGAATGGATTAAAAAGACGTTGTTTATGGCAGAAATGGACAAATTAACAAGAAAATTAAACAACGAAGAAGACGAAACCTTTTTCGGAGACTGGAAAGACTTTCAAGAATACTTGTTGAAGAATTGGGACGTAAAACGTGGTTTGATTTGTTTTGACAGTTATTGAGGAGAAGTGGAAAGAGACTCAGATCTTTGAATTGTTACCATTAGTAAAAGAAATATGCTTAGCAGTAATGTAATTGTACAAGAGAAATATCAAGGGGGTTGGAGCAGTGCGGGAAGCCTTGTTTGGGGGGAGAGGGAGAAAGAAAAATGGATATGTATTGGTTTGGTTAAATTGTATGAACATGTGATATATCCAATAATAAATTGTATTTTAAAAAAAAACAGAATCCTTTGGTTCTTGTGTGGAAGGGGCAACTTGGACAGCACGGCTATACCCATTCTGCTGTTTCAAGCTGCAGCCCTACCCAGGAAACAATCCAGGTAGCAGTCTCATTCGTCTGCAACATGCCCATCTGCAAAGTACCCTTTGGTCCTCCCCCCATGCAAAGGAATATGAGAGATCATGTGCCTTCCTTGTCTGCTTAGGGGCAGAGCAAAGGGAAATGGTAGAAACTTCCCACCATCTTTTCCTGACATTGGCTCTGTTGTTCAAATGTAATGTAAAACCCTGGGTATCACTGGCTGCAAGGTGGTAGCCCAACTGCTTGCACAGTGCAGGGAAAGGGGTGTCAAGCTGAACCCAATGTGGTTCAGGGAAGCAGACGCCCAGCCCAGTGGAGCCTTGCATGACAAAAGGAGGCACCTGGCCAAGATGTGTGTGGCATGGGGCCGGCTGGGCAGTCTGTCTCTCCCTCCCTCCTTTGTGGCAGGGACCATTTCCAGGGCCATTTTTCCTCCCAGTCCATCCTTGGCCCTTGGATGCAAATCAAAGGACCAGAGCTGAAGGGCTCTTGGCCCACCATCTTTTAGCTGATGACTTGCAGCCAAGGACTTCAGGGGCACCAACAATCGGAGTTCAGGACCAGCCCAAGATGTAGTTTGCTGTTGTGCTGCTGTTGTATTGGTTTGTATGCATAGCGTGTGGTTGTTGTTTTTTGGTTGGTTATAAACTGCTTTGGGTCCCTTTGGGTAGAAAAGCAGGGTACAAAGGTTTAGGTAAATAATTACTTAATGTCTGTGTACAAACATAGACATCCTGGCTTTGTCCTGCCTTATACAGGCCCTAACTGGAGAGCGGCTGCCAGTCTGAGTAGACAATACCAGTAAACCAATTGTCTGAACTCAGACGGAGATCGATCAAGATGGGTGGCCGTGTTAGTCTGTCTGTAGCAGCAGAAAAGAGCAAGAGGTCAGTAGCACCTTAAAGACTAACAAAATTTGTGGCAGGGTACGAGCTTTCGTGAGTCCCTGAGGAAGTGAGCAGTAACCCACAAAATTAGTTGCTGTAGATTTTCCGGGTTGTGTGGCCGTGGTCTCAGCACTGTAGAACCTGACGTTTCACCAGCCACTGTGACTGGCACCCTCAGAGGTATAAGACAGAGAGATGGAGTACTCTCTGTGTCAAGGTTATGGAAGCTCCTACCCTGCCACAAATTTTGTTCATCTTTAGGGTCCTCTGGACTCTCGCTCTTTTCTGCTGAATTCACATCTATCTGTTTACATTGTGGGAGTTAAATCACATGTTCAGCTTTACATGTGTGGAATGTAACATGAGAATTACTTAATGCACATATAAAGAAAAATCAAGTGTATAATTGTAGGCAGATTGCACGTGCATTCACTTTAACTTGCGAACAGGGCTTGTATAAGGCAGATTCTCCTTTGTTCATCTATACCTTTTGGGGAGAATGGTTCCTCTTATCCATGGGAACAGCTGATGGCTGACCACCAAGAAGGATTGTGTCTTCATAGTGTGATGCTCTTTTGGGTAACTGTTGGGAAGATCATGGCAGGGCTTACGATTTCAGCATCACACTGATGCCATGACATCACTTCTGGGTTGCACAGGAAATGACCTCATGGTGTTGGTGCAATGCAAATTGCTCCCCATTACTTGGGGTCCGCTATCAAGGGAGTCTGTCTGGGAGCCCCACGGTGGCTGTTGGCGGCCCTGTTTGCAGCTCAGGAAGCCTTAATGCAAACAAGTTCCATTCTTAAGGGTAACGAAACTCCAAGACAGCTCCAAGGATGCAACCCTATGCATACTTATTTCAGTGTAAGCCATAATGAACACAGAGAGATTTGCTTCTGCAAAACCATGCACAAATTTTTGTCCTAAGAGCCATGTCATACAATGTTTTCTGGGATGGGGTGCGTGTCAACAGCTAGAAAACTATTCAGGTTGTCCAGTACTAAATCGAGAAGAGTGAAAATGCCCTACGTTCTATGCCCTGTCTCCTATGAGCAGGAAATAAGATGGCTGTCAGCAGCATCACCTCCCAGCAACAGAATCAACTGCCTCCTCTCTTCCCAGATAATCATCTTAATGCTCCATCTTCAGTGCTGTGCTGCTGAGTAAATCGCCCCTGCTGGGAAATCCAGAATGGAATTTTTGTCCGCCTTATCTAATATTTTGACTTTTGGCTTACACTAAAACAAATAATGCTGTCAAGCAATTTAATGTCTGTGCTGTGTTGACGGGGGGTGGGAATGACGGTGTAAAAGGAGATGGTTCTCCATACTGGGAGGGACAAATGCCTGTCACTCCTGGTGGCACTCCACACAACCTGATAAGCAAAAGGGTTTGGTTTGGAACACTAATGCCGGGGAGAATCAGTGATGGGGGGTTCGATTGATTCTCCCTGACAACTGACAATCCAGGTCTCTTTCAAACCCAGACTCTGAGGCTGGAGGAAGAACAGCTTTTGTGCAAGCTTGCCTGCACATCCATCAGTTTTAATTGGGTTGCCAACCTCAGGTTGGGAAATTCCTGGAAACTTGATGGTGGGACCTAGGGAGGGCAGCGCTGATGCCACAGAGTCAGACCTCCAAAGCTGCCATTTCCTCCAGAGAGAAACGATCTCTGGAGATCAGCTGAAATGTCAGGAGTCCTCTAGCCCCTGTGTGTAGGTTGGGAAACCTAATTGCCACCCCTGAGCTGCCAAGTATTCCCAGGTTCTGCCCTCTGACTGCCTATGTGCCATCTGCTCAGGCTCCTCTTCATCCAACACGACCCCATCCCTAACCACCCTGACCTGGATAGTGCAGGCAAGCCCGATCTCATCAGATCTCGGAAGCTAAGCAGGGCCAACTCTGGCAAGCACTTGGATGGGAGACCTCCTTGGAATACCAGCAGTCGGGAGGACAGGGGCAGGCTTTATTCAGCCACCTCTCTGAATATCCTCCAGGCCCCCAGTAGGAGTTGGTCACCAGAGGTCGCCATGACTTCCAGGTGCACACACAGTCAGTCCCTATCAAACACTTGTTTCTATCAAACACCTGGTATTTTTGGCCACCGTGTGACAGAGTGTTGGACTGGATGGGCCATTGGCCTGATCCAACATTGGCTTCTCCTATGCTCTCATGTTCTTAAACACTTGTCAGGGATGCTCTAGGCTGATCCTGCATTGCGCAGGGGGTCGGACTAGACAGCCTGTATGGCCCCTTCCAACTCTGTGATCCTATGATTCTATCTTTGATTCTATGATTCAGCCGAGGTTGCCATGACTTCCAGGGACACACACTCACACACATGCACATATGAAAAAACAAAACAAAAAAGATCCCACCCCTTAGTTCTCAAACTGTACTCCCTCTAGTGACCTGTAATTAGCATTACTAACCTCTGGGAGAAGGCTTGGAGTTCTCCTGCTATTAAAAATGATCTCCTGCTATTAAAACTGATCTCCAGAGATCGACCCCCCCTGGAGAAAATGGTGGTTTCAGAAGGTGGACTCTGTGATAGACCATACCATAGAGACTCAAGAAGAAACGGAAGTCCTTCCTCAGGCATCTCCAGGAATTTCCAAAGCCAGAGTTTCCAAACCCTGCCTGCAATCCTAGATCTTAACAGAAAAGGCAGTTGTAAAGTACTGGGTTCACCACATGGAGACTCAGACTACGACATGTGTCCAGACGCGTTTATTGTTCTTCACATAACACACACTGCAAACCCGGCCCTGCAAGGGCCAACTTTATACACCCCATCCAGCACACCCCTAGTCCCACTGGTGAGTTTGAATTTCCCGCCAAGGTCTAATTGGTGAGCTCGAGGTGAATTAGGATCCTAGGTCCTATTGTCTTTTTGTCCCAAGCTTCAGACTTAGGTGGCGGACCCCTAGTGGCAGCCCACGTACACAACAGCAGTCACGGAGGTAACACCACCTAGAACAGGGAGAGGAGAAAGACAGAGTGGAATCTTCAGCACAGCTCGCTGCCTGCCTTATGGCTGGCTGTACCTCCTGTTTCCTGGCCTCACCCCTCTGCAGGCTCCATGCCTGTCCCTAATTCCATTCCACCAGCCAGCTGTGCTGTGCATTGATTCCGAACACTCAGCCAAGGAACTGGCAGGTTCTTTCAGCCAGTCGGTGAAGTTCAGTCGCCTCTTCCTCCTGCTGCGTCCGCCGCCTGCTTGTAAGGCTGTGAAGTCACTAGTCAAAGTCTTACCCGACAGCCCAATCTGACCCAGCATTGCCTTGATGTTTGCAAATGCCTTGATTAAGAGAAAATGCCCTGGTGTTTTTTCACTTACAGCTGGCAAAGTTCCTTTCTGAGGAGAAATACAAGGCAGGCCAGGGCAGGGGGTGGAGGAGGCATCTGAGCGCTGAAGGAGAAATCGGTATCGTGATTGTTAGAAGTGTTTCAGAGGAAGAGGATCAGAAACTCAGGCGGCCCAGCAGGGGGCATTCGTGAGTCAGCCTGCTTGTTCATTTGAAGCAGCAAAGCCATCCACTTCGCTCTGGTACTAGAATAAGCACAGAGCATAACCCTGGCCGATCCCTTTGCCTGTATGTGGATTGTTAGATATTGAATAATACACTGTCTTAAATTTCTGAAGGCTGTCTATAAATGGTAGTCAGCACTAGTCCCACCCTGGCTGGTGCTGAGGAGTTAGCCAGTCTGGGCAGAGCCAAGCACGATTTCTCTGTGCCTGGTCCCAACCCGCGAATGAGTCTCGAAAGAAAAGCATTTCAGTTCTGAAACAACCCAGGCAGCCTCGTAGTGATGGACAATAGTGGACTGGGCATGCAAAAGGAGAGCCAGTGTAGTGATAAGGGTAATAATTAATTAATAATTATTATTGTATGGCCTTCCGTGTAGAATAGCCAGGAGATCCTAAGATTCCCTAGCAGCCACAAGTTCTAGCTCTTTTTTTTTAGTGTTATGCACCAATAGGTGGTGAGCTAGATTTGTTTTTTAAGGCAAGAGCTGATTCAGAGGAGGTTTGCCATTGCCAGCCTCTGTGTCCCAGCCCTGGTATTCCTTGGAGGTTGCCCTTCCAGATACTAGCCAAGGCTGACCCAGCTTAGCTTCTGAGATGTGACAGGATCAGGCTAGCCAGGGCTACACAGGTCAGGGCAGTGATAAGCAGGGCTGTTTTTGTAGCAGGAACTCCTTTGTATATTAGGTGACACACCCCTAATGTAGCCAATCCTCCAAGAGCTTACAGAGCTCTTCTTACAGGGGCTACTGTAAGCTCTTGGAGGATTGGCTACATTAGGGGTGTGTCGCCTAATATGCAAAGGAGTTTCTGCTACAAAAAGAGCCCTGGTGATAAGAGTGTTGAACTAGGAGCTGGGAGACCTGGGTCCGCATCCCCAATCTGCCATGGAAGCTCACTGTGTGACCTGGGGCCAGGCAGCTGGCAGAGCAGCTGTAGGCTTACCAATTCTGTGTTGGGAAATCCCTGGAAATCTGGGGGTGGAGTCTGGGGAGGGACCTCAGTGCTCCCTCTAAGCTGTGGAGTCTTGTGAGCAAAAATTCTACATTGTGAGCTACTGGCATTAAAGTTGTGAGCGAGCGATTTGGCTACTGCATAAATTGGTCTGCTCTGGAGCCATCCTTCCTGAGGAAAGACAAAGATGTGTGAACCAGAGGCTAAAAAACTGTGAGCTAGCTGACACCGACTCAGCCTAGAGGGAACACTAGATACTATAGACTGTCTACCCTTCAATGCAGTCCTTTTCTCCAGGAGATCTGACCTCTGGTCTGGAGATCAGCAGTAATTTTAGGAGATCTCCAGGCCCCACTGCAGGCTGGTGAGCCTAATTGCTGGTGCCTGGGCCTCCTCACTCCATGCCACCAGTGGTTCTGCAGGACAGCAGCCCGCCATGGCCAAGAACTCTCCCGGTATGTTAAACCCCAGTCGGCAACTTGCAGCCCAAGCTGGGGATCCCAGCAGGGTGTATCCATCTGTCCCCTTTGCTTGGGTTGTGGTTGATTGATTCATTTAGATACTTATACTCTCACGTTTCTTCTCAATGGGGTCCCAAAACAACGTATAACACTGGACACATGAGTACATGGACACATGAAACTGCCTGGTACCAAGGCAGACCAGGAGTCCCTCAAGGTCAGTATTGTCTACTCAAACAGGCAGTGACCCTCCAGGGTTTCAGGCAGAGGTCTTTCACATCACCTACTTGACTGAACCTGGGGCTCCGGCATGCCAAGTAAATGCTCTTCCACTGAGCCATGGCCCCATCCCTTTCTCCATTTTAGCTTCCTAACAACAACCCGATGAGACAGGTTAGGGGGAGGGAGTGTGACTGGCCCAATGTCACCCAGCAAGTGGGGATTTGAACCTGGTTCTCACAGCTCCTAGTTTGATACTCTAATCATAAGAACATGAGATCATAAGAGAAGCCATTCTGGATCAGGCCAATGGCCCATTCAGTCCTGCACTCTGTGTCAGACAGTGGCCAGAAATCAGGTGCCAAAAATCATCACACCATACTGGCTTGTCTAGAAATACATGTCTGCTTTTCCCCCAGCAATATCAAGGAGAATATGTTCCTTTACCTCTTCCAGTGGAAGGTGGGATGATGCAGACTTTTCCACAGCGGAAGCTCAGGGTGACTGTTTTTGACATATGCCAAAAACAGAGAGACATGAAATAAGAAACGGGCTCCATTGTATAAGAACTCCTGGCTCAGTTCTTGCCCACCTACGGCTTCCTTTGCATGCCCTCAGGTTACACAATTAGTTTGCTCTTCCTGAATAAGGGGTGGTGAAGCTCAAGGTGTACATTTGCAAGGTGCTGATGTCTTGAAATCTGAAACAGGCTTCATGAGCTTACTAAGGGGCCAGGACTCTCCTGTATTCCAGCTCTGTTCCTTCCCCAAGTCAGCTTTTTGTTGTCCCTTGCTGATCTTCTCACAGTAGTCACAGTCTCTGTCTCCCTTGGCCAAAGGTCTCCTGCTTCCCCTTCTGATTTGGTACTTTCTTGTGAAGGTGGACCTGCCCATTCACGGGTGGTCCCTGCAGGTTGCCAAATGACCAGGTCACTGAAAGAGACGTCTTCTGTAGTGTGCTGATCAGTTTGCACTGTGGACTGAACTTGTTTAGGGACTTTATAAAGTACTGAGACTGATGCATTGGAGAGTGATTTCAGCTCATACTTTATTGCTTACAGTCAAATCGTGAGAGGGAGAGAGCCGGCAGGCGGCCAGTTTATGTTCCATTTGTAAACCACACCCAACACACACATACACACCCATGATATGCTATTTACAGTGCTCTTACATTCCATAGGTCCTCTCTTGGATCCCAGCCTTCCTATAGGTGTAGGCTAGGATCTGTTTAGGCTATTGTCTTTTGGAATGAAGCTTGGGCCCTTTGCCTGGCCACGTGTGTACCTGACTGCATGTGCGGTTGCCCTGGGTACATAACACCCCTCCCCCCTTGGTCCGGAGTGCCCTAGCTGACATAGTCCTTTAGATATGCGGGCTTCCTCCACTCTCGAGTGGAGCAGCGAACTTCTGTAGCTGGGGCCGTGCTTTCCGTGGTTGTTCTTTCCGGCGCCGAAGCCAGTGCCGGTGCTTCTCCTGGTTGTTCGGCTGAGATGGATACGTTGCTTGGTCCCTGGTCATTGGTTGGTTCCGTGGGGAAGATTTCTTCCACCTCGGGTACCGTACTTGTGGCCAGTTGTGTGGGAGCGGTTGCCTCTTGTTCTTGGCGGTTGGAGCTCTTGCAGTCGCTGTCATCAGGGTCCGCCGGGAGTAGTCGGCGGTGCAGCTGGTCGATGTGCCGCTTTAGTACTTGGTCATCCTTGCAGGAGACCTTGTAGGAGTGTGGTCCCATCACCCAGATCACCCTGGCCAGGATCCATGCAGGGCCCCTTGCATAGTTCCGTGTGTGCATGGGGTCCCCTGGAAAAAAAATCCCACGTGGCCTTTTACTCTTCTGTGTTCTGGTGCCTGGTCTGGGTGAAGGCGATCCAGCCACGTTGTTAGGTGCTGGCCCAGGCATAATTCGGCTGGGCTCTGCCCGGTCATGGTGTGGGGAGTCATCTGCTGACCGAATAGGAAGGTGGCCATCTTATAGTCCCAGTCCCCGGGGTCCATGAGACCCAGGGCTTCCTTTGTGGTTCTGACCATTCGTTCCTCCTGGCCGTTAGTTGCTGGGTGAAACAGGGTGGAGCGGATGTGCCTGATCCCTTAGTATTGGACAAACTCTAAGAACTCGGTGGAGGTGAAAGGTGTTCCATTGTCCATTACCAAGGTGTCTGAAATACCTTGGGCGCTAAAAATCTGCCACATTGCACGAATGGCTGAGCAGGAGGAGGTGGAGGGAACTGGTACAACCTCTAAGTTGGTCATGTGGAAGGGTGGGGTATAGATTCAATAAATAAATAAATAAATAAATAAATAAATAAATAAATAAATAAATAATAGCCATTTTGTGTATGCGTCTACTAGGATGAAGAAGACCTGCCCCTGGAATGTTCCTGCATAGTCTAAATGTAACCTTGCCCAGGGTTTGTGTGATAACTCCCATGGTTGTACCAGGGCTTTAGGAGGCTCGGGCTGCGACTCCTGGCATTTCTGACATTGCTTTACCTTACCTTCTATCTCACTATCTAACCCTGGCCACCACACATAGCTACGTGCTAGCACTTTCATCCTGATGATTCCTGGATGTGTTTCATGCAGGGCAGTTAATACCCATTTGTGTAGTGGAGTGGGAACCACCACCCGGCTACCCCACAGCAGGCACCCTTTGTGGGAGGACAGCTTGTCCCTGAGTGATGGAAAGCAGTAAACTCTGGCCTCACTTGGCCGGTGGGCCACCCCCTCCCCACCCAGTCCAAGACCCAGGAGAGGAAGCGATCCCAGGCAGTATGGCGGGCTACTTCTGTGACCTGGACCTGTCTATCGGGCAGAGATTCCAACAAAGCGATGTGATGAGCCAGGGTGGGGGTGGGATCAGTGGACAGTAGTGGAAGGTGGCTCAGGGTGTCTGTGTGGCCCATCACCTTGCCGGGGCAGTGGAGGAACGAATATTGATACCCCACCAGGAAGATCGACCAGCGCAGCACCCTGGGAGACAGCATCTGCGGGGTCTGGCAATCAGGGGTGAGGAGGCCTAAAAGGGACTTGTGATCTGTGACCACCGTGAAGGGCTGGCCATACAAATAATCATGACATTTTTTCACCCCCTGCTACAATCGTGAGAGCCTCCTTATCAATCTGAGCATAGTTTCGCTCTGCTGCTGACAAGGTTCGAGAGTAATAAGCGACTGGAACCTCACGGCCATCAGCCAACCGGTGCCCCAGGACAGCCCCCACCCTGTAAGGAGATGCATCGCAAGCTAACACCACAGGCAGGGACTCGTCAAAGTGGGCGAGGACCGCATTGGAAGATAACAGTTCCCTGACTGCCCGGAAGGCAGCAGCATGTTTGGGGCCCCAGGCCCAGGGGGTGTGCTTATTGAGGAGGCGGTGGAGGGGCTCCGCCCCGGCGGCCTTGGGGGGGGTAGAAAGGAGTGATAAAAATTTAATAGGCCTAAGAAGGCTTGAAGTTCTGCCTTGGACGAAGGAGCGGGAGCTTGCGTGATGGACCGGATCTTGTCATCTGTGGGGTGGATCCCTTGCGCATCCACGGCAAGCCCCAAGAATTCCGCCCACAGCACTCCCAGGAGGCACTTTTCCCACTTCACTGTGAGTCTGGCGGAGGCAAAATGCTGAAGCACCATCCGGAGCCAGGCCGTGAAGGTCTTGGAGTCCGGGGCCGCAATCAGAACATCGTCAAAAAATGGCTGGACTCCTGGGATGCCTTTTAGGAGACAGTCCATGAGATTTTGAAAGATCCTCAGGGCAATGCTTACCCCAAACTGCAACTGCCGAACCTGGAAAGCCCCCTTGTGGGTAACTATTGTCTGGGCCTCTGCAGTGGCGTTGTCCACCAGCAGTGGCTGGTAAGCCAGGGCCAGATCTAATTTGCTGAAAACCCGTGCACCTGCTAGCGAGGCCAAGACATGGCTGACCACCGGTATCAGGAACGTGTAGTCCTGTAGCACCTTGTTCAGGGTACATTTGTAATCAGCACAAATTCGTAAGTCCCCATTGGGTTTCACCAGGGTGACTACGGGGGTTTTCCACTAGGCGTGTGGCACGGGTTCTAGCACCCCCTGTCCCACCAGGCAGTCTAGTTCTGCCTCGATGTTGGGCTTTAGCACTATCGGGGGCTGCCTGGCCCTCATGTGGATTGGCCACACCGCTGGGTCAAGGTCGAGAGAGACCGGGGGTCCGGAGTACCAGCCAAGCTTGCCCCCAAACACCCCCGGGAATTCATTACTTACAGAGTCAAAGTCCTGTTGCCATACCGTGTTGATCCCCGTCACCCAGAAACCCAGCGGCCCAAACCAGGAAAGTCCAAACAGGCTTGTGAGCCTCCCTTTGACCACTAGCAAGTCTAAGGGGCTGTCAAAGTCCTTGTATTGCACCCTGAACTTGCCCCAACCCCTGATGGCCACTGGGTTCTTCTGAAAATCCCGCAATGTCAGATACCGGGGCTCTTGAAGGAGGGGTTCCCCCCCCCGTGGGCAAAGCATCTGTAGCGGTTCAGCCGAGATTATGGAGAAGGCTGAACCCATGTCCAATTCCATTCTACATGGGGACCCCTCTATTAACACCATTGTATGCATTTTGTTGGGGGTTCAGTACCTGTTGTTGCTGTTGGTTTATGGAGAGGGTATGCAGATCCATTGATTCCTGGTGGGCGGATGTCTTCTGTCGGTTTCCTTGGGAGCAGCAGACTTGGGCGATGTGTCCTAGTTTGCTGCAGGTCCAGCAAACGGCATCACGAAAACAACAGGTTGGGCATTCGTGCGCTTCCCCGCAGCTGGCGCAGGAGTTCGGGGTGTTCAGCTTCTCGGGTTGCATGGGTATCTGGGGCTGTGGGCTCAGCCTCACCGGGTGGCGTACTTGTAAGACTTATCATAGAATCATAGAGTGTTAGAGTTAGAAGGGATCTTGCAGGTCATCTAGTCCAACCCCCTGCACTCTGCAGGAGCATAGCCAAAAGATAGCCCTACATACCTACAATATACCCAAAAGATGGTCATCTAGCCTCCACTTGAAAACATCCAGGGAAGGAGCATCCACCACCTCCCGAGGCAGACTGTTCCACTGCTCAACCGCTCTTACAGTTAGGAAGTTTCTAGCCGGTAACGACTCCCTTGTAATTTCCCTCCATTAGATCTAATCTTGCAATCCAGAGCAAGAGAGAATAGATCTGCTCCATCTTTTACCTGACAGCCCTTCAAATACTTGAAGACTGCAATCATGTCCCCTCTAAGTCTTCTCTTTCCCAGGCTAAACATACCCAACTCTTTCAGCCTTTCCTCATAAGACCTGGATTCAAACCTTCTCACCATCCTGGTTGCCCTCTTCTGGACACCTCAGACTTCTTGCTTGTCTGAGGTGTCGGAGACTGGAGAGGTACCTGCGAAGTGGACCCTGCAACTGCGGCGTTCTTGATGAGATTTCTCGTACATCGTGGCTTCTTTGAGGGCTTTGTCGAGGGTCAAGTTGTTGTGGCTGGTAAGCTTTCAGCGTAGCTTGGGTTCCTGGAGGCCTACAACGAACTGGTTCATCAACATCTTGCTGAGACTGGGGAACTCGCATTGGGTGGCTGCTTGATGGAGGCCCGCCAGGAAGTCATTGGCTGTTTCATCTGGGCCCTGGAAGCATGCAAAGAAGTCTATGCACTTGGCTATTTTCGTTGGCTTTGGCGCAAAATGATCCATGAGCACCTTCTCACTCTCTGCGTAGGTGGCCTCTTTCGGGGTCTTCAGGGCTATCAGGCCCTTCAGTAGCTGGAGGGTATTGATTCCACAGGAACTAAGCATTAGGGATTTCTTCGTACCCTCTTCTGTGTGTCGGTATGCGTAACCAGCACTACCGTAAATAGTGGATGCAGAGCCGTGAGCTGAAGGTGTATGTACAGTTTTATTTACAGAGCTTGGAGCTTATTTACAAATTATTATACAGAGGGACAAAGTGCTACGCTGCAACCAGTCTCTCTGGGAGAGAGTGAGCTGCTGGACACAAAGCATATTTATCCACAGTGCCAGCCAATCACCAGGCACTTTGTCCAGTTAACAGAACTTGCTGAGTCAGGCTGTCTAGCTGATGCAATATGATCACCTGACTAGCTGTATCTGTCAGAGTAGATTACACTCATCTATCTGACTGCTGACAATCTTGCCAGCTACACATGTACATTATGCTGACACGCCTCTCAAGATTTCAAGCAGTCAGACCAAGCATTTCACTTAAGTAAACAAATTTGTCTTTACATAAATTTTTGGTAAAGATGTCAGCAACATTTGATTCAAAGGTACATGGTTCAATAGACACAAATCTTCTTTGAACAGAATCTCTTACATTTTGGTAGCGCACAACCACATGCTTGCTCCTGAAGCATACCTGTTGGTTTGTGGCAAGTTGTCTAGCTGAACTGCTGTCACAAAAAAGCTTAACAGGCAAAAGACAAGTTACATCAAAGCTTTTTAACAGATGCACAAACCATTCCATTTGCAACACACACTCATTCATTGACGAATACTCCGCTTCACAAGAGCTGGCTGCTATATGATTTTGGTGAATTGTTTTCCAACTTACAAGTGCGCCATATACACATATTGCATACCCTGTGGTAGATCTGCCATCAGATCTCTCCCCCCAACTGGCATCGCAGTACACAAACAACTGCTGGGTGCTGGACACATCCAGAATAAGTTTTTTGTTTATAGACCCTTTTAAGAAACGCAGAACTCTCTTGGCGGCTTGCCAGTCATGATCAGTAGGAGAGGAAGACCTTTGGGTTAGCCAATGTACAGCAGTATATATATCAGGGCGAGTACAGCAACTCAAATACAACAAAGACCCCACCAATGACTGATACAGTTGTTTGTTTGTGAACTCTGGGCTATTAACAGGCTTACAAAAATCAGTAGACATTGGAGTTCCAACAATGTTACAATCACCCATTTTAAATTTATCCAGCAACACATGTATTTTGTCTGCTTGACTCAGCTCAAACATCCCTTGAGAATTTCTCATCACTGTTACACCTAAGTAGTTTTGAACAGATCCCAAATCTTTTATTTTGAACAATTGTTGCACAGTATTCTTAAACCAAGAAAGCTGCTTGTCTGTAAGATGCAGAAACAGGAGGTCATCAACAAAAATCAAAACCAAGCAAAGCTTATCATCCACAGATATGCTATACAAGCAAGGGTTAGCAACACTCTGTTTGAACCCTAATTGGGTTAGTGCGTTGTACAAACAGTCCTGCCAGAGAAAAGCGCTCTGTTTGAGGCCGTAGAGGCTTTTATGCAAACGCAGAACTAAGTTTGGATCAGCATATTGAAACCCTGGTATTTGCTGCATGTACAGCTCATCCCTGAGGTCAGCATTCAAATAAGCTGTGTCAAAATCAAAGTGTGTAACACTCATGTTAAGCTTAGAGGCTAGAGCCAGTGCTGTCTTCACACTTTCCATTTTTACAGTTGAAGAAAAACAGACATCGTAATCTTCACCTTTAACCTGGGCATACCCTTTGGCAACAAGCCTAGCTTTGTAAGTTAAAGAACCATCCTTTGTTGACTTGACTTTAAATAACCAACGACAGCCCAAAGCTTTCTTGCCCTCTGGCAACTGTGCAGGAGAACACACCTTATAACTCTGTAAAGAGGCATACTCTGCCTCCATGGCTTCAAGCCACACTTTCCGCTCGGTCCCTTGCAAAGCAAAAACATCAGCAACAGTGTTAGGAATATAAACATGATTAATTCCATAACGTTGGGGCGGAACGCCTTTGTTACTCCTGCTAGACACACACGGCTGCGGCTGCTGGCTGCTTTCCGGCTGCTGTTCTATCTTATCAGCTTCAGATAAGGACCTGCTAGGAGAAAGCTGTTTTGAGTTAGTTTCAGCTCGACCTTGAGCACTCTGCTCAGCACCAGCAACAGGAAAAGTTACCTGCGAAGGCAAGTCATTAGCATGAATATCAGCCCAGTTTTTATTTTCACAGAAGTTTGCTGAGCGACTGAAAACCACAGTGTTATCCTTAGTAGCAAACCGGTAGGCTTTCATGCCACTTTGATACCCAACAAAAGTTAGAAGTTGAGCCCTTTTCTGTCCCTTTCGCCTCTTGCTTAAAGGAACATTTACTCATGCCTTGGCACCAAAAATTCTCAAATGCTCTATGCTGGGCTCCCTACCAAACAGAACAGTGTAGGGAATTTGATCAATGGACTTGGTCCAGAGACGATTCAAAGTATATTGGCAATATTTAATCACTTCTCCCCAAAAAGAGAAAGGTAGCTTGGCATCAGTCAGCACTGAATGGACCATAGTTTGCAGCACACCATTTCTCCGTTCTGCCAGGCCATTTTCTCTTGGCTGTGCCACATTTGTCCGTCTATGCACAATCCCATGGGACTGGAAGAACTGAAGGAGATTCTCACTCAGAAACTCCCCACCTATGTCAGATTGAAAGGCACGAAGAGAACATTGTAATTGCTTCTCTACATTTGCAGCCCAGTATTTAATAGTGGTACACACTTGTGACTTGTGCTTTAGGGGAAAAACCCAGCCATAACGTGAACGGTCGTCCACTAAGACGAGACAGAAACGACACCCAGAAACTGTGGGAGGCAGTGGGCCAATCACATCCCCATGAACAAGCTCAAGAGGCTCCTCAGAGACTCTACTGCTCACCTTGGCAACCGGGTGAGACTGAGACTTCGATTGCTTACAAATGGAACATTCAAGAAAGTTATTACAGGGAGACACATCAGTTTTGCCCAAACAATCAAAAGTTTTGCCCAAAGTATGAAAACTGGTATGTGCAAATCTCCTATGAAAAAGATGAGAACAGTTAGAATGCAAAGGGTTAACATTCTGGACAACTGACTGTGCCTGCACACATTCACTGCTAAGCACATGAACATCATCCTGCATCATCACCCTCACATAAAAGGCATTCATCATTTTCAAAAATTACCTTGAACCCTTTTTGAGTGAGCACTCTTATACTGAGCAAATTATTTTCGAGACTTGGCACACACAATGCATTTTGCAACTCACAGTTCAATTCAGGAATGAACACACTGCCTTTGCAAATTACAGAGGCTTCTCTGCCATCAGCTAGACAGACAGAGCTTACCTCTGCAGCAGTTTCACTGGACAGCAAATGCCTGTCTTTTACAACAGTTTGACTAGCTCCTGAATCAAGTAAATATTTTACACAGCCTAGCCCCTTCCCAATTGTCACCAAAGTAAGACGGTTTTTATGAACAGAACTTGAGAGCGAGGCTTGATCACGTTGCTCAGTAGACTGTTGAACAGACGATTTTTGGCGAGACTGCTCCCTCTTGTGGCAAAAACGAGCTATATGTTCTGTTGAGCCACATTTGAAGCAACGCCGTTTCCTCGAGGCTGCAAAAGGTGGCTTGCCCGGACACATTCCAGAGCTGGAAACACTGCCAACAGATGCCGACTCCTCTGAACGGAAACATGAGGCTGCTGCAGCCCCAAAACTGGGTTTTGTAGTCCAACGCGCTTCCTCATCGAGCAGGCGACCCACGATTAAATCCCATTTAAGTTGCTCAGGCTTATGACTCTCCAGCGAAGAAATTAATCCGTTAAATCTCTCAGGCAAGGAGGACAAAAGAATATAAATGCGATCAAGTTCAGAAAAGTCTTTACCTCGTGCTGCAAGAGCCTGGAAACACACCGTCAAAGCATCAACATGGCTTCTGACACGCTGCCCCTGGCAGAGTACAGTGCGATAAAGTTTCCTGGTGAGTGCTATAATGGAAGAGGCTGATTTTTGAACGTGAATGTTAGCCAAGGCCTCCCACGCCAGCTTGGCCGTTTCTAAAGTAGAAACATGTAGTAATTGAGAGTCTGATAAGCTCAGCACGATATGAGCTAAGGCACGCTCGTCTTGCTCCTTTTCATCCTGGTCAGGAGCGGCTGGAGGGGAACTGACACAAGTCCACAGACCCTCCTTTTTGAGCAAATGCTTCAGTCGGATAGACCACACAGCATAATTAGAATCTGTTAGCTTATCCACTAACAGCGTAGTTGAGGAAAGAGCCATCTCGTACTCACTTCTCCTTCCACGCCCAAACGACCTTGGCAACAGCTGCTCCGCAGACTGGTTCGCCTCCTCCGACGCCTCTGCCTTCACAGAGCTGGACAGAGGTTTCTTGTCCTCTGAAGAAGTGCTGGCTAGCTCCACGTCATGCTGAAAGCTGCTTCCAGAGGAATCACTGCTCATTCAGGAACTGATTCTCCACAGCTTCACTCAGATGTACTCTGCTACTGTACTTGTCCGCTAGCAGCTCAGGCTGGGCCCATAACCCTGTCGGTATGCGTAACCAGCACTACCGTAAATAGTGGATGCAGAGCCGTGAGCTGAAGGTGTATGTACAGTTTTATTTACAGAGCTTGGAGCTTATTTACAAATTATTATACAGAGGGACAAAGTGCTACGCTGCAACCAGTCTCTCTGGGAGAGAGTGAGCTGCTGGACACAAAGCATATTTATCCACAGTGCCAGCCAATCACCAGGCACTTTGTCCAATTAACAGAACTTGCTGAGTCAGGCTGTCTAGCTGATGCAATATGATCACCTGACTCTGTATCTGTCAGAGTAGATTGCACTCATCTATCTGACTGCTGACAATCTTGCCAGCTACACATGTACATTATGCTGAAACTGTGATGTTGTGGAAGTCAACATAGTACTCCAGGTGCCTGAGCCACATCTCCCACTTCTCTGGATGGGCTGCATCGAATTCTGGGATGTTCCCTTGAGTGGCTGCCATGACTCAGGCAACACATGACGTGGAGTTGCTAGGAGCGGCACGGGGCGCAGTGACCAGGGAATCAGTGCTCGATGCAATGCTGGACACGGGGTCAGCAATGCTGGGTGCAGCTTCCTGGAAGTTGGTGCACGGTGCGGTGCTCTCATTGGTCTCGGGTTCCAAATCACTCATTTGGATCCCATCCTCATCGCCAGTATAAAGTACTAAGACTGATGCATTGGAGAGTGATTTCAGCTTATACTTTATTGCTTACAGTCAGATTGTGAGAGGGACAGAGCCGGCTGGCAGCCGGTTTATATTCCGTTTGTAAACCACATCCAACACACACACACACACGTGATATGCTATTTACAGTGCTCTTACATTCCATAGGCCCTTTCTTGGATCCTAGGCTTCCTATAGGTGTAGGCTAGGATCCGTTTAGGCTATTGTATTTTGGAACAAAGCTTGGGCCCTTCGCCTGGCCACGTGTGTACCCAACCACGTGTGCGGTTGCCCTGGGTACATAAAAGACTTGTAACACACTGTTTCCATCTATATGTACCACATTACATTCTTTGACCATATGAGTATTAGGATCCATGATTCTATATCCTCTTCCTCCAAAAGCATATCCGACAAGGATACCAAGTTCTGCTCCGGGGTCTAGCTTTCCCCTTCTTTCCTTGGGTATGAGTGCATAAGCTTTGGAACCGAATGGCCTTAAATGTTTTAGAGCTGGCCTTCTGCCATACCAAATCTCAAGCAGAGTTTGGCCTGCCACTTTGGAAGGTACTCCGTTATGCAAATGGATCGCGGTGTTGACAGCTTCAGCCCAACAGAAATCAGAAAGTCCAGATTGTATTAGCATAGACTGGGCCATTTCTTGAATGGTCCTATTTAGTCTCTCAGTGGCACCACATGAGCAGGAATGGAGGCTTGCCTCTGAGTGTGTCCCCCAGCTCTTTGCAGGTCCATCATACAAGGTCTTGCAGTCAAAAGGCTTCCAACTTAAAAAGAACTTCTCTCTCTCTCTGCCTTTTCTAATTTAGTTCAAGCACTTTTCAATTCAAACCCCAGAGCGTATCACCTCTCCACTCAGTCCCCAAGGATTGGGCTTTTGCTGAAACTATTTCCCTGAATTCTTTTTTTAAAAATTAGCTTGCAATGTTTATAAAGATTGCTTCCCATGCTCCTCTCAAAACATTTATTTGTTTTTAAAAATGGCATTTGCTACTCAGCACTCAAATCGTGTGACGTTACACAGCAGGTTGCACAGTCTTTTGACTCTTGCGGCAGATATCACTACACCTGCCCTCAGTTTATAAACGTCACCTCTTCTGGCTGTCTTAGCTGTCAAGAACCAGAGGAATACATTCTTTCTTTTTTTCCTGGAGGAAGTTCCACCAGCTCAGAGGAAGGCTCCAGACTTTGCTCAGTGCAGTGGTGGGCTTCAACTGGGAAGTCTTGGCATTGGCTTCCTCTAGGATTGGTGGCCAGAGGGGCAAAAGGCTGGAAATTTCAGCAAGCAGACTCATAGAATCACCCACCATCTTCCTGGCCTGGGAAGTCAAGTAATACATAGGGTTATCAACAAGGGTTTCCGACTTCCAGGTGGTAGCCAGAGATCTCCTGAGATCAGTTTCCCTGGAGAAAATAGCTGCTTTGAAGGATTCTATGGTATTATACCCCACTGAAGTCCCTCCCCAGTGCTCCCCAAGCCCTTCCCTCCCCAGAACCTATTCCCCAAATCTCCAGGAATTTCTCAACTTGGAGTTGGCAACCCTGTATACCATCCTCAAGGTGGGACTTGATGGCATCACATCCCCACTGAGCATCCTTTCCCCCAAACTCTGCACTCCCAAGCAATGCTCCTTCTGAGCTATGGAGTCTTGTGAGCAAAAATTCTACTTTGTGAGCTCCTGGCATTAAAGTTGTGAGCGAGCGATTTGGCTCCTGCATAAATTAGTTTGCTCTGGAGCCATCCTTCCTGAGCTAAGACAAAAATCTGTGAGCTGAAGGCTAAAAAACGGTGAACTAGCTCACACTAACTCAGCTTAGAGGGAACACGGCTGTCAAGGTTCTGTCCCCAGATTTCCAGGAATTTCCCATGCTAGAGTTGCAGCATCCCTATGGAAAACCAATCCTATACTGCCAGGCTGAGGCCTACTGACTTCCTCCATGGAGGCCAGATTATGCACTGTTGATCACAGTACTGGTCTTCATCTTGCTCATGGGGGTTGAGGACCTGGAGATCTCCCAGAATTAAAGCTGATCTCTAGACCACAGAGATCAGTTTGCCTGGAGAAAATGATAGCTTTGGAAGGCGGACTCTAGGTAGAGAGAAACAAGGGACGGTTAGTTGCTCAGGTGCAGGGCTGGGGAAGAGGAGGAGGAGGAGGAGGAGGAGGCAGAGGTGCTGAGGGGGGCGGGGCAAGACAGAGGCTTGCATAAGGCTGACTCCTGCTGTACTCTCTTTTTGGCACCAGGCCAAAAACATTTCTTTTCATAGAATCATAGAGTTGGAAGGGACCTCCAGGCTCATCTAGTCCAACCCCCTTGCACAAGGCAGGAAATTCACAAATCCCTCCCCCTCCACACACCCAGTGACTGCTGTTCTATGCCCAGAAGATGACAAAAAACCTCCAGGATTTCCAGCCAAACTGGCCTGGAGAAAAATTGCTCCTTGACCCCAAAGTGGCAATCAGCATTTCCCTGGCATGTAAGAAAGGGCCACAAGAACAGCACTGATGCAACCCTTCCTGCCCTCCCTCTCCTGAACTGCCTGAGTTCGCAGAATCAGCATTGCTGCCAGATGGCCATCTAGCCTCTGTTTGAAGACCTCCAAAGAAGGAGGGACCACTACCTCCCGAGGAAGCCTGTTCCACTGATGAACCGCTCTGTCAGGAAGTTCTTCCTAATGTTTAGCCAAAAACTCTTCTAATTTAATTTCACCCCGTTGGTTCTGGTCCAACCTTCTGGGGCAACAGAAAACAACTCCACACCAGTCTATTTGACAGCCCTTCAGGTACTTGAAGATGGTTATCATACCACCTCTCAATCATCTCCTCTCCAGGCTAAACGTACCCAGCTCCTACAACCTTCTCTCATAGGACTTGGTCTCCAGACCTCTCACCATCTTTGTTGCCCTCCTCTGGACACGTTCCAGCTTATCTATATCCTTCTTATACTGTGGTGCCCAAAACTGAACACAATACTCTAGGATGAAGTCTAACCAGAGCAGAGTAAAGCGATACCATCACTTCACATGATCTGGACACTATACTTCTGTTGATACAGCCCGAAATGGCATTAATCCAGGCTTTTCACTGTGGGTGTTGATCTTTGTTTTTATGATCTGCTTTTGCCCTGAGGCTCATCTTTGTGTTTTAATATTGTGGTTTTCCATTATAAGACACCTCGGGCAGGACTTTGTGGAAGAGGCAGCATAGAAAAATTCTAAATAAGGAAATAAATAAAACTAAGCTGCAGTTCTGTGATTCTGGGCTTTTGTGCACTTTTATTATTCTAGCTTTTATTGGCTGGTTTTTTTTAAAATGATGTTTTTTAATACTGTTTTATGATTTTATGTTTTATGTTGTGAGCTGCCTCAAACAGGCCTCTGAAGGGGAGAGGCATAAAATGTTTTAAAATGAGGCAAGTGGCCTCAGGAGGTGAACTCTGAGGAAGAGTGGGTGCTTCCTAAAATCTGACGCCTAAGGCCACCACCCCACTTCACCTCATGATAAAGCATTCCTTTCTGTTCAGGGCTGTGAGCTCAGAGAATACTGAAAATGTTGATTTTGAGGAGCAGGGTTTTCAGATTGTTCCTTCTCCCTACAATTCCTTGCAGGCCCTTTTTTACCATCATGCCAATGAGTTATGTTCCATTTCATTCTTATTTACTGCACATGTTTGTTTGCTAGACTTGAATGTAGTTGTCATGTGATTATTTTACTTCAGACATTTTCTGCCCTGTGGTGGGAATTTGGGGAGTAGTTCTCAAAAACACAGCCAAGCGCTTTGAAATGAGGGTGCCTGGCATCCATCTTGATGGCCTGGCGGTAAACTTCCAAATGCCTGTAACATGCCACACAGGGACAGCTGGAAAGCATTAGCTGACAGTATTTCTTAGACGTCCTCTTGTGCTAATAATAACACTGTCTCTTGACGGTGCCCTTCTCCCAAGAGGAGTCTCAGACTTTGCTCCCCTTTCCAGTGAATTGGAGGGAGGGGGTTAATAGCCCTCTTTCCTCCATCGTCTTGGGACCAAACTGGGGATAGATCCTGTTCCCTTTGAGCCCCAAGTTCCCATTTCTCCTCAGAGGCAGAATCCAAATCTCCCCATGGCCTTCTGAGGGGGACGTGCCACACAGATGGATGGGTTTCATGAGTCGTCAGGACCCTGCTGCCACTGACAGCTGCTACCCCGTGTCCATGGAAACAGCCGTGGGCAGCCTGGGAGAAAGGTAGGAGCAGACAGTCTAGGGAGGGAACCTGACTGACAAAGGGAGGATCTAACTCTACCAGTCTTCTGAGCACTAGACAGCCAGAGTGTTGCTGGTGACTGGCACTGGGCATGAGCGAGTCACAGGGACTTTTAACTGTCCAGCTGTCTTTCTTTCTGGAGCTTCCAAAGTGCCAGATAGGGCCAGCAGGAGAGCAAATGGCCGCAAGCGAAGTGCACTAGGAACAGGCCTTGAGGTTTCCTTCTGAGCTTTCCATCTAGCAAAGGCTGCATCTTACAGGGACCACCCTGGTCCTTGTTGAAAACAGAGAAGCCTTCAGATGCAACGTGGGTGCCTGCCTTAATCTGGGATACGGAGAGCTGCAGGTGGCAGACATGTGCCGATGAGAGTATGGTAAGCCAGCAGTCTGAAACACAACTTTAAGAAGAACGAGCATCAATCTGGTCGCTTCTGTTCCTGACAAGTTAACGGAAGGGGAAGGCCAATCCCTTCTGTCTCTGTGTCCCTGGAAGAAGGAAGGGTGCCACCGGCTTTCCAGAATTTGGGTGCCAGAAGACCTCCTGAGGCACAGGCAATATCCTTTGCAGAGAGGCCGGAGTGAACTTTGAGATTCCAACACGGAGACCACCATGACAGGTAAACAAAAAAGGGATATGGCAGCCCCGGGAGCTTTTGAAGCTCTTGTGAATTACTGTTTGTTCTTGTTGTCTTTCTTGGCCTGATGCGAGCTGTTGATCAGATGATCCAGCATGTGTCACGCCAAAATTTAATGAGCTTTTCAAAGCACTGTTGATGCCTGAATAAGAAGGAAAGAAAAACACACCAAGCCATTTATGCTGCAAGCACCTTTGGGCCACGGATCTTTCCACCATTAATTAGACTTTTGGGAAAGTTTTCAATTTGCAATTTGATTACCTTGTACTTTCAGTGCTGATCTAGCACTTAGAAGCAGTTTCCAGTGGAAATTAACAAGCAGTTTTATTCTGTGTAAATTTCTGCTTTGAGCGTTCCACAAGAAAAGCAATATATGAAATAACAATAATTAGAAAATTGGTGTAATATTATGGCTTAAAGAGCACTAAATAAATATGTCTCTGGTGTGAATCTTGCTCTACCACAAATGCAATAGAAAGCCTGAGGCAAGCCTCTTTCTCTCTCTCAGCCTTACATCTGCAATATGAGGATAACAACATCGGCCTACCTGATAGGGCTGTAGTAATTATTACTGTGTAATATACATGAAGCGATGTGAATGTGGAAAGTGAAATACTATGAAGTATTTGTGTACACATCTGTACACACCACATGATCTCTGGCAATTCTTGAAGGGGACACGGTGTGGCTCAGTGGTAGAGCATCCGCTTGGTATGCAGAAGATCATAGATCCAGTCCTGAGCATCTCCATTTAAAAAGGATCAGGCCTCTACCTGAGACTCCGGAGAGCTGCTGTCAGTCTGAATATACAATATTGAGTTTGATGGCCTGACGGCCTGATTCAGTAGAAGGCAGCTCAGTGTGTCCAGTTTTAATTGTTTATTTCTGTTCTGAGCGTTCTCCAGATGCTAAAGATCTTTTAAAAAAAAATAGAAATGAGTGCAAGAAATGAATGCTGCTAAGCAGAGGTATCATAGCATAAGCTTTTGCGGGTCAGGGCTCTTACTTTGACAGATGCATAAAGGGCTTTCCTATGCTAGACAGATATCCACTCAGCTACAGAGGAAACTATGGGCTTTATGTGGTGAGATCCCAATGCAGACCCACCGCCTTGGGTGTCAGGAAAAGGCAGCTCTGACTGCTAAGGGCTTTCCTCCCATCTCACCACACAGCCCTTTTCTCAATCTCTGCTTAAGTGTCCATACATGCTGTCACATGCTTTTCCCTCCCCATATGTGAGAAAGACAAGTCCAGAGGCAGCGCTAAGCAGACCTGTCATCCTTTGTTTGACACAAAAGAGAAAGAAGCAGAGAGAGAAGGAGAATGTACCCAGCATCCCTGTGAAAAGTGGTTTATTTACATCATGAGAGCAGGCAGGCAGAACCCCTGATTCTGCACCAGGTTGCCAGATGGCCATTGCTTTAGCCCCTTTCAAGTCTGCACTTTGCTTTCCGCTAAAACTGTTCACGCTTCTCCCTAAATTCCAGATGTCAAAACTGGCTCCCAACTGGGTGTCGGTCTCTTCCCAATAGCTGAAGCTTCCTTTCCTTAACTGGCTATGACACTCCAAAGGATGGAGTGTGATCCCCCAGATATCAAGAAGTATTACTTTTATGTTGTTAGTTGAAAGGGTAGCCCTGCTGGTCTGCTTAATTAATACGTTTTGCAGTAGAAGAGCTGGATTGGAGTCCAGGAGCACCGTACAGACCAACAAGACTTTTGGGGTATAAACTTACAAGAGTCAAAGCTCTCTGGCTGCTGTCTGATGAAGGGACCTTTGACTCTTGAAAGCTTATGCCCTAGGAATCTTTTTAGTCTCTAAGATGCTCCTGGATTTGAAATCTAGCTTTTCGTTTGTCAAAACTCCTGGCTGTCTATCATTACCTTGTCCTGGTAATGCCTGTCCACAGTAATCAAAATCTACAGTCAGTTTAGGAGACTGCTTCATGCATCTGACAAAGTGCTGCAAAGGTGTGTGTGTCCCTTCCTGTGGCAGGAAATGTGCCATGGGCCAAGAAGGAGAGACAAAGATAAGAAAGAAGCAGGCTGAGATCAAGATCCCTTCAGGACCATCTGCGCCAATGTGTCCCCAGAAGAATGCTGAGATCAGCTGATAACAACTTGCTGGTGATCCCCAACCCTAGAGAGGCCCAGTTGTCCTCAACTAGGACCAGGGCCTTCTCGGTCCTGGCCCCAACCAAATCTGGTGGAACTCTCTGCCAAATAACATCAGGGCCCTGTGGAATCAGGGCATGCAAGGCAAAGATGTCCCACCAGGCTTTTGGTTGAGGGCAAGTTGAGACTGGCACCCTCTCTTTCTTTTTTTCCTCCTATGGCCCCCACATACCCTTCCCTGCCCTGCTGTGCGGGGACAGTAGTGTAACCAGCAATGGAGGTCTGTATTGTCATCTTGATGGGTTTTAATTTTTTGCTACTGTTAGTAATTTTAATTATATATTAATTGTTTTTTTAAATGTTTAAAATGTTGTCAACCACCCAGAGCCTGCTCTGCAGGGTGGGCAATTCATAAGTCTAATAGACGACAATAATGATGATGATGCTATAGGGTTGCCAGCTCTGGGTTGGAAATACCTGGAGATTTGGGGGGGGGGTACAGCCTGGTGAGGGCAAGGTTGGGGAGGGACCTCAGCAGGGTACAATGCCATGGAATCCACTCTCCAGAGTCACCATTTTCTCCAGAGCAACTGATCTCTATTGTAATAGTAAGAGACCTCCAGGTGCCACCTGGAAGTTGGCAAGCCTAGAGTTATATAGCCATGAAGGTGTTTATCAAGACTGTAGAAACTGAGGAGGGACTGAAAGAAAGAAACAGACCAGGAATGAGGAGGGTCTGTGAACTGCATCTTGCTGCACAGGCAAGGAAGGGGAAATTGATACAAGGAGAGAAAGGGGCGAGAACCAACCATCTGCTTGCCAAGCCTGCAGGGGGAAGAGCCTAAGTGCTAAGGGGTGGTGCCAGAGAAGAGGAGGGAGGGTTGGTGAAATGGGGCAGGGCTTAGTGATGCCCTGTGCAGCAGAGAGTGGCATCTGGCACATCAACATAGAACCTGATTGATGGACATGAAATGGCAGAGCGAGTGGCAAAAGCTCTCAAGCAGAGAAGGAAAACAAACCCTGGCCCCCTTGATCCTGGCCCCTCAGCCTTTTTACCCCCTTCTCCTGGACACTGTCACAAGGAGGCTAAGAATGCAATCCTAAACAGAGTTATACTCCTCTAAATCCAGTGAAGTCAGTGAGCATAACTCTGCTTAGGACTGCACTGTTAGACTCTGCAATTTCCAACTGGTGCCTGCGTCAGACCCTGACTGGTCACTATAGGGAGGAGAAGAGCATAGAAAAGAGACAGTCCAAGACTCACGGGAGTTCTGTGCATGAAGCAGACCAGTCCTTTGCCTTACTTCCTAGTGAGCTGCTACTAGGAGGGGCTCTTGGCAAAGAGCAAGATTGGCTGAGCCCCTTCAGGAGCTGCTTGGCTGGGTCATGGCCAGTGGCCACAGGTCTAGGCCCAACTGTTTCCTCCTCCCAGGCTACCACCAGCCAGATCTGAGCCCCCAGACCTGTCAACACCATTGGAGTAACTCAACTTGGCTTGTTCCAGATCCGTTTTAACATCCTAATCTGTCCCTGGTTATTCCTGATGAGTTGTTGGAGAGAGCAAATATGCACCTTGTGAAACTGTGTGTGTGCATGCTTCTTTAAACATCTGGGAACTGACTGGCCTATGTTTCCCAGGCATATGCACACAGGTGTTTAAAGAGGTATATTCTTACATATCTTTTCTTGCAGAAAACATTGATTAACATGATGTTTCTTGTGACAGCTGTGACATGTAGTACTTGCAAAGCAATGGCTGGGTGGGATCCAGCTCGGTCCTTCCAGGTTATGAATAAGATATAAGCCAGCATGCTGCAGTCGTCAGAGGGTTGATCTGGGAGGCTAGGGATGCCAACTGTGGGTTGGGAAATTCCTAGAGATTTAGGGGTGAGGCCTGGGGAGGGACCTCAGCAGGGTACAATGCCATAGAGTCCACCCTCCAAAGCAGCCATTTTCTCCAAGGGGGCAGATCTCTGTGGTCTGGAGATCAGTTGTAATTAGGGGTGTGCATGGGGGGGGGGGAATTGGTATTTTTCAGGTTCGGGTTCCAAACCCAGAAAATATCAGTAAATGCTAATATTCCAAAATCCCAGTATCAGTATTATACTGGGATTTGGGAACTTGGCATTGCCAAAGCCATTAGAGCTCTGATTCAAAGCTGAGGGGAGTGAAACTGACCCGCTCTGTCTCCCCTTCACTTCCCCAGTCTGCCCCCTGTGACAGGCTGACGGGGAGAAGCGAAGCGAAGACAGATGCCTCCCTGATCTGTTTCCCCTTCCCTCCCTGATTTGGGGATAGGACCCAAATAAAAGCCGAATAAGGGCTGCGGTCACGCGAATGAGATAATGCGGAGGGGAAGTGAGGCTATTTGCTCCGTAGCAATTTGACCTGCATTTGCACGATCACACAGTCCCGGTACCCTAGCGAGTTTTCCAACACTGGGAAAATCAAGTACTTTCCAGGTATTTGTGCTCTGAATCCATGATTTTGCCTATCTGGACAGTCATCTCTCACAAGGATTGTGATTAGGCCATCTGGACATCCTTCTTCTGGTTGGTTTGTTTTCGTGACTTTCATCATTGCGCGCATGCATGTGCATGCACATATGTGCACATGTGCAAGGAATTTTTTAAAAAATTGTGCCGCACTGCCACTTGGGCAGCACGGCTGTCTGCAATCACACAAGGGAAAGTCCATCTGTGGCCTATAGCAACCCGTTTGATAGTGGATTTTCCCCAGTGTTTTTTAACTCCGCTCTTGCGGCAGAACAAAATGGGTTGCCAACGGGTGTGGGGCGCTGGCCAGATGTTCACATCTGATTGCACCCATTAAATCTGCCCGGCATTCACGCCTATGACATGGCTAATTGTGCGTGTGATTGGGACCAAGATTGGCTTTTATTCAGGAGGACCTTATCATGAATACATCAGCAAAAAATACTGATGATGTATTTTTTCAGTATTTATTCCATTCGGCTTTGCCGAATGTACACCCCTAGTTGTAATTCCAGGAGATTTCCAGGCTTATCTGGAGGTTGGCAACCATATGGGAGACTCCAGTTGGAATCCCCACTCAACCATGCTAGAAGAACCATGCCAGTTCTTCTCTCACAGCCTATCATACCTCATGGGGTTGCTGTTATGAGGATAAAATGGAAGAGCAGAGGACAATAGTTGCAGGCCTTTTTTTCTTCCCACTGGGGAGAAAAGTAGGATATAAATACATAAAAATCAAAGCTGAGGTATGACCATTTTAATTTCTTTTCAATTTCCTGTGTTGCAATTGCCATTGGTATGGGTTCCCCTCATTTTTGCTCCTGTTGGTGGTTTCCCCCCTGTTAATTTTAGTCCACTGTTATGTGACTTATACATGCGAGATGCAAAATTCATATCAAAAGTGTATTAATCCAGAGTGGTTTCTGCATAGTATGGTATTGTGAAAGGTATTCCGTGGTTTTGTTTTTGGATTCTGTGTAAGATTGTATTGTTGGTGCCAGGAAAAGGAAACTGGTATGAAAAGAAAGCCTTGCAAGTAACTTTCTCACAAGGGAGAAACAAAACTGAAACAAAAGATATTCAAAATTCAAAGGGAAATATATCCAACCCCCCCACATGAGTACCTCAGTGACACTAGGAATCAGTATGGGTGTGAAAGGACTTGAACCCACTAGCCCTGTCCTTCCTATAGTTAAAGTAGAATTCTGCCACTATTAAAACTTATCTGCCCTTCCCTTCTTGTCGGCGGTTTGAGTCCTTGCCAAGGAGCTACCTGTGTATGTGTTTTATAGCCCCCCCCCATCCTTCTATTTCTGCCCACCCTCTAGCACAGGCAGGTGTTTGGTCTAGGCATGGATAAATGTTTAGGAACTTGCAGGGCCGACCCCAGGCATCTGGGCGCCCTAGGCAGGACAGGCTGGGGCGCCCACCCCACCGGGGATGCCAACCTCCCAGTGGGGCCTGGAGATGGCCCAGCGCGGGGTTAGAACGCCTGCCCCTTCCCTCCCAGCAGCGGCACAGCTGAGGCTGCCAGCGCTGGGCGGGAAGGGGGCTTTTCACGGGGGGCGGGGGGCATTTTGGCACCCTTGCAGGGCCGGCGCCCTAGGTGAGCGCCTAGCTCGCCTGATGGGCGAGCCGGCACTGGGAACTTGGGTGAGACCTATGGTCACAGTCTGAGATCTTTAAAAGGGGGTGGGAAGACCTTTATTCAACTAACATATATCTCTATTAACTAGGACCACAGATGCAAGGGAAAATGATCCCAGAAGAGCAGTGCAAGTGTTAAGGGAACGGGCTGACTTTGCTACTATGTATAGTACATATTATCTGTTTCTGTGTGCATTATCTTGTTCTTTTGTTGTTGTTGTTGTTCAGTCGCACAGTCGAGTCCGACTCTTTGCGACCCCATGGACCAGATTACGCCAGGCCCTCCTGTCTTCCGCTGTCCGCTGAAGTTTGCTCAATTTCATGTTCGTTGCATCGATGACACTGTCTAACCATCTCATTCTTTGCCGTCCCCTTCTTCTTTGACCTTCAATCTTTCCCAGCATCAGGGTCTTCTCCAGTGAATGCTCCCTTCTCATTTGGTGGCCAAAGTATTTGAGCTTCAGCTTCAGGATCTGGCCTTCCAGGGAACAGTCAGGGTTGATTTCTTTTAGGATTGACTGATTTGATCTCCTTGCAGTCCAAGGGACTCTCAAGAGTCTTCTCCAGCACCATAGTTCAAAAGAATCTATTCTTCGGCGCTCGGCCTTCCTTATAGTCCAACTCTCACAGCCATACATTACTACGGGGAATACCATTGCTTTGACCATGCGGACTTTTGTTGGCAAGGTGATGTCTCTGCTTTTTATCATGCTGTTTAGGTTTGCCATCGCTTTCCTCCCAAGGAGCAGGCGTCTTTTAATTTCATGGCTGCAGTCACCATCTGCAGTGATCTGGGATCCTAGGAACGTGAAGTCTGTCACTACTTCTACGACTTCCCCTTCTATTTGCCAAGGAGTGATGGGGCCAGATGCCATGATCTTAGTTTTTTTGATGTTGAGCTTCAAGCCCACTTTTGTGCTCTCCTCTTTCACCCTGAGCAAGAGGCTCTTTAGATCCTCTTCACTTTCTGCCATCAGAGTGGTATCATCTGCATATCTGAGGTTATTGATCTTTTCCCCAGCAATCTTAACTCCAGCTTGTGATTCATCCAGGCCAGCATTTCGCATGATGTACTCTGCATATAAATTAAATAAGCAAGGTGACAATATACATCCTTGTCGTACTCCTTTTCCTATGCTAAACCAATCAGTTGTTCCATATCCGGTTCTAACTGTTGCTTCTTGACCCTTATACAGGTTTCTCAGGAGACATATGAGGTGGTCTGGTACTCCCATCTCTTTAAGAACCTGCCATAATTTATTGTGATCCACACAATCAAAGGCTTTAGCATAGTCAATGAAGCAGAAGTAGATGTTTTTCTGGTATTCTCTTGCTTTCTCCATAATCCAGCGAATGTTGGCAATTTGATCTCTAGTTCCTCTACCTCTTCGAAACCCAGCTTGTACTTCTGGCAGTTCTCTATCCACGTACTGTTGGAGCCTAGCTTGTAGGATTTTGAGCATGACCTTGCTAGCGTGTGAAATGAGTGCAATTGTGCGATAGTTTGAACATTCCTTGACGTTGCCCTTCTTTGGGATTGGAATGTAAACTGACCTTTTCCAATCCTGTGGCCACTGTTGTGTTTTCCAAATTTGTTGGCAAATTGAGTGCAGCACTTTAACAGCATCTTCTTTTAAGACTTTGAATAACTCAGCTGGGATACCATCACCTCCACTAGCTTTGTTGTTAGTAATGCTTTCTAAGGCCCATTTAACTTCGCTTTCCAGGGTGTCTGGCTCAAGGTCAGTGATTATACCATCGTGGTTGTCAAGGACATCGAGGTCCTTCTTGTATAGTTCTTCTGTGTATTCTTGCCATCTTTTCCTAATCTCTTCTGCTTCTGTTAGGTCCCTACCGTTTTTGTCCTTTATCATGGCCAGCTTTGCATGGAACGTTCCCTTGATTTCTCCAATTTTCTTGAAGAGATCTCTAGTCCTTCCCAATCTATTGTTTTCCTCTATTACTTTGCATTGTTCATTCAGGAAAGCCTCCTTATCTCTCCTTGCTGTTCTCTGGAAATCTGCATTCAGTTGGGCAAATCTTTCCTTTTCCCCATTGCCTTTAGCTTTCCTTCTTTCCTCTGCTATGTGTAAAGCCTCATCAGACAGCCACTTTGCTTTTTTGCATTTCTTTTTCTTTGGGATGGCGGTGAGTGCTGCCTCCTTTACAATGTCACGGACCTCTGTCCATAGTTCTTCAGGCACTCTGTCTATCAAATCTAGTCCCTTAAACCTATTCTTCACCTCTACTATATATTCATCGGGGATGCGATCTAGGTCAAATCTGAATGGCCTTGTGGTTTTCCCAACTTTCTTCAATTTAAGTCTGAATTTTGCAATGAGTAGCTCATGATCTGAGCCACAGTCAGCTCCAGGTCTTGTTTTTACTGACTGGATAGAGCTTCTCCATCTTTGACTGCAAATTATATAGTCAATCTGATTTCGGTGTTGCCCATCTGGTGATGTCCATGTGTAGAGACGCCTCTTAGGTTGTTGGAAAAGGGTGTTTGCTATGACCAGCGTGTTCTCTTGACAAAACTCTGTTAGCCTTTGCCCTGCTTCATTTTGTTCTCCAAGGCCAAACTTGTCTGTTATTCCGGTTACCTTTTGATTTCCTACTTTAGCATTCCAGTCCCCGATGATGATGAGGACATCATTTTTTGGTGTTAGTTCTACGAGCTGTTGTAGGTCTTCGTAGAACTGGTCCACTTCAGCCTCTTCTGCAGCAGTGGTTGGGGCATAGACTTGGATTACTGTGATGTTGAATGGTTTGCCTTGGATTCGGACCGAGATCATTCTGTCATTTTTGAGATTGTATCCCAATACTGCCTTTCTCACTCTCTTGTTGACTATAAAGGCCACACCATTTTTTCTACGGGATTCCTGGCCACAGTAGTAGATATAATGGTCTTCTGAGTTAAATTCGCCCATTCCTGTCCACTTTAGTTCACTGATTCCCAAGATGTCGATGTTCATTCTTGCCATCTCATTTTTGACCACGTCAAGCTTACCTTGATTCATAGATCTTACATTCCAGGTTCCTATGCAGTATTGTTCTTTGCAGCATCGAACTTTCCTTTCACCGTCAGACACATCCACAACTGAGCGTCCTTTCGGCTTTGGCCCAGCCGCTTCACTCTTTCTGGGGTTACTCGTACTTGCCCTCTGCTCTTCCTCAGTAGCATATTGGACACCTTCCGACCTGAGGGGCTCATCTTCCGGCGTCATATCTTTTAGCCTTTTGTTACTGTCCATGGGGTTTTCTTGGCAAAGATACTGGAGTGGGTTGCCATTTCCTTCTCCAGGGGATCACGCTTGGTCTGAGTTCTCTGCTGTGGCCTGTCCGTCCTGGGTGGCCCTCCACGGCATAGCCCACAGCCTCATCGAACCACGCAAGCCCCCTCGCCACGACAAGGCAGTGATCCATGAGGGAGATGCTCATGCTTAACACTTGTTCAGATTTCTGCTTTGTTTCAGGCTTCTGCAGTCCCAGCCCTATTACATTGCTTATTGGATGTCTTTTCATATTGATTGCATTGCCTCACACTGTGTAATCCACCTCATCTCTCAGTCAGAAAGATGGACTACTTTATGCCAATAAAGGCTAACTTGAACTTGAACTACAAACAACATATTGGAAATTTTGTTGCATCCTTAGTTCAAATAGACTTTAAGGTGCTGGACCTGGATGGCCCAGGCTAGCTGAATCTTGTCAGATCTTGGAAGTTAAGGTGGGTTGACTGGTCAGTATTTGGATAGGAGACCAATAAGGAAGTCCAGGGTCACTTTTCAGAGGCAAGCAATGGCAAAACACCTCAGAAATTCTCTTGCCTTGAAAACCGTACTTGTTGTTGTTCAGTTGCACAGTCGAGTCCAACTCTTTGTGACCCCATGGATCACATCACGTCAGGCCCTCCTGTCTTCCTTCGTGCTCTGGAGTTTGCTTAATTTCATTTTCGTTGCATCGATAACACTGTCTAACCATCTCATCCTTTGCCGTCCCCTTCTTTTCTGACCTTCCATCTTTCCCAGCATCAGGGTCTTCTCCAGTGAGTGCTCCCTTCTCATTTGGTGGCCAAAGGATTTGAACTTCAGCTTCAGTATCTGGCCTTCCAGGGAACAGTTAGGGTTGATTTCTTTTAGGACTGACTGATTTGATCTCCTTGCAGTCCAGGGGACTCTCAAGAGTCTTCTCCAGCACCATAATTCAAAAGAATCTATTCTTCGGCACTCGGCCTTCCTTATAGTCCAACTCTCACAATCATACATTACTACTGGGAATACCATTGCTTTGACCATACGGACTTTTGTTGGCAGGGTGATGTCTCTGCTTTTTATTATGTTGTCTAGATTTGCCATCGCTGTCCTCCCAAGGAGCAGGCATCTTTTAATTTTATGGCTGCAGTCACCGTCTGCAGTGATCTTGGATCCCAGGAACATGAAGTCTATCATAGCTTCCACGATTTCTCCTTCTATTTGCCAAGGAGTGATGGGGCCGGATGCCATGATCTTAGGTTTTTTGATGTTGAGTTTCAAGCCAACCTTTGCACTGTCCTCTTTCACTCTGAGCAAGAGGCTCTTTAGGTCTTCTTCACTTTCTGCCACTAGAGTGGTATCGTCTGCATATCTGAGGTTGTTGATGTTTTCCCCAGCAATCTTATTTCCGGCTTCTGAATCATCCAGGCTGGCATTTCACATGATGTACTCTGCATATAAATTAAATAAGCAAGGGAACAATATACATCCTTGTCGTACTCCTTTTCCTATGCTAAACCAGTCAGTTGTTCCATATCCTGTTCTAACTGTCACTTCTTGACCCTTATATAGGTTTCTCAAGAGACATGTGAGGTGGTCTGGTATGCCCATGTCTTTAAGGACTTGCCATAGTTTGTTGTGATCCACACAATCAACATAAGAACATAAGAACATAAGAGAAGCCAATGTTGAATCAGGCCAATGGCCCATCTAGTCCAACACTCTGTCACACAGTGGCCAAAATATACCAGGTGCCATCAGGAGGTCCAGCAGTGGGGCCAGGGCACCAGAAGCCCTCCCACTGCTGCCCCCTCCAGCACCAAGAATAGAGTGCATCACCTGCCCCAGACTGAGAGTTCCCATCTATACCCTGTGGCTAATAGCCACTGATGGACTTCTGCTCCATATGTTCATCTAATTCCCTCTTGAAACTGTCCATGCTTGCAGCTGCCACGACCTCCTGTGGCAGTGAATTCCATACATTAATCACTCTTTGGGTGAAGAAGTATTTCCTTTTATCTGTTCTAACCCGACTGCTCAGCAATTTCATAGAGTGCCCACGAGTTCTTGTACTGTGAGAAAGGGAGAAAAGTACTTCTTTCTCAACCTGCTCAATCCCATTCATAATCTTATAAACCTCGATCATGTTACCTCTCAGCCGTCGTTTCTCCAAGCTAAAGAGCCCCAGGCATTTTAACCTTTCTTCATAGGGAAGGTGTTCCAACCCTTTTATCATTCTAGTTGCCCTTCTCTGCACTTTTTCCAATGCTATAATATCCTTTTTGAGATGTGGTGACCAGAACTGTACACAGTATTCCAAATGAGGTCGCACCAATGATTTATACAGGGGCATGATGATACTGGCTGATTTGTTATCAATTCCCTTCCTAATAACCCCCAGCATAGCGTTGGCCTTCTTTATTGCAGCTACACACTGTCTAGACATTTTCATCGAGTTATCCACTACGACTCCAAGATCTCTCTCTTGGTCCGTCTCTGCCAGTTCAGACCCCATCAACGTGTATTTATATTTAGGATTTTTGGCTCCAATGTGCATCACTTTGCACTTGGCCACATTGAACCCCATTTGCCACGTTGACGCCCACTCACCCATCCTCAACAGATCCCTTTGGAGTGCCTCACACTCCTCCCTGGTTTTCACCATCCGGAACAACTTCGTGTCATCTGCAAATTTAGCCACATCACTGCTTACTCCCAATTCCAAATCGTTAATAAACAAGTTAAAAAGCATCGGACTGAGTACTGATCCCTGTGGTACCCCACTGCTTACCACCCTCCATTGAGAAAGTTTCCCATTTATACTCACTCTCTGTTTCCTATTTATAAGCCAGTTTTTGATCCACAAGAGGACTTATCCTTTTATCCCATGACTATTGAGCTTACTTAGGAGCCTTTGATGAGGAACTGTATCAAAAGCTTTCCGGAAGACAAGGTAAATAATATCTATTGGGTCCCCCTTGTCCACATGTTTGTTCACTCCCTCAAAAAACATTAACAGGTTAGTGAGACAAGATCTTCCCTTACAGAACCCATGCTGAGTCTGCCTCAATAGTTTTAGTTCATCAATGTGCCTACTAATTCTTTCCTTAATAACAGTTTCCACCAACTTACCCGGTATCGATGTCAGACTGACTGGCCTGTAATTTCCCGGATCTCCCCTGGAGCCCTTTTTAAAATGGGAGTGACATTAGCTACCTTCCAGTCCTCAGGAATGGAGGCAGATTTTAAAGAAAGATTACATATTTTTGTCAGGAGATCCACAAGTTCACATTTGAGTTCTTTCAGAACTCTCGGATGAATGCCATCCGGGCCTGGTGATTTATTAGTTTTTAAATTGTCCATCAGTCGGAGGACTTCCTCTCTTGTTACCGCAATCTGATTCAGGTCTTTCAAACCCCCTCCCGAAATCGGTGCTTCTGGAGTGGGCAAACACTTCTCCTCTTCCACAGTGAAGACAGAGGCAAAAAATGCATTCAGCTTCTCAGTCATTTCCCTATCATCCTTCACTACTCCTTTTACCCCTTGGTCATCCAAAGGCCCCACTGCCTCCCTGGCTGGCTTCCTACTTCTAATGTATTTGAAGAAAGTTTTATTGTTGGTCTTTATGTTTTTTGCGATATGCTCCTCATATTCCCTTTTTGCTTGCCTGATCACAGACTTGCATTTTATTTGCCATAGTCTGTGTTCCCTTTTATCAACCTCACTAAGACTAGCTTTCCACTGCTTAAAGGAATCCTTCTTACTTTTTACAGCTTCCATTACTTTATTTGTTAACCATGCAGGCTTTTTTCTATACCTATTTGTACCTTTCCTAACCTGTGGTATATATTTTTTCTGAGCTTCTAGGATTGTCTTTTTAAATAGTCTCCAAGCTTCCCCAATGGTTTTGACCTTCTCCACTCTTCCTTTCAATTTCTTTCTCACATGTCCCCTCATACCAGAGAAGTTACCCCTTTTAAAGGCTTTAGCATAGTCAATGAAGCAGATGTAGATCTTTTTCTGGTACTCTCTTGCTTTCTCCATAATCCAGCAAATGTTGGCAATTTGATCTCTAGTTCCTCTGCCTCTTTGAAAACCAGCTTGTACTTCTGGCAGTTCTCTATCCACGTACTGCTGAAGCCTAGCTTATAGGATCTTTAGCATGACCTTGCTAGCATGTGAAATGAGTGCAATTGTGCGATAGTTTGAACATTCCTTGGCATTGCCCTTCTTTGGGATTGGAATGTATACTGACCTTTTCCAATCCTGTGGCCACTGTTGCATTTTCCAGATTTGCTGGGTCGCCTATTGGGTTGCCATAAATTGGCTGTGATTTGATGGCACTTCCCACCACTACCACCGAGACTCTTTTGTTGTTCTTAATGGCAAAGATAATCTTTTCTTCTGTGCCACTGAATGCTTTTACAGCGGCAGTCAAACAGGGTCAGCTGTACTTAGGTGTTGCATGAAGAAAGAACACGTTTTGTTCTCCTTCCCGGCCTTTTGGTGTAAATTAGTGTTTTATGATTTATTAGCATTGATTGGTATTTTGCAAGCTTTTAAGCTGTAATAGTCGCTTTTAGTACCGCTGAGGGCTTGCCACTTGACTACTGTGCATGGGCTTGGCTTAAATGGACACACCCAGTGGGAACTTCTGGACTACAATAGAAGAATACTAATGGGCACTATATTCAGTGGGCACTAATTGTTAGGAAATGATCCTCTGATGGCGGAAGGCTCTGTGGATACGTAGATATCTGTAAAGAAATGGGCAAGTTTGAATTTGGAACAGAGAAAGGAACCCACAGAGACAGAGCTGTGAGTTGGCTGGGAAATGACGTATCTTGAGGTGCCAGATCTCCATCTCTGGATATATGATGTGCCCTGTCAGAAAGTATGTTTGCCTCCACCTGCATATTCTATTTGTACATAAACAAGTATCTGGGAAGAAAAAAAGCCATAAGTTCCAGGGGTTCTCTTCTCCAACCCAGGTAACTGTCCCCTGGGTACTTCTCATCAAATGAGGAAGCAGAAAATGAATTATTGTTGACGGTTTTCATTAAATTGTGACTGCTTTAAAAAAATAAAACCAGTAGAATTATTTACCATGTAGATCAGCTCAGGAACTTGGGTTGAGGCATGTGGTTGGACTGGATTAAACTGGCAATCTCCATCCATTCCCTCTTCCTGCTCAAGACTGCCCCCGCATCCTAGTCATTCCCCAGGGTCACCTGTCCCCCAGGAGCAACATTTTGTGGACATCAGTAGGAAGGGAGAAGCAGCAAAGTTCCATTCTGCCTTTGAAAATTCAGCCTGGATCCAACCCATGGTTTACCAATATGTTACATGAAAAAGGATCTGACTGCTGTCATGCCTGGGATGGAAAGGGAAAGGGATCCCACCTCTCTCTCTCTCTCTCTCTCTCTCTCTCTCTCTCTCTCTCTCTCTCTCTCTCTCTCTCTCTCTCTCTCACACACACACACACACACACACACACACACACACACACACGCATCCTCCCTCCCTCCTCCCCCCACATCTGGCCATAACTCTCATCAGCAGGGGAAATTATTGAGAATATTATTGCTATAATTTCATTCCATAATGTTTTCATTGTTTTAGGGTTGCCAACTCTGGGTTGGGAAATACCTAGAGATTTATGGGGGTGGAGCTGGAGGGCAAGGTTTGAAGATGGGAGGGACCGTCTTATTATTATGCATGGGATTATGCATGGGATAGAGCAGACTGAGAAAGAAGTACTTTTCTCCCTTTCTCACAATTCAAGAACTTGTGGGCACTCAATGAAATTGCTGAGCAGTCAGGTTAGAATGGATAAAAGGAAGTACTTCTTCACCCAAAGAGTGATTAACACATGGAATTCACTGCCACAGGAGATGGTGGTGGTTACAAGCATGGACGGCTTCAAGAGGGAATTGGGTAAACATATGGAGCAGAGGTCCATCAGTGGTTCTTAGCCACAAGGTATAGATAGGAACTCTCAGGCTGGGGCAAGGGATGCTCTGTATTCTTGGTGCCTGGGGGGGGCAACAGTGGGAGGGCTTCTAGTGTCCTGGCCCCACTGGTGGACCTCCTGATGGCACCTGGTATTTTTGGCCACTGTGTGACACAAGAGTGTTGGACTGGATGGGCCATTGGCCTGATCCAACATTGGCTTCTCTTATGTTCTTAACCTGCAGGGTATAATGCCATAAGGTCCACCCTCCAAAGCAGCCGTTTTCTCCAGGGGAACTGAACTTGTTCATCTGGCAATCCTTTGTCATAATGGGAGGTCTTCAGGTGCCACCTGGAGGTTGACAACGCTACACGCAAACCATAACTTTTTTTTTTTTTTTTGCAAAATAATTTTTATTAGTTTTTCAAACAATACAACTTCTAACAGGTGTGTAGCTGCACATGTCAAGAATAAGTAATACATTCAATAAATCAGTGCAAACAAATTATCATATGAAGGTAAGATACATTACACAAGGTAGACCCAGACATAAATTGCCTTGTGTGAAATTGTTGGTTGACATAAAACTTTTCTGCTTTTGGCATGGAGAAGGGAATCATGCAAAGTCCAGAATGTTGACTCCCCTGACCACCTCTGATTTAATTCTGCTCAGAAATATACCATATTGTCTGTGCTCTCGTATCGCTTTGGTTGATGATCACCAGTTTGTTTGACTCTGTAATTATTGCATGTTTCTTTCCCAAAAAGTTGCTTCCTGCACCAAAGGTGTTCAGGTCTTGTGTGGCTTGATGGCTATTATGTCATTGTCAACAACATTTGGTCCTCACTTGTGGCTCAGCAGATACCCCTTCATTATGGCTGAATGAGCCAACCTGTGGAAGGAAATCTATTGACTTCTGCAGGCGGGTGGCCTCTTTTTTTGACGTTTGCAATAAGATTGCTGTAGTTATTTGTGTCTGCAAGCCGGTTTTGGATGACATTTGTAAATTTCAGATTTGGCACAGCATTTTCCTTTTCTTAGCTGCAGTGTTAATAGAGGGGCCATCTGTTTGCCGCATATTAAGTGTGTAGGAAGCGGAGGTAATCTTATGAGAGTGGGCCTGAAGCATGGAGGAAACTGCCTTCCATTTTTGGATTGGGGGGTAGGGTAGAATAGGACATGGCCGCCTTCTAATACACTTAGCATTTATATAATGATCTTCAGCTGTTTATCTAGAACTAAATGCCATTGATTCCAGTGGGATTTATTGCCAAATAAATGTCCAGTATTAGATTACAGATTTCATCATCAGCTTCTGCGTGCTGTAATACTCATAAGAACAGAAGGAGGCCCCTGTTGGATCAGACTAATGGTCGACCATGCCCAGCATCCTGTTTCATACAGTGGCCCTGAAAGGCAAACAAACTAGGCAGTAGAGGCCAAGCCTGCTCCTTCCTGTTGCCTTCTACCACTGGTATCCAGAGATTTAATGCTTCTGAATGTGGAGATTCCCTGCAGTCCTGGCTAGCAGCCATAGATTGATAGATCTACCTGCTGCTGGTGAGCCTCTTAGCCACCTACGCCCCGAATGGTGGATCCCTGTATTCCCTTGGATACCACTGGGATGTGACAACTTACCCCTGCTGCGGAAACAAAGGGGGAGAGCAATTCATTATGGAGACAGGATTGCCAACTCTGGGCTTGGAAGTTCCTGGAGATTTGGGGACAGAGCCTCAGGAAGGCAGGGTTTGGAAAAGGAGGGACCTTGGTGGGGGTACAGTGCCACAGAGCCCACCCTCCAAAGCTGCCATTTCCTCCAAGGGAACTGATCTATGTAGTCTGGAGATCAGTTGTGATTCTGGGAGATCTTCGGGACTCACCTAGAGGCTGGCAACCCTGAAATCTATTTGTCTTTGAGAGGGCTACCTTGAGCTGCCAACCTCCAGGTGGGGCCTGGCAATCTCCCACTTTTTCTACCAATCTCCAGACTAGAGAGGTCAGTTCCCCTGGAGAAAATGGCTGCTTTTTGCTGGAAGTGGAGGACTTTGTGCTGTCTCCTGTCTCAGTTTTGAAAGATGGCACCAAAGAGTTAAGACAGATAGGGAGGTCAGAACGCATAGAGCATTCTTTCCTTCCTGCTATCTGATCCTTTCCTTTGAAGCAGGATGCTACTCTTAAGGGCAATTTCCTGTTTCTGCTCTCTCACACCTGCCTTTCATCCCTGCAATGCATACATGAGCCATTTCATTTCCATATATTTCATTGAATCATAGAATCATTAGAGTTGGAAGGGACTGTATTTGCTACCCCTCCCGATTTAGTATCATCTGCAAATTTAATAAGCATTCCCTCTTATTAAATTTGCAGATGATACTAAATTGGGAGGGGTAGTAAATATGGTAGAAGACAGAGTCAGGACACAGAATGACCTTGACGGGCTGGAAAACTGGGCTACAACAAGTGTAATGAATTTCAGTGGGGATAAATGTAAAGTTCTGCATTTAGGTAGGAAAGATCAAACGCATAATTATAGGTTGGGGGAGACTTGTCGTGGCAGTAGTATGTGTGCAGAGGATCTAGGAGTCAGGAGGCTGAAGTTGGTTCCTTATTCACAGTTCCTTATTCATTCCTTATTCGTTACTCATTTGTGTAGTCATTCAGAAACACTAAGGAGATGGGAAGCTCTGAACCCCAAAATAACATCTGGACCACCACATATCATATACCCTCACGTTCACAGGACTCTCCCCTTCGAGGGGACATATTCTGTGTGCTGGTCCAAAGCACGGTTCTGGTGCCAGCTGCTCCAGAGTGTGGTGCCCCCAGGACAAACACTGCGAATAAGGAACCAACTTCAGCCTCCTCTAGGAGTCTTAGTAGACCATACACTGAACATCAGTCAGCATATTTGTTATTATTCCTCCAGACTACTGAGACCCTCTGTACAAAACTGAAACAAAGCCTTAGTTTATAGAAGGGTTGCCATACTCCAGGTGGGGCCTGGAATACTTCCGCCATTATGACTGATCTCCAGACCTCATTGATTGACACACACACACACCCCAAGAGAAAACGGCCGCTTCAGAAGCTGGACCCTTGTGGTATCATGTGCCTACTCGAGCTCCGTCCCCTCCCCAAACTCTGCTCCCAGATCCCCAGGAATTTCCCTACCAAAAGTTGCCAGCCCCCATTTTATGCAACTCTGCATTGCTCACACTCCTTCCTCCCCTCCTCCCTGCTCAAATTTAGACTGTAACCTTCTCAGGACCTTTGCTTTTCTCTTGAAGGTGACCTGTGTTTTAAACCCGTCTCCCTGTAGGGGATTTTTCTCCCTTCGACAATGTTTAAGTACATTTTTTTTTAAAAAAAGCAGTTTTGTTCTGAACTGCTTTTCTTACCCCCAAATCCCTGTAATTCCAAGGGCGATCAGAGCAACAAATGTGTTCAAAAGCCTGGTTTTAATTAAAGCTGGAAGTCCCTGAAAGGCAGATTTCTCAGTCATCAGTCATTGCTCCATAATTACAGTGGAGGGGCTGGTTTAGTCATTTGATACCTGGGAAAGGGATTGATAGCCTTTGTGGCACGTGGTCTCCTCCCTGGCACCTTTCTTTCTCCATCTCTAGAGATCGGGAGCAGTGTTCCCTCTAAGCTGAGTCGGTGTCAGCTAGCTCACAGTTTTTTAGCCTCTGGCTCACAGATTTTTGTCTTAGCTCAGGAAGGATGGCTCCAGAGCAAACTAATTTCTGCTGTAGCCAAATTGCTCGCTCACAACTTTAATGCCAGTAGCTCACAAAGTAGAATTTTTGCTCACAAGACTCCGCAGCTTAGAGGGAGCATTGATGGGGAGCTCCCATTATTTTGTGGGAGCAAGGGCTGGTCTCCATGTTCTATCCAGCCTAATGCCATTACTCTCAAGAGGAAGCGCTACTGATGCACTCTGGAGTCTACACATCTATAATTGCCAGAAAGAAAGATCATGTCCAGACATGTGGAATTTGAGAATGTGGCTGACGGCTGGCTCCGTGTGATTTCACAAGGCCGTGTTTACTCCTTTCTCTCCATTAGGGATGTCAGCCTCCAGCTGGGTCCTGGGGATCCCCCAGAATTACAGCTCATCTCCAGACTACAGAGCTCAGTTCCCCTGGAGAAAATAGATGCTTTGGAGGGTGACATTGCACCCCACTGAGGTCCCTGTCCTCACCAGGCTCCACTCCCAAATATCTAGAAGTTTCCCAACCTGGAGCTGGCAACACTCCCCACCACCCCCGCCAGTGGCCAGGGGGGACCTGGCATATCCTACTCTGCTTTAACAGTTTGTTAAAGTTTAGGTAAGTGATTGTCAGTGCCAATGCTCCTTCTAAGCTGTGGAGTCTTGTGAGCAAAAATTCTACTTTGTGAGCTGCTGGCATTAAAGTTGTGAGCGAGCGATTTGGCTCCTGCATAAATTAGTTTGCATCGTTCCTGAGCTAAGACAAAAATGTATGAGCCAGAGGCTAAAAAACTGTGAGGTAGCTCACACTGACTCAGCTTAGAGGGAACACTGGCTCAGTGCCATCCTAGGCAGATTTAGACTTTTCTGCACCCATTAACTTAAATGAACTTAGAAGTGTGTTTTTAGGGCAGTTAACAGCTTAGAGGGAAAAAAATTCCTACACCTTTAATAGAGGCTTAGGTAAAGGTAAAAGTTTCCTTTGCTCAAAAGCCAGTCAAATCTGACTCTAGAGGGCGGTGCTCATCTCCGTTTCCAAGCCGAAGAGCCAGCGCTGTCTGAAGATGTTTCCATTGTCATGTGGCCAGCATAACTAGACGCTGAGGTGCGTGGAACGCTGTTACCTTCCCACCAAAGTGGTACCTATTTATCTACTTGCAATTTCTTGCTTTCAAACTGCTAGGTTGACAGGAGCTGGGACCAGAGATGGGAGCTCACTCCATCATGCAGCACTTGGGTCTCAAATGGCTGAACTACTGACCTCCTGGTCTGCAGTTCACCGTTGTAACCACTGAGCTACCACAGCTTACTGGGATGCTATTTACCAGGTGATGTTGTTTACCTCCAGGCTATGAAAAACTTCAGCTGGACCATTTTCACACCTTAAGCCTCTATTAAAAGGACAGGACATTTGGCTTCAGGCCTGTTGGCAACCCTGCCTCTCATTCTGGCTTGAAAATGCTCTCCCCCAATAAGTTTTCAAACCTTCTTTTCTCCAGCTAGGCTATAAAATGCCAAGTAGACTATGCTAAAGGGGGGGGAATTACCTCAGGTGGGACATATTTTCACGGGGGAAACTGGCAGGCGTGGGGGGCACTCTACCCTCTCATCCACTGACTTTTTCTCCAATTCTGGCTTCACACTGTTTCAAATCTGGGAACCTCCATTTGCTGAGGCACCCTGCCCTACCCTTTCAAACCACTTTCGACTATCCTCTGTCTCCAGCAGCGTCAGTATGAACTAACCCTTTCCCCCTTTTCTCACTGTGACTTTTTCATTTTCCATCCAATTTGGGGAACTTATCCAAGCCAAATTGCAGACCGAGAGGAAGAAAGGATCATGCTTTTAGAGACTACTGATGGCAAACCCCAGGGATATTAATGGAGCCAATGACGTTTGTCAGCTTTTGTCCATTTGTGTTCCTTATCCCAATGGCAGTAAAAAAAATAGCGCTTAGGAGGGGGTTTCATGTTTTCATTAGTGCGGAAATGAATAGGCTTCATTAAAAATAGACCATTAAGAGCTGTAATATAGTGCTGTGATCTCCCTAGTTCTCACTACTCGGCCAGAAAGCTATTGTGTAGGAAACTCATTGGACTGCAGCAGTCCAAAATCGCGTGTCTCCAATTCACTGCTCCCTTCATCACCCCCAGAAGCATTCAGTGGTCAAATGTGCACTACTGTGTTAGGCTGCAGGCACAGGACCGATAAGAAGCAATGGTGATGCTGCCTTGCCTGGCCTGCTGCCCTCACTAAACCTCTGGGCAACATAATCCATCTTTTCAAATTCTCTCTTGAAAAATCTGCTGACTGATGCTACTCCAAGAGCATGACATAATAGAACAACAGTGCACTGCACAGGCTTAGACTACAATCCTAAGAATGCTTTCCTGGGATCAAGCCAACTGAATAAAATGGGATTTACTTCTGAGTAGTTCTTCCAAGAAGTATTCTCTTAGCCCACTTTGTACCACTGTCCAGTGGGCCCTAGATTGGTTCCCCTATTACTCAACCCCACTGCTGTTAGTGGCTTTTGCTTGGGAAGACATTTAGTTTAACTTAGTCTAATTTAATCTCCCACCAGAATAATACTATTACTGCTTGGATGTCCCCCCCACCCCCGCCTTCCCTATTAATTCTAGCTCCTTTCCTCACTGCAGGGCAAAATTAGCACGCTCTCATTTGGTATCAGAGCAAAGCACAAAGGCTCCTGCCTTCTGCTTGGGTCTTTGTTTCCAATGCCTTTTAAATAAAATACAGCATTCCCGAGTTCCCCTCAAGGCCATTTGCTTTCATATCGTGAAGTTGGCATATTAAAAACATACCACTTGCAGACAGTTGAGAATGCTAATGAGGCTTTGCGCCTGGTTAGATGGTGATCTGCTTACTAAGAAAAATGGAATTTGCAGCTGGTGGATAGGGTGATATTCATGCAGTTCTTTCCATTTCTCTTCCCCACCCCCTTTTTTGTGCAAGGGTGTGCAGAAAATTGACATGCAGGCACATCCCAGATATGGCTATGTTTCTCACCTCCAATGTGGTATTTTGCTGGCTCGCTTAATCAGAGTGTGATGCTAATAATGTCAAGGCTATGGGAGCTGCTTGCATCTCTTGTGAGCAATGCTTAAGCTGTGGAGACTTGTGAGCAAAAATTCTACTCTGTGAGCTACTGGCATTAAAATTGTGAGCAAGAGATTTGGCTGCTGCATAAATTAGTTTGCTCTGGAGCCCTCCTTCCTGAGCGAAGACAAGAATGGGTGAGCTGGAGGCTAAGAAACTGTGAACTAGCTCACACTAACTCAGCTTAGGGGGAACACCGCTTGTGAGCCTGTATAGTTAATCAGCTTGTTGGACAAGGATCTAGGCATCCTGGGTTCAAATTCCCACCCTTCTGTGAAGCCTGCTTAGTGACCCTGGCAAATCACACACTCCCAACTTTACCTACCTCACAGGTTTGTTGTGGGGTTAAAATGGGGAAGAGAAAACAATGTGCACTGCCCTGAGCTTTGAGGAAAGTGGAATAAAAATTCAATAGACTGACAGAAACAAAGTGGCCAGTGGGGCACATTGCTTATGCACATAGGAGAAGATTCCAGGTGCAGTCCCACTTTAGAGTTCTTAGGTAGCAGGGCATCTATATGAGATTTTGAACAGACAGAGTTCCATTCCGTGGTTTGTCCCAGATGCCTTACCTGACCATTCAGCTTTTGCTCTTAAAAATGCTCTCTATATTATTTTTCCTTTTGGACATCTAAGGAAAACCATCAGTGCAGAATTCTATGCCTTTTTCTTTTTGCCACCAAGTTGAGGCCAACTTGTGACAATGCCATACAGGTTTTCAAGGCAAGAGATGTTCAGAGGTGGTTTGCCATTGCCTGAGTCTGCATCATGAGCATGGTATTTCTTGGTGGTTTCCCATCCAAAAACTTACCGGAGCTGACCATCCTTAGCTTCCAAGATCTGAAGAGACTGAGCCAGCCTGGCCAATTCTTTAGCAAGCTATTCACCTTCCTGTGTTTTGGCTGAGGAATGCACAGACATTTTGCATGGATACTTGGTACACAGTTTGGTGTAGTGGTTAAGTGCGTGAACTCTAATCTGGGAGAACTGGGTTTGATTCCCCACTCTTCCACTTGCAGCTGCTGGATGACCTTGGGCAAGCCATAGTTCTGTCAGAGCTGTCTTTGAAAGGGCAGTTCTCTCAGAGCTCTCTCAGCCCCACCTACCTCACAGAGTGTCTGTTGTGGGGAGGGGAAGGGAAAGGAGTTTGTAAGCTGCTCTGAGACTCCGAGTGAAGGATGGGATATAAATCCAATTACTACTACTACTTCTTCTTCTTCTTCTTCTTCTTCTTCTTCTTCTTCTTCTTCTTCTTCTTCTTCTTCTTCTTCTTCTTCTTCACATCATCCCTAATTTAAATGATCTGTATTAGAATACTAGATACTTGCAGGTAGACATTTTGATTTGACTTAAAGGATGCCTTCACATGCAGATACAGTGTGAGTTTTCTGCCACAACAAAAGTATTCCTGCCAAATAGCTTAAACTTAACATGCTGATCCTTTATGTTGGGAATGGGTACACCAAAAAGCATTGGTGTAATGTGGAGATTTAATCAGGACCAAGTAAGGCATTCCAAGAAGGGGAAAGAAGTGTAAGATGCTACAAAGCAGTGTATCCTCCCCCCCCTTCATATTCCATACTGCCACTTTGTAGTAGGGTTACCAACTGCATGTTGGGAAATTCCTGGAGAGCTGAAGGTAGCGCCTGGGGAAGAAAGGGTTTGGGAAAGGAAGACACCTCCATGAGATATGATGCCATAGATTCTGCTATCCAGCTGTTTTCTGCAGGGGAATTGATCTCTGTTATCTGGAGACCGGTAATAATTCTGGGAGATCTCTGTCCCCACACCTGGAGGTTGGCAGACCTCATTTACATGAAATCACCATTAACCATGAAAATCTTGCATGGGTATGCCCCATTTCTCACCCTGCCCCTGGGCTTGTTGTCAATCTTCTTCTACACAGAGGAGTCTGCTTTTGCATACTGACTACAACCCCCTTAAACATGGGCAAGCAATGAAAACTCCATCCTTATTCATGCTAGTGTATGAGAAAGTCACTATGGACAACCTTTATCAGTGCTAATCACAGCAGGGCTTAAATCAAGGGGCCTACCAACCAAGAAGTTCTTTGCTGCTACCTGAACCAACTATTATTTATTTATTTAGATGCTTATAACCTGCTTTCCCCCCCAACAGCTTACCACATTGTTTTCCACACCTTGTTTTTATCCTCACAACAACAGCTCATCGACCCAGCCTCACCCAGTGAATTTCCCTGCAGAGCGGGCATTCAAAGCTGAGTCTCCCAGGTCTTCATCTGGCTGGCACTCTAACCACTTCACCACACTTTACCTCTAAAGAGAAGTGCAGGTCACTCCAGCCAGGAGACCCTCGTAATTGTCTTGGCCTGGCCTGGAAGTGAATGATACGGTCCATTGCCACTACCAAGTATAAAGGCTCTCAGCCCTGCTGTTGACATTTTCAGGGTCCTAGCTTGCCAGATCTGCCTGCCTGTAGCCTATCTTTGGCCTACCTAGCCCTTCTAAGCATCTGATAGCCATATCCTAGTTATTGGCCACCTCAGATAACATCTCTGAGGCAGAAGGGGGACCTAATCAGTATGAGTCCACAATTAGAGTTGCCAGCCTCCAGGTGGGAGCTGGATATCTCGTGGAATTACAACTGACCTCCAGAAAAACAAAGATCAGTTCCCCTGAAGAAAATGGCTACTTTGCAAGGTGGACTCCGTGGCATATACCATATGGAAGTCCCTCCCTCCCTCCCCAGGCTGGATCCTCAAAGATCCAGGAATTTCCCAATGAGATGGCAACCCTATGAGTCTGGATAAGCTGGCTGAGGGGAGAGTTCCTTGAAGGCTCCTCAGAGGAAAAGGACTGGATGCCTGACCCTGAAGCTGAGGGCCCCTCAAGACAGGGATCTGAGTCTGAAGTTCTTCTGTATGGTCTCAGCGGAGAATGGTGGCAGGAAACCACCCTGTGGTACAGAGCCCAGGGCTCCAAACCAGTGAACTAGTCTGATGTGATCAGAGTGGTGCCCGAGGACTAAGGAGGCCTGGGTTCATATTTCCATTCAGCCATGAAACTCTCTAGGTGACCTCAGGCCAGTCTCTTTCACTTACGCTAATCACACAAGGTTGTTGTGAGGGTAAAATGGAGGGAGAACTATGAGTTCCTTGGAGAAACAGCAGGATAACATTTGGCAGATATTGCTCTTTGCATGTCTTCCTGTTAGCTATTTTGACAGACAAGACGGATGGACAGCTCCTAGCCTTGGGAATTAAGGGCACCTCCATTTACAGGAGCAGCAAATTGCCAGTGCCAGGAGGCAGCACCTTGGGAAGGCTCTGGTCTCTGTGCTGGACTGGAAGGACCAGTCGTCTGAACCAGCAGGGCACAGCTTATGCTTGTATGCTCATTTAGTCTCAGACCTAAGGTTACCAACCCGTATGCAGCAAATTCCTAGAGATTTAGGAGTGGAGTCTGGGGAAGGGCACAGTTTGGGGAGTGACCATAGAGCCCACCCTTCAAAGCAGCCATTTTCTCTGAGGGAACTGACTCTGTAGTCCAGAGATCAGTTGTGATTCTGTACCAGGAGGTTGGCAACCCTTCATGGACCCCTGCTGAAGGAACCCCTGCCTCCCCTGGGAATGCTCCAGTGGCCTGCGAAGCCTGCCTTTACTTCCTAGAAGCAGTGCCTGGTGCCTGCTACTGCTTGCTGGATGGTCCCCATTCAAGGTCAGCTAGGGTTGCCAACTCCAAACTGAGAAATTACAGGAGATTTGGGGGTAGAGCCTGGGACAGGAAGGGTTTTGGGAGAGGATGGACTTCATTGGGTGTGGGTTTTTTGCTGCCATCACAGCTGACTTTTGGCAATGCTGTGGGGTTTTCAAGGCAAGAGAAGTTCAGGCAAGATTGCATGCCTCCATGGCACATCCCTGGTATTCCTTGGTGGTTTCCCTTCCAAATACTAACCAGGGCTGACTCTGCTTAGCTTCCGAGATCTGACAAGATCAGGCAAACCTGTGGCTATCCAGGTCAGGGCTCATTCGGGTAAAAGGCCATCGCATTTGCCCTTCAAAGCATCCATTTTTCTCCAGGGGAACTGATCTCTGTAGTCTGGAGATCAGTTGTAATTCCAAGAGCTCTCCAGGCACCACCTTGAAGTTGGCCACCCTAGGGTCAAGCCTGCCCCAGATCTGGATCCCAGCCTGGCCAGAACAAGCCTCTTTCTCACCGTGCTCTAAAGGTGCCTTTGGTGCACCTAATAACATGCCAAGTTTTTGTTTTCCCCTCCAATTTGAATGTGCCATAATTGGCTGCCTTTCATACATGTTTCCCTCTCCAACCCGAGCTGTACCATCATTTCTCATTCCCTCTTGGGAGGCTTCTGTCTCTGGAACAGCCCAACCACTGTGACAGCTGCTCATAGTTTTAATGGGTGCCAAATCCTGACAGGCGGTGTCTCCTGAGGATGGTCTCTTTCTGCCAGCCTGCATTTGATAACCGCAAGCCGAGGGGGTGGCTCACTCCACTGACAGACTCCTTAGGTGTTTTAAAGGAAAGGCAGAGGCATGGATGGGAGGGGGGGAGAGAGACATGAATGTCTGGATCATGGGCGATGGTAATTTTTTTAAAAAAAAAAAGACACCACCACTTCCCCCCACCCCAATTTCAGTCCCGCCTTGCAGCATCTGTGCCTGGAAGCAGGCAGCCCTTTCATATCTCCCTCACTGGCTCAAAACAAAGGCTGAAAATAGCCCACAAAGAACGCAGGAGGAGGCGGTGGTAACAGAAAGCAAAACCCCAGGACCCCCGCCCTGACAGCTGCTGGCAAGTGGGCCCTTGTCGCTGTTTCTAAGGCAGCCTTCCACACACACTCTTATTAATTAACCAGGGCTTCTCTCAATACTCAACCTGGAAGACCTGCCTGTGTTTGCCTATTAGATTTGGCAAGAAGGCTGCTGTTGAGATCCCGCACATGATGTCCGGCAAGGTTTCTTAACTCAGGTTGCTGGTTGGATGGATGCTTTGGAATCTCCTCCATGGAGAGTTTTAGAGCAGAGGCACAGAGCAGGGTGACCTTTGGACACGTGCCCATCGGTGTGTGAGCCACTTTGGTGTGGTCCAGTGAGCCTGTGCTGCAAGGGCAGGCTGGTGAATAACACATCCACAGAGGCACCTGATTGAGAGGAGATGTCCGTCAGTTTTGATAGCTAAATGGGGCCTCAGTGGTGGGGGCGCTGTTTGCTTGTGAACTTCCTGGAGACCCGGGTAGCAGCAGGAAATGAGATGAGACGGTTCTTCTTATGCTGTGTGGACAGCAACTGAATCTATCACATTCTTTAACCCCATTATCCACATCAACCCCCATGTCAGGTCTGTGATGAGTAAGGTGTCCTCCTCACATGCGGAGCCATACAGGCCTTCCAGGGTAATTCAGTCTGTTGTTTACATGGCCCCCTTTAGAGAATGATACCCTTAGATAGACAAGGCAGACAGAAAGAGAATCTCAGACAAGAAAATCATTATTCCCCTAACAAGATACAAAGCAGAGAAGAAAGAAAGAAAAGAAAGAAAGAAAGAAAGAAAGAAAGAAAGAAAGAAAGAAAGAAAGAAAGAAAGAAAGAAAGAAAGAAAGAAAGAAAGAAAGAGTGATCAAAAACATAAAAGCATGTTGCTATTTAGTAATGTAATCCTAGCAATGCTGCCCTTGGTTGCTACCTAATCAGGGGCAAATGGGGTGTCTAAGGGAAATAAAGGGAGAAAGGAAAATCTTGTGTTCCCTGTCCTGAGGAGGAGAGTGTGACACAAGGAGGTTTGGGCAGGAGATGGAAAAGCTAGTCTGGGGCAAGGAATTTCCAGAGCAGAAGAAAAATCCAAAGCTGAAACCAACTATGGGGTTGAGGATCCAGTGATGAACAAGGGTGCAGGGGCAGAAGTAGGCAATCCAGTGATTTTGACATGGATGGATGAATATCCAGATGCAAAAACAGCTTCAAAGGTGGGGAAGAAGCTCAGGTGCAGAGCAAGCTACAACGTGGGGGGGCCCCCTTGACATACCCTTTTTATAGGATTTGAAGTGGCTAAAATTCAACAGCGAATTCTGGCCATGGCCCAGTTCCATGAGGAGCTTAGGATCTCTAGCAGAATGGGATCAGTGGTGCAGGCTCTTGTTTCCTACTGGAGAGTTTGAATTTGAGTGCAATCTGATGAACATTTAGGGCAGAAGTCCAAATATGGCCATACTAGGTGAAATGAAAAGGGGGAGGCGCAGAGGAATGGCTCAGGTGAAAGGGGGTTGAGTTCCCCGAATGGTGGACTGGCTCAGGCTGGCCCGACAAAGGCTGAGCAGCAGCTGGATGACATTCCTTGGATCTGGGACTGAGTTCTTGTCCTGCACACTTATCCAGCACAGTGACTCTTACCCATGAGTAAGAGGCCATAGATGATAGGCCAGCAATCAGAGTGCTCTCTGGAGCATTCCAGCAGGCAGGCTATTCTCATGTGAAAATGTCCAGGGAAACTCTTGCTAGTTCCTGCTTCGATATCAAGCTGGATAATTTATCCAGGCCTCAGTCAGTCAAGAGGGTCTTTTTGTGGGAGAGCAAATACAGGAGTCTTGGGAGGGGGGCTCTTGTGCAATTCTTTTCCCAAGGAATTCAGGATTCTAACACATGAAGCTACCTTATACTGAACCAGACTATGGGTCTATCAAGGTCAATCTCGACTATTCTGACTGGCACTGGCCCTCCAGGGTCACAGCTGGAGGTCTTTCACATTGCCTACTATCTGATCCTTTGAACTGGAGATGCCCAGGACTGATCCGGGAACCTTCCGCAGTCTGAGCAGATGCTCTGCCACTAAGTCACGTCCCTCGTCCTCCCTCATCCACTTCGCTCCCAGCAGGTCAGGCAGAGAGAAAGTTGTCTAGGCCAAGGTCGTTCAGTTAGTTTAACGGCAGAGCGAGAGTTCACCCCCAGGTCTTCCTTCTTCAAACACTTAAAACCAGTCCCTTGCACTGACTCTCTGCCAGGCGTCTCCTCTTACACACCTCAGTTGGTGAATTCTGCTCCTTGGCCAAAACAGGCACATGGAAGTAAGCAGCTGAGATGGACAAGGAGAGACAACTTCCAAAGCCTCTGTGCTCACATGACGTTAAAGCAGCTGGGGAGCATAACGGGGAGGATGCCGAAGGGGAAGGCTCCACCAGGGGCTGGCTTCAGCCCTCATTTTACAGCCAGAAAAGCCCAGGGTAGAGGGAGAAGACGGAGGATGCCAGAGGAAGCAAACAACTGCATACTGATGCCTTTCATAACATAAACCAATGCGGAAGAGAGGAGGCGGGGAGGGGGAGATCAAAAGGAAGCGAAGGGAGAGGGTTGGAAGATGGATTCCTGATGAGACAGAATTAGAGAGTTACTAAATCTTCAGCTGAGAAAGCAAGAGGGGGGACATAAACAACGGCTCTTGGAGGAAAGGCGAAAACCTGAGAAGGGGGGCGGGAGGAGAAGGAGCTAGGACAGCACATTGGAGTCCTTGAAGCACAGAAATGGGAGCTGCCCCAGTTTGCTGTGTTCCTGCACAGAGAAGCAGCTGGGAGAGGAGTTGAAGGCGGGGGGGGGGGGGCACCTATTTATCCAGGGCAGCGTGCAAGGCAGCCGGCATCCCTCTCCTTCGAGACAGGAGGCACAGCTGCTTTGCCTGCAAGCCAGGCCCCGTTGAGCGCTGCGGAGCATCATGGCGTGCAGAAGAGGCCTGGTGGAGTGCACAGCGGCTGTGGATCGGCACATTTGCAATGGTAACGCGGCGACTAAGCATGGGCAGGCGCGTGTGGGAGCAGAGTGCAAGGAGGTGGGAGTGAGGGGGCCGCTGCCTGTGGCTGCAGGAGTTCTGGGCTCTGCCGCTGGCTCTGCCTCGGACCTCTTGTGCGAACCCGGGCAAGAAACTTGCATGCCCTCTGCCAGGAGGTTTGTCTGTTGGCGCATCTGGATTTCTTAAAAGAGAAATGCCAAGGGACAAACCTGCCTGGAAGCTATGCCTCTGAGACCAGAAATCTCCTTGCATGTGCATAGGCACTGATTGTGGCTACTCAGTGGTAAGAATAAGCCCCCCCCCCCTTCCCCGTGCTTGGAGAAACTCTCCTCTCCAGCCGGTCTGCATACCTAGGAAAAAACAAACCTCAGCCAATTTATGACTTGAAGAACCCATGTCTTGGGACTGAGATTTGTTCTTGGGTGAAAGTAGACGGGGCTCTTGCCAAAAGAGCCTACAGAAGCAGCCTTCCATTTTAGCAGTGGAAGTGGGAATCCTTCTCTGCCTTGTGCATCTTGGAACATCTGTCTCCAAGCACCTGCCAAGGGGTTGCATCATCTCCAGGGGGCACCCTGACCTCTGGATTTCCAGCAACCTGGAATGCACGCTAACTGAACATGGAATTCATTGCCACAGAATGCTGCAAAGGCCACTAGCATGACTTTACAAGGGATTAAGCAAATCCACGGAGGAGATGTCTTTGTAGCAGCTGCTTTAATAGCTAGGAACAGATAACAACTTTTATTTACAGGGGCTGTAATCAAATGAGAGGGGATGATTATTTCTGGTGTACTCTTCTCAGGAGGAGGAGGAGAAGAAGAGATTGGATTTATACCCCGCCCTTCACTACCCAAGTCTCAGAGCAGTTTACAATCTCCTTCCCTTCCCCTCCCCACAACAGACACCCTTGTGAGGTAGGTGGGGCTGAGAGAGCTCTTTCAAGAACAGCTCCAGAGAGAACAGCTTTGAAAGATCTTGTAACTGACCCAAGGCTGCTTGTGGAGGAGTGGGGAATCAAACCTGGTTCTCCCAGATTAGAGTCTGTAGTCTTAACCACTACACCAAACTGGCTCTCAAGCCTAACCTTTAGGAGCATCTGGCTGGAGATGGAGTGCTCTGTTACAAGGAGTTTTGGTTTCAGGGCCAACCAAAGATACTTTTGGTGCCCACGATGCCCATTCACTGGGAACTGCCTCCTCATAATTAACACTGGGTGCAATCAGTTGGGAAGTTCTATGGCACCCCCCCACACTGAATTAAATTAGAGTTGTGCAAATGCATATAGGATCCCATTCGTTAAAACTTCCCAAGTGAAAACCAACCCAAGGCACACATTATGGAGAACACAGAGTCAATCTGGGGTTCCTACCATAGTGTGGGTTCCCAGTTGTTGTGCAGGTGCTGCCTGATTGGGGTCAGGGCTGTGGCACATGTGGAGAAGGAGCTTCAGACTTCCCTCCCATGCAGTTTTCCCAACCTACAACGGTCCTGTGGGTTTGTTATTTGGAAAAACCCAGATGTATCCCAGGGCCAAAAAGCACCTCTCCAAGGCAGTTTCTGTTGGGGAAAAGGACATGGGGAAGGGGGGAGCCTGAAGTTCCCTTTTCCACACATGCCCTAGTTAGGTTTGACAACTGACCTGGAAGGAAAAAGCCTCGTTTCTTTAATTCAGGTTTAATTTACTAGGTGATGTTATTTACCTGCATGCCATGGCAGTTTCACCCGCCCGCTTCCACACGCTGCCTTGGCTCTGATTCAAGTGGGGAATCGGGCACATGGAAGTTGAGGAGAACCTGCAACTCATGTTTGACACAGTGAGAACTGGAGATCTAACCTGTGTTCTCTATAAGGTGTGAATGGGCACCACACAGCACAAGGTAGCTCACCCTCTACCGGAGCTGCCTTACACTAAGTCCGTTCATCAGCCCACCCCAGGGCTACCAAGTCCGATTTGCAGACTGTCTTCAGGCTCTCAGAGATCTTTCCCAGCTCTGCCATTTGAAGTCCTTTTAAAGGGGAACACCAGGAACTGGACCTGAGGAATCTGCTATATGCACAGCCTGGCAGCTTTGGCCCCCACCCTCCTCTCTGTTTGGTTTTAAGGCAAGTCTTGCGTTCGCTGTGTCACTTGCATCCATCTGCACTGCAGATGGCTGAGATTATGGAGCTGTCACTAGAAGCACAATCTGTGCGGACTTCAGCGCAGCATTGCTGTGAGCGGCTCCTCACTACATTGCTCTTGTTTAAAGGCGAAGATTTTTCTCTCATTTTTCATTCGAGCCAAACCAGTATTTGTAATAAAGGGGAAGCTTAAGAATGCTCTGGGTTCAATCCTGTTTATACAGTGCTGGGGAGGGGGAGTAATATCTGTCAAGCTCTCTGGCACTCCTGCATTCTAGAATGGGCTGGGGGTTGGGATCCCACAGCCAGTGTTCCCTCTAAGCTGAGTTAGTGTGAGCTACCTCACAGTTTTTTAGCCTCCGGCTCACACATTTTGGCCTTCGCTCAGGAAGGATGGGCCCAGAGCAAACTAATTTATGCAGGAGCCAAATCGCTCACTCACAACTTTAATGCCAGTAGCTCACGAAGTAGAATTTTTGCTCACAAGACTCCGCAGCTTAGAGGCAGCATCGCCCACAGCTGTTATGGAATGTTGCTTTTTAACACTACCCTGGGAACTAGACAGAACATCCACGCAGAAAAGAGAACATTGTTGAAAATAAGTTCTGGGCAATTGTCCAGCTAAGAGAACAAGGTATACCAAGTGGAAAGGTGAAATCTTTCACTGGATTCAACCCCGATGGGGGAGGGATGTCTATGTTAGCTCTCTGACTGCAGCAAGCTTAGTTGGTGAAGGGTTCTGTGTAATTCCAAATTTCACGCCCACAGAAATGAACCTAATTCAATAACTAAGAAGTATATGATAACATCAAAGTGTGTGGCCCTTTACAGAAAGTTAAGTCCCTGCCCAAGGAGGGCACACTCTAAAATTTGAGGCAAATGGAGGGGAAGGAAGAGGAAGCAGGGGGAAAAGGGAAGAATGTGCATTCATTTAAGCTGTTTGTGCTTTGACTTAATTTCAGTAGGGAAGGGAGGTTGTGCCAAGGGAGGGTTTTAAGGAGGATTTGAAAGAAATGAGAGAGGTGGAACCAGAGGGTTATCCTAGGAGGCAATTCCATACATCAATGGAAAACGAGGGAGAAAGGCAGAATCAACTAAGGTGTGTGTGTGTGGGGGGGAAGCCTCTCCCATCACATGTCTCAAAAGAAGAGGCATCTGGAAATCCTACCAGGCCTGCTACAGAGAAACAAAATTGATTCATGTTAGAAATGTATTAGTTGATATTCTAGTTTCCACATAAACACGAATCACAACAATAAACCAAATATGATACTAATAATAAATAATCACAGCAGATAGAAATTATATTAAAAGCCAGCAGCAGTAGGGCGCTGATCCCGCAAGGCTCTTCTTATGTTCTTATGCTGCCCCTGCCCTCCCACTCCACTGAGGAAAGTGTGAAGCCTCCAACAGAAGAGTCACATAAGCTGAAGGAAGGCTCTTTAGAGGACATTTGGATCCATGCCAGGAAAATAATGACCACCAAAATAATCAGTCATCAGTAAGTGGGGAACAGAAACATCTTCACAATGCTAGGCTCGCCTTATCCAATATAAAAAGAGCCCTGCTGGATCAGGCCAGGGGTCCATCTAGTCCAGCATCCTGTCTCACGCAGTGGCCAACCAGTTCCTCTGCAGGGCCAACAACATGAGGCTTTCCCCTCATGTTGCCTTCTGGCTCTGAGATTCAGAGGTTGACTGCCTCTGAATGTGGAGGTTCCACTCAGTCACCATGGCTAGTAGCCACTGATAGACCTCTCCTCCATGAATCTATCTAATCCCCCTTTAAAGCTGTTCATTCCTGCAGCCATCACTGCATCCTCTGGCAGTGAATTCCACATTTGATCACTCACTGTGTAAAGAAGTATTTCCTTTTGTCCCTCCTGTATCTACTGCCCATCAGCTTCATTGGATGCCCTTGAGTTCTAGTATTCAGAGAGAAAAGGTTCTCTTTGTCAACTCCCTGCATTCCATGCATAATCCTCTATCACGTCCCCCCACCTTAGTCATCTCTTTTCTCAGCTGAAAAGTCCCAGACTCTTCAGTCTTTCCTCATAGGGAAGATGCTCCAACCCCTAATCATCCTGGTCGCCCTCCTCTGTATTTTTCCAGCTCTGTAATGTCTCTTTTGAGATATGGTGACCAGAATTGTACACAGTATTCCAAATGAAGCCACACCATAGTTCTATACAGGGGCATTAGAATGCTGGCCATTTTATGCTGATCCCTTTCCCAATAGTCCCTAACACAGAGTTTGCCTTTTTCACTGTTGCAACATACTGCACATTACTGAAGAATGCTGAAGGCTTAAATGAGGATAGAAAGATATGCTTTGATTGGATATCAGCATGAAGAACAGGTGCCAGAGCCGAAAATGCTGTGGTTTGTTGAAAAATCGGTTAGTCTGTAGGTGGATGAGGATACTAAAGTGTCACTTGGGTACCATAATGGTTACAACTATAGCGGAGCTTTACTGTACCTTGTAGCCTCCAGCTATGCCTTTTTATTAATGCTGAGGTGTTTGCAGAAAACAGTAATCATTTGGTGTCTTTAAAGAACAATTGGGAGAATGTGTGTGGCGCTTTCCCAGGAAGTGACTGGCCTGTTCAGGCAGGCCTATCCGGGCCGCAAGTAGACAGCGTCCCGCAGTACAGTGGTTAGAGTGGGGCTGCAAAGTTCAAATCCCACCCTCAGCCAGGATACTCACTGAAGTCCTTGGGGTGGTCAGTCTCTCTCTGTGGGTGCCTCATCCTAAACTATCTCACAAGACTGTTATCCTCACCACAAAGTGGAGGAGTGGAGAACAGTCGATACTACCCTGAGCTCCTGGGAGGAAGTACTGAGACTGATGCATGGAGGAGTGATTTCAGCTCATACTTTATTAGTTAAATGGAGAACTTGAGATAACTTGCGGGACCCGAAGGTCCGCTTATATTCCCGTTCCAACCACACCCAACACACACACCCATAGATTTATTTACACTACTACTTCCCCTCATTGGTTCCCTTTAGGATCTGGACTGGCCGATTGGCTAGTTCTAGGATCCTCTACTTCTATTGTTGTTGGATGCAGAGCTCAGCTTGTACGCATGGCCACATGTGAGCCCAACCGCGTGTGTAGTCTCTCTTGATACACAACAGATGGAATAAATGCATCACAGGCAACGATCCCTCTAAGCTGTGGAGACTTGTGAGCAAGAATTCTACTTTGTGAGCTACTGGCATTAAAGTTGTGAGCAAGCAATTTGGCTGCTGCATAAATTAACTTGCTCTGGAGCCATCCTTCCTGAGCTAAGACAAAAATGTGTGAGCCAGAGGCTGAAAAATTGTGAGCTAACTCACACTAACTCAGCTTAGAGGGAACACTGAGTACAGGTAGGAAGTATTACCACATTTCAGGGTTCGACCTGCAGTTTCCTCATCAAGGATTCCAAGAGAATCATTGTGTACATTCGGCCTAGGGTTGCCAACCTACAGGTAGTGGCTGGAGATCTCCCTGTGTTACAGCTTATCTGCAGGTGGCAGCGATCAGTTCACCTGGAGAAAATGGCTGCTTTAGAAAGTGGACTCTATGGCGCTGAAGTCCCTCCTCTCCCCAAACCCTGCCCTCCTCAGGCTGCACCCCCAAAATCTCCAGGTATTTCCCAACCTGGAGCTGGCAACCCTAATTCAGCCCAAGAAATCAAGCAGGTTCCATGAGCCTACTCCCACACTCTGGAACAGAAGCCCCAACAAGTTTTCGCAGACAGAAGCCAGCAGAGTGACCAGGGGTAAGGAAGAGAGTTGGGCCAGTCAGAGATACAATGAAGCCTGACATACAGACATGAGGGAGTAAAATACCAAGGTGGCTGAATGGATTGCATCATGTCAGGCTACCAGGGGATGATCATGGTTTGGAATGTCCCTTAATCTTAGGGTTGCCATCCTCCAGGTGGGGCCTGGTGATCTCCCACTATTACAGTTGATCTCCAGACTACAGAGATCAGTTCCCCTGGAGAAAATGGCTGCTTTGGAGGGTGGACTCTATGGCATTGAACCCTGCAGAGGTCCCTCCCCTCACAAAACCCTGCCCTCCCCAGGTTTCACCCCCCCAAACTCCAGGTATTTCCCCACCCAGACCTGGCAACCCTATCTCATCTTAAAAATTCCATGCAAATAAAAAACCAGCACACAAAGATGGGAAGGGGCTGCCTGCTATGCTACGTTTCTACTTGCATAGATTTTTTTTTGTAGAACAAAGTTTGAGTCCAGTGGCACCTTTAAGACCAACAAAGTTTAATTCTAGGTATAAGCTTTTGCGTGCATATGCACTTCTTCAGATACATTGAAACAGATTTCCTCAAGCTTGGGGAACTCTTTTTCAATGTGTCTGAAGAAGTGTGCACACACAGACCCAGAATTATTGAGGAAATCTGTTTCAATGTATCTGAAGAAGCCTGCATGCATAGGAAAGCTTATACCTTGAATTAAACTTGGTCAGTCTTAAAGGTATAGGGGCGGTGGTGGCTCAGTGGTTAAGATGCTGAACTGCAGACTGGAAGGTTGGTAGTTTGGCAGTTCAAGACCCAAGTGCCGCATGATGGAGTGAGCTCCCACCTCTGGCCCCCGTTCCTCCCAACCTAGCAGTTTGAAAGCAAGAAATTGCAAGTAGATAAACAGGTACCACTTTGGTGGGAAGGTAACAGCGTTCCGTGTGCCTCGGCGTCCAGTCATGCCGGTCACATGACCATGGAAATGTCTTCGGACAGTGCTGGCTCTTCGGCTTGGAAACGGAGATGAGTACCGCACCCTAGAGTCGGAACCAACTGGCTTTTGAGCAAGGGAAACCTTTACCTTTAGTCTTAAAGGTGCTCCTGGAACTCAAACTTTGTTCTTATTGCTTCAGACCAACACAGCTACCCAGCTGAATCACTAGATTTTTTGTGTGTATGTTTGAAGCAGGAATCTGCCACTTACAGTTGGCAGTGGTGCAGTCCAGTCTACCACCTCATTCTTCTTCACGAGTAAGCCAGGCCTTAGTTTCTAACAGGGGGATTTGCACTGTGAGGAGGCAGGCAGTCTTCTCTGTTGCAGGGTGTTTTGGGTCAACAGGAACCCTCTCTCTGCTTAACTCCTCAAGGCACATTGGCTGCCTTGGCAGCTAATGCTTGGATTCCTAATTGAGGGTTAAAAGCAGCTAAATGGCATAAACCATGACTCACCTATCAGTCCAGAAGATGATGGGCAAAGGCTACCCGCTAATCTTCAGAAAAGGCTTTTTATAAGCCCAGGTCTCCTCCCCCTGTACCCCCAGCATTGCAGACCACAGTCGTTTTCCAGCCAGCCAGACAACTCCAGTGCTTGCAGTTTAGAATTAAAAGCAAAATGAGCACTAAGAAAATTAAATTCAGCCTGTCTGTCTCCTTCGGCTAAATGGGGTACTTGTGGTGGAACACATCTCTGGGCAAGCCATAAAGCACTTGGAACACTGGAAAATTACTCGGTTGGGTCTGCAAAACTGATGGGCCTGAACCAGCCTGTCAGCTACATGTAGTGGCCCATCTGGGGCTTGGTCCTCTGGCTTTGCAGTCTGCCTGGGACTGCAAAAAACAGACCTCTTGGCAAGCTGGGGAGGAGGGGGAGGGGCTGCTTGAGTTCAGATTAAATGGATCACAAATAAATTTCAGAGGGAGGAGCCTGGGAGCTGAAGGGCACTGCCTAGCCAACCAGGGGTGAGGCCTGATGCAGGACAAAAGATGGCACATGGTTGGTCAAGGGAAGAACTTAGTTTGTGTCTGATTGGATGGAGTCTGAGGGATATTAGAGCCAGCATGGTATAGTGGATAAATTATAGTATATTGTGTTGGACCAAGACTGGGCACAGCTGGGTTCAAATCCTCCTTTCCAGCCATAATGCTCACTGGATAACTTTCAGCCAGTCACAAACTTTAGCCTAACTGACCTACCGAACAGGGTTGTTGTGAGGACTAAATGGGAGAAGGGAGAACTCCAGGGAGGAAAGGTGCATAAAAATGTTAATACATAGTGAGATGAGTGGGGGTATCAAAACAGTAAAAACTTGAATCAGTGCTAAGCTAAAGATTGTCCTGGCCCCTCACCTGAGTCTAGCCTTCCCTGGCATTGTATTTAACATGCTCTGATCAAGGAGGCTTGGCTAGAATCCTCCTCCCTGAACATGGCAAATTTCTATGAGGAGGAGTATTTGATTTTGTGAGTTCTTACCTGCTGTTGAAGGAGAGACAGCCCAGAGAAAGGCTGCTAACTTTGGTAAAAATAATGATATATAGAATTCTGGTGGAGCAATGTGGGTTCTTCCCTTTTCTTTTTTGGTCACAAACTTGCATTTATCAGCATGTTTCCCAACTCTTTAGTAGTAGGGTTTTTTTTTACTTTGTTCACCTGAGCAGTGACGTCTTTGCATTTTAAATATCCAGGACAGACCTTGCTCACCAGCAGCAGACACAAAAATAGCTTTTGGTCTTGAGATCCCTTCTGTTGGGGCTGTTTGCTAGCCAACCAGATCCTGCCCCCACCTCATTCCCAAAGTGGAGCCACCGCTCACGTCACCCAGTGATGCTCTTTGCAGCCCCTCCACAGGAAGGATGAGCAGCAATTGTGTGTGTCCCTGTCTAGAAGAGTAATTTTAACTGCAGAGAAGGGGGGGACAGTAATTCTTAGTGGGATTCTGAAGCAGATTGTCTCAAATAATAAAAAAAAACTCAAGTTGATTGGCAAAAACTAGAATGCATGGTGGCAGGGGATGTTCACTGGGATTGGTAGGTAAGGCTGCCAAATCTGGGCTGGGAAACTTGGGGAGAGCTGGGAGTGGGAAACGGGGAGGGTGGGGTTTGGAGAGGCGAAGGACCTGAGGGAGCATTAATACCCTAGACTCCACCCTCCCAATCTGTCATTGTCTCCTGGGGAACCGATCTCTAATCTGGAGATCAGTTGTAATTCTGGGAGATCTCCAGGGCCCACCTGGAGGTTGGCAACCCTAGGATCCTGTGGCACTAACCCCGCACAAGGAATAAAAACAACCTGCATCTAGATGATGCTTTTATACCCTGACTGACAAACCAGTAAACAACACCAGCAGCGAGGGAAGACAGCCCGCTGTACAAACTAATAAAATGAAGCCCATACTTCTCCTCTCCTCTCTGGGTGACGTAGCAGCAGAACATTTTTCTCAAGTGGGAATAAACTTCTCCTCTTATAAGAATAATAAAAAACCAGGCCCTGAACCTGGATAGCACACACAAGCCCAATCTTGATTTCAGAAGCTAAGCAGGACCGACCTCTGAATCTCCTCCGTGTCCCAGTAGGAGTCGCCAGAGCTCACCATGACTTCCAAGCAGGGACACACACACACACACACAAGCAAAAGCAGCAGTACTATAAGTTTAGGCCAGAGCTTGGCCACCCTCCCAACCCTGGCACCAGCTTGGTAGATCATTTGCCAGCCTTCTAATTCTCTGATTGGCAAAGGATTTCATCAGAATCCATCCACTGGGCCTGTCAATCATTTCTTTTCCCCTCCATTCTTCTTCACACCCATGGAGAGCCTTCTTTTCCTCTGTCTGTCCCTTGGAGAAAAAAGTTCTTCTGCATCTTTGTAGTGAGGCTGGCCTGCAAAGTTCCACCAAGTTATGCCTGAGACTAAGGAAGTCGCTAACAAGGTTGGTAGTAAGGAAGGAAGCAGGCGGTAACAGACTGGGGAGGGGGAAGCCTAGTGGGACAGTGCCTCATTTGTCCTAATGAGTCCATCCGACATCACACACACACACTGCCTGGAATATATATTTCTGCTCCTAATTCGTGAGCTTTCCCCTCCAGCATTTTCAGTTATACATGTTGTTGAGTTAAAGTGGTTTGGGAACAAACAAAAAAAGGGATAAACATTATGCATTTTTTCCAAGCTATCATTCAATGTTATTGTCCTAAAATTCATCAATAAGATTTAGGATCTGGGCTATTTTTGGTAAAATGCCTTCTAAAACTTGAAAAAGAGGTAAGGGAGTCGCCATACCATTAACCCCCCTGAACAAATTTAGAGTCCAGTGGTACCTCTAAGACCAACAAAGGTTTGGTGTAGTGGTTAAGTGCGCAGACTCTTATCTGGGAGAACCGGGTTTGATTCCCGACTCCTCCACTTGCACCTGCTGATGTGACCTTGGGTCAGTCACAAGCTCTGGCACAGCTGTTCTCTCAAGGACAGTTTGTGTTAGAGTTCTCTCAGCCCCACCTACCTCACAGGGTGTCTGTTGAGGGGAGGGGAAGGGAAAGGAGTTTGTAAGCCGCTCTGAGATGCCTTTGGGCAGTGAAGGGCGGAGTATAAATCCAATCTCTTCTCTCTATATATATATTCAAGGTATGAACTTTCATGCGCATGCACACTTTATCATATTGGCTTTCCCAGTAGTAATGTATGGCTGCGAGCGTTGGGCTATAAGGAAGGCTGAGCAACAAAGAATAGATTCTTTTGAATTATGGTGCTGGAGAAGACTCTTCAGAAGCCTTTGGAGTGCAAGGAGATCAAATCAGTCAATCCTAAAAGAAATCAACCCTGACTGTTCCCTGGAAGGCCAGATACTGAAGCTGAAGCTCAAATACCCTGGCCACCAAATGAGAAGGGAGCACTCACTGGAGAAGACCCTGATGCTGGGAAAGATGGAAGGTCAAAGAAGAAGGGGACAGCAAAAGATGAGATGGTTAGACAGTGTTATTGATGCAATGAACATGAAATTAAGCAAACTCTGGAGCACAATGGAAGACAGGAGGGCCTGGCATGATGTGGTCCATGGGGTTGCGAAGATTCAGACTTGACTGTGCGACTGAACAACATTTGAACAATTGTGCATGCACACAAAAGCTTATACCTTGAATAAACCTTTGCTGGTCTTAAAGGTGCCACTGGACTCTAAATACTGCTTCAGACCAAGATGGTTGACCATCTGGATCTGTCTTTAGGCAACTGAGTCATGGCCAGGGTGTGGTGACTCCCTTATCTCCTTTTCAAGCTGTAGAAGGATTGTTTTCTTTTATGTTCTTCCCAGGAATTTGGAGTGTTTTGTAAACAGGGGGTGGAGTGGATTATGTCTGAGAATGGGATTTAGGCTATCCTTGGATTTCCTGGAGCCTGACCTTCTTTCTTTGTATTTTCCTATAAAGGATGAACTCAGCTCCAGAGAACTGCTTTGGCAGTTTTTGATTTTGACTTTCATTTTGAAAAGCTCTTCTATTTTTTTTTACTCCCTTCCTTACAAGTAAGCAGTGAAAGCTCTCTTTGTGGCCTTATCTCAGGCATTTCAGCTGGTTAGCCAAAAGATTTACTGGTTATACTTTTATAAATAGGGAGAACTGAGCAGGTTTTATATAGTTGGTTATTATTAGTTGGTATCTGCTCAGGATGCCAGCCTGTTGGTGAACTCTAATGAGCTGGCATCAGAATGAATTCATTCTTAAATAAAACTGCCTACTTGGCTAGAGGAAAAGCCTTGAAGTGAGTTTTTTTTCCTCTCCCAGCCAGATCTCAGTAAAAGGGAGAGTGGGTTTTCATTAGGATTAAGAAAAAAATCCCCTTACACATGGAAACCTTAATATGGGGGGGGACTACTTGTATTTCAAAAGTAAAAACTTTTTTTAAAAATCTGGAATACTTTTTCTAGAATTTTACCAGAGTTTCAGCACAGGACACAGTTTGTTTCTGCTTCAGTGCAGACAACTGATGCTTCGAGAGCAGTTCAACAAGTGTTTTTGCATGTGTATGCATTTCTGTAGGCTAGAACATATTTTAATTCAAGTACTTATCTTACCCTTTAAGAACCTTGCAAAGTATCCTAGGCTAAGAGTATGTGCAGAAAGGACCACTCCAAGCTATTTTGCTGTCCAAGAGGTTGCAGAAATCACAAGGCATCCCTGCAGGTAAAAAAGCTAGCGCATCCCAGAAAGGGCACAAGACAGCTTTCTTACTCCCTGATGTGCTAGTTTTCTACGTGCAGGGAACAAGGTTTGGTTTTGGGTTTTTTGGGGAAAGGTTTTGGTTATGATTCCTCTACCTTGGGCAGTCTGATTTAGCTGAACATGTAGCCCAGTTATTATTGGGGAACTGTGGTCAAAAAGTTACAAATTCCAGTGGGGTAGCCATGCTGCAGCAAGACAAACAGTAGTCTTGTGCTGCCTTAAAGACAAATGACTGGATTATGAGCACCAGTTGCATAAAGCAAAACCTCAGGATTTGCATAGGAAGAGGGCTTATGCCAAGTCAGGTCACTGTTAGGCCAGGAAAGTCCACTTTGTGTGGCAGCCATTCTGCAGGATCTCAAGCTGTTTCCCAAAGCTGCTCTTTAAGGTCCTTTTAAGCTTAAATCAGCCAGTATCATAATGCTCCTGTATAAATCATTTGGAATACTGTGTACAGTTCTGGTCGCCACACTGTGTACAGTTCTGGTCGCCACAAAGGATATTATAGCATTGGAAAAAGTGCAGAGAAGGGCAACTAGAATGATAAAAGGGTTGGAACACCTTCCCTATGAAGAAAGGTTAAAACGCTTGGGGCTCTTTAGCTTGGAGAAACAACGGCTGAGGGGTGACATGATCGAGGTTTATAAGATTATGAATGGGATTGAGCAGGTTGAGAAAGAAGTACTTTTCTCCCTTTCTCACAATACAAGAACTCGTGGGCACTCCATGAAATTGCTGAGCAGTCAGGTTAGAACAGATAAAAGGAAGTACTTCTTCACCCAAAGAGTGATTAACATATGGAATTAACTGCCACAGGAGGTGGTGGCAGCTACAAGCATGGACAGTTTCAAGAGGGAATTAGATAAACATATGGAGCAGAGGTCCATCAGTAGCTATTAGCCAGAAGGTATAGATAGGAACTCTTAGTCTGGGGCAGGTGCTGCACTCTATTCTTGGTGCTGGAGGGGGCAGCAGTGGGAGGACTTCTAGTGTCCTGGTCCCACTGCTGGACCTCCTGATGGCACCTGGTATATTTTGGCCGCTGTGTGACAGAGTGTTGGACTAGATGGGCCATTGGCCTGATTCAACATTGGCTTCTCTTATGTTCTTATGTTAAAGCGCCAGAAATTGAACATATAAGAAGTCACCTTTTTCTGAGACATGTCATTGGTCTAGTTGGTCTGAAGCAGTCATTGGTCCAGCCTGTTGGTCTGAAGCAGTAGAACAAATTTAGAGTCCAATGGCAACTTTAAGACCAAAAAAGGTTTATTCAAGGTATGAGCTATCTATCAAAGATCAGTATTCTCACTGGTAGGTTTCAGGCTGAGGAACTTTCACCTCAGCTGCTGTTTTTTTAACTGCAGATGGCGGGCCTGAATTTGGGATCTTTTCCATGCAAAACAGATGCTCTGCCACTGAGCCATAATTGTTAGCTCTTCAGAACATCACTTTCTCCCTAGGGCCAAGGCTGAAGAATGGACCTTCCGAGGTTCCGTTTCCCTAGTACTCTTCATATTTTAAAAAACCCCAACTCTCAAATGCATCGATATTAAATGTTCACTAATATTCGAAACCTAAAATGTAGATCTAAACGCTTCCGGCTAACGTTGGCCGGCCCGATGTTCCTATAAATAACCCTCAGGAACCCGAGAACCCTTTCCGTGCGAGCTCCGCCAGCAAACCCCAGGAGCCACCCGCGAGGGTGTGGCTAATTAGAAAGGGTCTCCCTCTGATCGCTCCGCTTTCCCCCCCGCCTACGCGCAGCCTCCGTCCCTGTCGCAGGGGCAGCGTGAATGGGCATTTCCGCGCGCGCGCGCCCGCCCCTCTTTCTGCTCCATTCATTGCCCCTGGTGGCTCCGCCCATCCCGGGCTGCGCCGCGGCGGCTGAATGAAAAGGCGCCGCAGCAGGATCGGCCGGGGCGATTGAACTGGCGCTTCAGGGACTGGCTGCGCAGCGCAGCTGAGAGATGTACGGTAAGGGAGGTAGGGACGGTGGATCTGGCTGAGTAGCGAGGGTGGGCTGCAGCTCTCTTTCCCTTTTCAGCCCCCCCCCCCCAATAGGGGCTGGCTGCGCGTTTCCGATATCCTCCGCTGGGGGGAGGGTTGGTAGGACTTGCAGTTTTGCACGGAAGCTGCTTCGGAGAGTTGAAAGGGATCCCGCTCGTCTGTTCCCCTTCCCCGTAGAGACTGCTTGTCCTCTCAGGGAGACTCCCAGCCGCGCAAGGCATCCCCGGCTCCACGGTATCTTCCAAAAGATAACCCCTCCCCCCACTCCAGAGTGACTCAAGAGCAGATTTTACTTCTCTTCCCCTACCCTATTCCTTCCCCCCCGCGTTGGCCAGAATCTGCCCAGTGGTGGGGTGAGGCGTTTTTGGAATGAAAGAAAACCAGCTTTCTCAGCCTTTCCCCCAAGGATAGAAATAATTCCTCTGAGCTGTAGAATATCTAGAGGGAAGGGACCCTGTCTCTGGCGAAGGAGACTCCCCAAAATGAAAGCTTCCTCTAAGTTCTGGAATCACCACAGAAAACAGAGGTGGATATGTACATCTTCTCTCTGGTGGGGTAAAAAGCAACTTTTGGGGAGGGGAGTTCTGAGTGGAAGAGAGGGTTATACAGCCAGCTCTCCCCCCCCCCGCCCCAGACCATTAGGGGTACATTCAGACAGGCAGCTAATCCCGCCATTATGCCAGCTCAAATTTGATCCCGATCTTTTTAATCCATGGTTGCATGACCAGACATCCCCCTGGGGAATCACCTTACCACGTGCTGCCTCCGTTGTGGATTGTCTAGATGGCGTCCACTGAAGGAGGTGCATGCAGTGGGTTTAAAAAAAAAAAATTGCGCATGCGCGTAGGTGTCACGCAGCATCCTTAATGAAGGAGGCGCGTGGTGTGGGTTTTTTAAAAACTTTTTGCGCATAGACGTGACCGCGTCCTTGTTGATCCGCACATATATAGAGATTTTTTTTAATGGCGCCCGCTCCGGGTGGTCTGACGTCAGACCACCCCGATGGGAGGATTGCGCACTGGTGGAACGATCAGATGGATGAAAGTCCGCAGTTGTCCTGCAGGTAACCGAAACCCCCAGATTTAAAGTGGTATCTTTTAAGCACGGCTCCGAAGCGTGGCGAAACGGAATGCCCACGGAAGATGGACATTTCCCAGATGTTTGTGTCTGGACATTACCTTTAGATCCGTGAGGCAATCGTGCTTCACGCGGATCTAAAGAGCCGTCTGATCGGACTCTGGGTTTCATTTCTTCAGTGGGGGCTTGTTTGATGGGATGTCCCCCTGTGGAAATATTCCTAGCTGCAGAAAACTAGCACGTCAGGCAATTGGTACCCTTTTCCCTACAGGCAGAGAATTTCTGCATGAAAAATCATACAAGCTCCCATGTGCATTGTGAAAGAGGTACAGTCCAGACAAAGGTGTGCCACCTGGGGAGGGAATTACTCCCTCCCCCATGGAGGAAAGGTCTGTTTCTCAGAGAATCCCCAAAAGGCTAAGGACTGGTTTCCTTCTGAGCTTTGCAGGTGCCTCTGTCTAGCACCACACATTTAACAAAGAACAGAACCACAGCATCCTAGATCCAAGTCAAGAGGACTGTATGCCTTACAGGGTTGTGTAGAGACAGTTTGTGCCATATCGAGGAACTAGCCCTTCCCATGCTCTACCCCAAAATCTCTAGGAATTTTCCAACCCTTTCGCCCTCCTTTTGCTGAAACCCTGCTCCATTGATAGTTGTGGTCCCCCTCCCCCCTTCATCAGGGACCTCTGCAGTGCCATAATGCAGGCACAACTTTTCTCCCCCCCCCCCATGTGTTGCTTACTGCTTTTGGAGTGCCATGTTGACTTGGCTCCTCTCAGGTTGACTGTAGTTTGCTTGTCTCAGTGATGCAAATGACCAAAGGGATTTGGGCTGTGAAAAGAGGCATGAGTCTTATGTGCTTTGGTTGACCTGCCTGTGTTTTTCAGGGCAGGGTAGAAGCCTTAGGACATGCAGGCTCCCCCCCCCCCCAAAACCTGCTGTTCTGAATATGTTCTGCAAAGAGCTGTTCAGCTGGTGGCAGTTTCCCAGAGCCGGCATAGATGGAGCTCCTGGACCCTTGGAGCCAGAAGACTCTGGTGCTGGGGCTTGCAAAGTCTGCTGTTCTGTCCATTTCAGCCTGCACAAATGAGTGCATAGTAAACAGGAGGAAAAACTGCTTTAATCATTACTCTAAATCTGTGTTTATTTAATAGAGATGTTGTTGTAGCCAGAGTTGGGTTCTGTGTTTACATATAATAAAGCCAGACTGCTACCCTCTTCTTCACCTTCCTCTGTGTCGTTATCTTGTACCTTTATCAGCAGCCCTGTGTACAGAGTATAGTTCTTTATCATTTTGTCCCCATGCCAGGAAAAGCCTCCTTGGTGAAATTTCTGCAGGTCTGGCTGCTTCAAGGCACCAGAGTGGGACTGGCAGACAAGATGACAGTCCAGACATAAGGCTTGAGCTCCTGTTGTCTCTCTCTATGTTTGTCTGTGTAAGCGCAACACAGACTGTCCTTTCCCTAGATTGATAAGGTGTCAGGGGTCAAGGTTTCCTCCTTTCTGGGAAGCCTTTTCACATCTGTGGAGGAAACACTGACTGTCTGCCATAGCAACCCAGTTGTGTTGCAGAAAAGAGCTGGTATGGTGTAGAGTTCAGGGTGGGAAGACCTGGGTTCAAATCCCCACTAATCTATAGTCTTTCTTTGCCTGCAGATTAGAGGAGGGAAGGGAGAACCATGTTTGATGCCCAGAGCTCCTTGGAGGACAGGTGGGGTAAAAAAATGAGAGAGATGGGGGGGGGCATGTTCTCATCGAAGGCCTTCCAGCATGCTGATTATCTGGTCTTTGGACCTCATATACAGAGTTTGTCCTCCTCCCCCAAGTGACCCCCAGCTTCCTTGCCCACATCTACACTGAACTGATGATATTGCTGATGGTTTCTCGCTGGCAGAGGTGGAATGTTCACGAATCCTCTGCACTCAGTCAGTGCTGGAGGGAGTGTGTTTGTGTGGGATGATCACAGCTATGCAAATACCATTTATTTTTGCCCCGCTGTATTTTGGCTCCCGTTTATTGGAGAATCACAATAATGGTGAATCATATTGAGTTAGAAAAGGGGTGGTGCAGTGGTGCTACATTTTGCTGCGAGTTTGTATCTAACCCTTTGCATCCATCTCTGGTGACCAAATGCTTGCACGGTGTTGCTTAATGCTGCCAGTACTTAAGCTGCTTCCAAAACATGCTGGGGCTTTAGTGAACCACCTAAGGAAAGAGTCCTCTCTCTATAAATGGCACCGATTGAAGTTGCCATATAAATAGTCATACTGTTGGTCCATATAGATCGGTATTGTCTAATTGGACTGGCAGAAGCTCTTTTGCTGTCTTGGGCAGAGAAAGTTCTTTCCTACAATCTGCTATTGAGACCTTTTAAGCTAGAGATGCCAAGGATTGAACCTGGGGCCTTCTGCATGCAAAACTTATGCTCTACCACTGAGCCAGAATGTCTTCTCTGGAGTGGCCACCCTCACAGAGCCCCTTTCAACAGGTAGCAAAGGAGAGCAAAAAATATGTTCCTTAACGATAATATTTAAGCCCTGTTAGCAAAAGTCAAGATGCATAGAGAATTTTGATGGAGGAGAGCTGGTTGCCAATCCCATTTATGACCCTGACTCACCCAGTGGCAGCTGCACACCCTCTCTTTCTTAGCCTCAGTGTTTCATCTATAAATTGAGCCTGTTAATATCCTACTTTGCAGGGTTGATGTGGGGATGATTCTACAGCTGTTCACATGTTAAAAGCAGCAGCAGAGCTAGGTCCTTGCTTAGGGCACCTGTTCCTCCCAGATGTGTAGATTTCTGTGCCTTCTGTTTTACCTGGAATGCAGCATGTATACATGTCGATACAGATGGGCTTGTAAAAAAAACTGCAGGCTTCTGAATTGTTATATTCGTCTGCAAGCCTGTGTTTAAAATGCCGCATAAAAGAGCAATAGAGTTTAACTAGCCTTGCATCACTGTCTCTTTGCCCCCCCCTTTGTAAAATTGGCATGCAAACCATTGACTTAGATCCTGTGCTAAATCTCTGCTGATGGAAGCTCCTTGTCTTCTGCCCCAGCCTGGCACCATATGCTGCTTCCAAGGGCACAGGAAAAACATGAGGGGCAAATGGGGCGGGGGGAGGCTGCAATGTGAGACAGGGAAACCGGCAAAAAGCTCCTCTCCGCTTCTGTTAGCAGAATTTAGTATAGCATCCAAGCAGCTATATAATTGATTGGCTTCGTTCCCAAGTCTATCTGCTAAGTCCTCCGTTGCGATGATTTGTTGTATGTTGTCAAGTGTCGATGGGGTAATTGTTTGCCAACGCTTTGCAATAATAGATCTTGCTGACAATATTAGCTGGCTGGCTCCCTCCCCCCCTTTCTCTGATTATGAGGTAGAGTCTTGGAGCACGATCCAGTGGGAAATTTCTCTTGTGTGAGCCCTATTGGAAATGGGAGGGAGGGGTGCCGTGCTCCTGTTCTTTTTCATTCAGTCTATTCCCTGTGGGTTGTGTCCATGCTGGTAGATGACATCTATTGCTTTTTTTTGTTTTGTTTTAGTGAGTATTTTGTGTGCTTATGAGCCTGGAAGTCATAGTGGGGCTAGGATGTTTCAGAGAGGTGGCTTGATATTACCTGCCTCTGCATCCCAGCCCTGGTATCCCTTGGAGGTCGTCCTTTCAAGTACTTGCCAGGGTCTGCCCTGCTTAGCATCTGAGATCTGACAAGACTCGCCTTGCCTGTATTGCTTTTTTTTTGGTCATTTCTTTTTTTGTTATCTGAAAATAGTGCTGTGAGATATTTACACTTTGCTTTAGGCTGAAGGTTACAGAGTCACTCAGGAAGTATTGTTGAGCATAGATTCAAACTCAAGCCTTCCTGGTCTAACACTCAAACCCACCATGCCACACTAGGTCTCATAATCTCAGTATCCTTTGGCAAAACATATTTCAGTAATAGTGGGCAGCATCCTACCGTAGGCTGAAGGTGCCTTCATCCAACTTAAGTGGCTCTTCCGAAGGCAGGCTTCCATCTTTGCTTAGTGGACTGGTAGGATGCCACCTGAGACTTAAGAACACAAGTCACCTTGTAAGTCGGTGGCTAGATGAGATTTCAGCCGGCCACAGAAGTTCAGTGCTTGTTAGAGTACCCACAGCATAGCAGCAGATTCTTCTGTGTTTTGCTTATGCAGCTGGGTCAGTTCCCTCTTGTTGTTCTGACTCGTTGGGTGTTGCTTCATGCTGCATTGTTTTTGTAATTGTGGAGCTTTGTGTTAGTGTATATTCTAAATTTTAATGAATTTTGCTAGCTGTGGGTTGTAAAGAAATTGATGGCACCCACGTTACACTTTTGCAGCTCAGCAGGGACTGGGCTTTGGAACGAGAGTGGTGCTTTTAAATTTTTCAAAATTCTTGGCTCATGCCCTGCAATATACTTAATTTGATTGTATGTTATCCTTTTTTGACCCTGCCCAAAGCCAAATTGCTTGGCAGGGCCCCCAAGAGGCAAATCCTTACACTTTGGGGGCTGTTAATGTTGAACAGCTGGCTTAGACAGCTGGCTAAGCCCCTTCCTTCTCTGTCGTGGGTGTTTCATCAGCCGTTCCAGGTTAAAATGTGCGGCCAGAATTGATTAAATTTTCCTCCATCCTTCTGAGCCTGTGAGGGCAAAGGGCACTTTCTCCATTTCCTGGCCTTCCAGTCTGAGCTTGGACGGCTTGTTTGTAAAGACTGGAGAGTTTCTTCTAAACCGTGAATCTGCTGCAAGAGGCCCAGGCTGATGCTGAGACCAGATAGCTTGCAACCTTGGCCCCTGGCAGAGTTGGTGCTGTCCCCTGTATGGAAGCTGGTGCAAGGACTCAGGTACAGGCTTGCTTCCTTTGCGTCTCTGTCTTGGCTTTTCTGGTCCTGGGGAATTGCCTAGCAACTGTGGTGCTTTTCTTTCTTCCTTTCCTGTGTCATTTGGCATTCTCCGCGTTTGGCACGGAGTTCCTTGTTTGTTCCTGCTGTCTGCTTGGGGTACAGGTGATGATGTTGGTCATCTGAGGGGAGACCCTGAGGTATGTAGAGGAAGCCTTTTCTAGAGCTGTGAGATGGCAGCCCAAAGAAATCCAGAGGCTTGACTGGCTGTGCCTCTTGCTGCTGTTGAAAAGGTAGATTTGGATGGTGAATGAGCTGGAGCATTGGAGCTGGGTGGCTATTATTCAGGCTCAGCATCTGGCCAGCTGCAGTGATTTTTTGGGCAGGAAAGAATTGCTCCCCAAGCCAGCTACTGATTTGGTCAGGCTGGTCTGTTGTCTAGCCCTGTGAGTCAGAATTCTTGTTGGAACCAGCTTGCTTTGCAGGCACCTCTTCTGGGGTCTGTTGGCTCTCTTTGTGGCCAGGATCACAGGGCTGTCTCCAGGACTGTTTTGAAGGTGCCTCAGTGAATTGGCATGGGTGGTGCATGTTGGTCAGCTGGGCCTGCCCCTCTGTAGGCACCCAGGCTTTTCTCTCCTCCCTTCCCTGTGGCTGTGTGCAAGTCTTGTAGAGCTTCCGAGTAAGCTTCCCCAGAGTCCAGTTGGCTTGGTACCTCTTGGGCCTCTGGAGCCTGATGTTTGCCCAGCTTGGATACCTTCTGGTGCCAATCCTGTTGGGAGTGGTTATTGCGTGTGAACAGTTCCGGGTTGGGTGCATCGTGAGGCCAGGTGCATCGTGATCTCCTCCAGCTCCTCACATTCTGTGGCCCTGGTCTCACAACGTCGAGGCCGTGGTCACTGGGCTGTCCCACATCAGACTGCAGGTGGGGTTGATATGTTGGTAGAATGCACAGAACAAAATGGTCCTGCTTTGGAGCGCTAGCACATCAGGGAAAAGAGTTCCAGTTTAGTCTTCCTGTGCACTTAGAAAACTACATTGCTGACAAGATCTTTCCCACCACATTATCATTGATATGAGCTCTGTGAGCGGTCTGACGATACAATTTGACCGCCTCAGCTGCTCTCTGTCTCTTGGCTCACTGATCTGGTGCATGAAGAGCGACTGGGTGGGCAATGTGAAAACCATGGTGAATTTTGAATATCTTTTTTTTAAGAGTTAATATTAAAATGCTATTTTACCTTCTTTGTATGGGATGAGATAAGGAATGTGATGGATTTATATAACCCTGAGTGGTGAAGAATTGCACATAGGCACAATGCACATAAAAATCTTTCTCATTCTTGATAGCGAGGTGCTCAGCAAATGGGTGGAAAGGTATCCATAAAAACAGGCCGTGGCTGGAGTGGAATCCCTTCCCATTAGGCTTTGCTCTGCAGCTTTTCTCTCTGTCCCCTGCTTCTTCCCCTCTGCTGGTTGCTCACCTTGGTGTGCCCTTTATTCACTTTCGACCTTTCTGTTCCCAGTCCTGTATTAATTAGTGTTTGGTCAGCTGGTTGCTGGGCATGCAAATAGGTCTGAAAGGAAGATGAGGAGACTAGTGAAATCGCTGCTGATGTTATGGAAGCGGCAATGCCATTCTTGGGGGTGGGGGCTCTTTTCCAGCTGAGCAGACCCTTACCTCCTCTGATATGGCTCCACCATGTGCCAGCAAAACAATTTAGAAAAAGGTAGACCAGGGAACAGACTTGTAGCAACATAGGACATTAGTAGAGAAGTTAAATTAAGTCTAGACAGTTGCTATCACAAATGACGTTGCAGTCCCACAGGCTGTTCAGTTCCTATGTTGAGGGAGCACAAAATGGGAATTTAATCCTGAATTGCCCCATAACCAGACGTTTTCAAACCTCCTCTGGCATAAAGGAGAATGAGATCCCTAAGAAAATGACAATGTCCCTTTATTTGCTTTTGTTCCAGTGATTAAAAAAGGATTCCAGGGTGGATTCAAACTGAATCATCTGGATTTTTTTTCAAAAAGTGTTTTATAAAAAACCCTAAATTTGAAGTAGATATGTCCACTTCTACGCCTATTATCTCTTAATACTAACTGACTTAAAAGCCTGCTTCTTTCTAATACATTCTTATTCCATCCTTCCTCCAAACAGCTTTCATAATTCTTGCCTCTTGTACAACAACCCTGTGAAGTAGGTTAGGCTGAGAGATAGTGACTGGGGAGGATCTGAGGTTAAGTGTTATAATCTTTATGTTACAGTCTCCTGGCAATTATACTGCATGCCAAAAATTTACTGAACCTATAAACAGATTAAAGTCTCATTTGGTTTCCCCTCGGTTTCATGTTCAGTAGGTTGTTTCCCAGTAATTTAGAAAGAGAGTAACTTCCTTGCTGTTGTGTAGTCCTGACCTACTTTAAAGTATTTCCCCCTTCTAAATTTGTATGCAAGGAGAAGGACTTCCAGAGATGCTTTGTTGGGATGTTTTTTCTGCTTGTGTCCCTTTTTAAGGCATTGCTTTCTTCCCAAGTGTTCTCCCTTCAGGGAACACCTTTGACACCATCTCTTCTGCTGTGGCCTTTCTTTGCCTTGCAGAGGATTCTGGGATATGCTCTGGAACACACACTGGGTTCACCAAAACCCCCAAACTAGGCCTGGTAGTATTTCCCAGTTGCTAAAACTGGGTAAAACTGCATACTGCAGGGGTGAAAATTGACCCTGAGTTTTCTTTGGGAATGCTTGCCTGTTGTTCCTCCTCTTCTGTGAGGAACAAAGACACTGCCAGGGTTTGCAAGCTGTTAGTGGCAGTGGAAGTTGATGTGACCACTTCTGTCATTATTTCCTCTCCTGTGAACATGGGTATAGGGCGCATTGCCCCTCACATGATGGCCTTGCTTAAGTGATTCTTTCCCTCAAGAGTTGTCTGCTCAGTTCCTTCATTCCGCTACGCACACAAACAAGACCTGTGAGCTATTCGACAAAGTCGTGAAGGCATTCACTCCCCTTTTGTTTGAACTGTGTCATGGAATAGAGGGGCCCAGTCATGTCACCATTATGTGAGGGCTGCTCAAGGCAGAAGGTGTGTGTTTGGGGGCTGGGGGAGCCAGGGAAGAGAAGATGTCTGACATCAAGAACATTAAGAAAAGGTGGTAGTAAATTTCTCCCACAATTTCATTGATTGAAGGGGAGGAAGGGTTAGCCAGGCAAATTTGTTGGCCATATGAACATGGGCTGGAAGTTGTGGTCTTGATATAAATCTCCCCTCTGCTGTGAAGTTCATTGGATGATTTTCAGCCAGTCCTTTGGCTTAACCTACCTCATAGGTAGGTTTGTGAGGCTAAAATGGGATAGGGAGAAGCATTTCTCCTGTGAGGTAGGCCGAGGAAGAGGCAAGCTAGGTCAGTTTGTGGCAAGGGTGACGTTCAAAGCAAGGACTTCCCGGTTTGTAAGCTCAGCTTCTTAGCTATGCTGCACGAGCTCTGTGAAGTTCATGGTTGTGCTTAGATCCTGATAAGAGTGACACCTGCTTATATCCTGATAATAATGACACCGACATCATTTTTCAGGATAACATATATCTTTTGTAACTGTTTATCCCTCCAGTTAAACTAGCAATGCTTTAATATCCTTTAAAATTAGGAATATTTTAGACTCCGCTCCAGTGTTTCACGCTTACTGAATGTTACGACAATAACATTCTTATCGCTACATCATTTCCCTCTGGGCTTCGGCTGTGTCTCCGCTGGTTGCCCTGCTTGGAAAAAAATGAAAGCAGAAACCTCAAAGCCCAATTCAGCTGAACCCTCCGGATTTTTAATAACAGGGTAGCAGTTCTTGGCATTTCCGGAAGAGGCTTCCAAGTATCCAACAGATCTTTCTAGCTAACGAATGTGTTAGATATTAAATATGAGGAGCCAACTTGATTGCATGAACTCCCAACAATAAGCTGTGAATGTTCTGCAGCTCTTGGTGTGACTTGCATGCTAAGGTGCAGTCACCACAGGCCATACTTCTCTGCAAGCCCAGAGTGTTTACAAACAGGTTCACACTAGAGTGCTTCCCAGCTGTCTCTTCCTTGGCAGTGTGCTGTAGGAAGTAACAGAAGAAGCTGAATGCTGCCAGATCCTGCCAAAGGTCCCGTGTAGTCAAGTACCCTGTTTCTAAAAAATGTTCACTTGAGATGCCCCTAGGAAGTTACAAGCGGGATGTAAGGGCATCAGCGTTCCCTGGGTTGTTTTCCATATGCTGGTATTCAGAGGTATGCTGCCTCTGAACATGGGTTACTTGTTGAACAATCTGGCATCCTTTGTCCTTTTGACAGAATGGTTTGCTGATCTGTTTGCTGGAGTGGTGGAAAGTACCATCAACTCATAGCTGATTAATGGCAATCTCGTAGGGTCTTCAAGACAAGAGACGTTTTCCATTGCCTGCCTCTGCATCACGACCCTGATATTCCTTGGAGGTCTCCCATCCAAATACTAGGCAGAACCAACCCTGCTTAGGTTTCAAGATCTAACAGGTTTGGGCTAACCTAGGCTATCCAGGTCAGGGCTAGCTGTCCTATTTAGATGGACAAAAACTTGTTCCAGGATGCTGTGCTGGGCTGGTGCTCACAGCTGGACCCAAGAGACTTGAGTTCAAATGTCTGCTTATCCATCATGTTTGTAGTCACCCTCTCTCATCCTGCCTTCCTTCACCAGGTTGTTGTGAGAATAAAATCCCCCCACCCCACTATCCTATCCTGTGCTTCTTAGAGGATGGATGAGTTGTAAATGTAATGTGTATTTTCTCCCCATTCATCCCCTTAACAGGGCCTAGCTACTTTTAGTCTGATTGGGCCAAGATCTGTTCCAGTTTTCTGCTGTTGGCTACAATCCCTCACCCAGATTTCAGAATGGCTGGGCTTATGCAACTTGTCCACCATGTTTGCAGTCCTGGTTTTTAGGTATGCCTGAAGGATTCTGTATAACTCAAAAGCTTGCTACAAGTGTCTTAAGCAGCAAGTGGGTGCAGTAACAGGATTGCCTGTTTTGTGCTGAAGTCCAATTAGTTGCAGTTGAAGAATGTAGAACTGGAGTGCTTTTGTGGTGAGGCTGCAGGTGTCTGCAACAGATTTTAGGGGCAGGAAGTGAATCCTAGGGTGCAGAAAAATCCATCGGGGGGGAAAGGAGAGAGAGTTTGAGTCATTCAAAGCAGATTCCCCCCCCCATTAGCCCAATCAGTTAATTCTCCTTCTATTCCCTGTAACATGGAATAATTTGAAGGGCAGCATGCCTTATTAACTAACTATGCAAACGGCTGGTGGGTTGCAGAGTGACTTTCATGCTTTGGCATGATTTGTGTTTGAGAGGTGACTCAAATTCCTGGGCTTGTGTTTTCAGCTAGCGGAAAAGAGGGAAGCCTGGGTTTATATAAAGCTATTCTGGTAATGGCTGTGGGAGGGGCAGGAACCAAGTCTGACAAGTTAAAAAACAGAAAACTGTTTGAACCAGGATCCTAGTTCTTTCCTGTTGACAGATTTAGCTTCCTTCTGGGGTTTGGGGCAGCTGTTGCAAGAAAAGTTTTTGAGGGGGATGGGGTGGCACAGAATTTCATAAACTACTCTGTGTTGATCTAAAAGTTGGAGTTGCTTCTGTGGTTTCTCAGCTCTAGGGAAGAATTTGCAGTCATGTCTTTCCCCTTCTGGACCAAATAATCAGAATTCAATAATAAAACGATCATTGGTGCCTGGTCTCCCCCCCACAACTCCTTGTTAAAGTGCCATACAATAAAATAGCAGTAAAAGAGATTAACGGAATGGGAAAGCTAGTGAAGAAAATTAGCAGGATGCAACAAATGTATGTAGAAGAAAGAACAAAGTGTCATATTTGTACATTTCTACACAAGAGGAGTCACATTGGTCCATTGCAGTGCAAGAGCCTTGTGGCACCACAAAGATTTAACACATTTTTTTCAGCATAACTTTTTTTCATGGGCTAGAGATCACCTAGCATTGCCAGCTCAGGGTGTGTGTGTACGGGTGTAGAATTCCTGGAGATCTACAGGTGGAGCGTGGAAAGGGTATGGTTTGAGGAGGAACCTTAGCAGGGTATAATGCCACAGAGCCCACCCTCCAAAGCAGCCATTTTCTCCGGGGGAACTGATCTCTGTCATCTGGAGATGACTGTAATTCCAGGAACTCTCCAGGCACCTCCAGGAGGTTGGCAAACATAAGACCATTTCATCTACTAGTTGGTGGAACTTTGTGCCACCATATGATGTGTGGGGGGGTCTCTTTGTCCACAGAAGCATGTACTATGAGTCTCTTAGTTTGTAAGAGATTATCTTTAATGAGTTGCACGTTGTTGCTGCTGTTCACCACCACTGAAAGATCCCTAAAATTGGTGGAGGCAGTTTTTGGTAGAGGTGTGTTGAGAGCAGGACCCAGTCCTGGCTCGGCACTTCTACAAGGCTTCCGTTCTCCAAAATGAATTGTTTCACGAAATCACCTTGTAGACCTTTGAGCTGATCATGGTTCCTCAGAGCACATTAAAGATTGGACTTGATACCTGACAATATAGTTACATCTTCCTTTCTCTAAATTTCTTAGCAGAGTACTTCCCCTCCCCGCATAAAAAGATCAAATCAACATAAAGAATTCCAATTTTAAAAATAAATAGTTGGCTTAAAATGTACTATCCTCTCATGTATTGCTTGTGAGGTTCAGAGGCATTCGGTCAGCCAGTGTTGGAGGAAAAGATTACTGGGCTACATGGACCTCCATCTGCTCTGAAAAGCTGTGCTTAAACTTGTTGTGAGAACAGCCTGGAGAGATGCCAGCACTGGTATCTTTGGGGCAGCATTTGCTGTTGCCTAATCTCCCCATATTCTTGCAAGAGCAAAAGCAGTTACAAAAAGAATTGGAGGGCATATTTGGGGGGCAAATGCGTAGGATCTCAGCTGCCTAGGCTGGTCTCTTGGGCAAGGGGCTTTTCCTGCTCTGATTCCTTCCAGCCGTGCAAATGTGTTTCTTAAGCTTCATCCTGCTGTTTGCAATCTAATGAAAACCATCCATGCATTTCTAAGGAGCTTATCTGCCTGAGATGGTTCTCATGGTAGCGTTTATCTGTATCTCTTTCTCTCATCCCTCCCCAGCCCCGTGCTGGGTGTATAATGACATATGCCCAGCGCAAACCTCGACTTTAACTGAATATAGCTCAGTTTGTTTCAGAGGAGTCCTTGGTGTTCTGTGGAGATGGAGGAGTTTTCAAGGGTCCAAGTCTACGATAGCAGGAGTTCTGGACTCCTGACTTCTCTAAAGCTCAGTGTGGAAAAGAATCTGCCGGAGATAACAAAGCAGCTCCTCTCTGAATAGTAATTCTTTCCTCTGATGTTATTAAAACTTAAAACTGAGAAAAATAAAACAAAGAGCTAAAGTGTGCTTCCACTTTTAAGTAAGGGTGGGGGGGAAGTATTCTATCTGAAGCTTGAGAAAGGTTGGCTTTCGCTTCAGAATGAGGGCAGCCCATCTTGCTGTCGCTTGCAAATATCTATGAAAATGTTTTGGTTCTTCAGCATCCATCTAGAGAAAGAGAGTGGTAAGTCTCAGAAGGCTGCACACTGTACTGCTTAATGATCCCTGTTGTCCATCCTGGCAACCCTTACCCTCCCGATTCTGAGTGTAGCATTTGAGAATGGGAAACCAATCTGTATCAAGTGATTTTCTTTAAAAGGGTGTGTCCTCAGAGAGGTTTCGCGCTGCTGGGAATTGGGTTCCCGGACAAACATCTTACTCGTGGTCTTTCCGTGTATACTTTGCCTTAAGTATTCAAAATACATTAGATCCGTTCAAATCCAGGAAGGCTTAGGGATTTGATGGCTTGGAAATCAGCTGGGATTTTGAATTTATGAGCAGGTTAGAACATATGGTCTCTGAGGCATGGTTTATATTGCTGATTGAAAGGGTGGGGTGTCACTAGATAAAAATCTGCTTATCGGTGGGATGTGGAGTTAATCATAACCACTGAGTATATGCAAGGCAAAGCAGAGGTATTCTGCCTGATATCTACGGTGGTGTCTTGGGGTCAAGGCTGCATCTCCTTGACTTTATATACCTTGCACCCCACTGTATCATACATTTTTATTTACTTCATTGATTTTTATTTGCTTAACTTTCTCATTGAGGCTCAATCTGGTTTATGGACTTGGAAGGCAATGCAATAAGAACAGTATAATGCAACAAACAATGCAAGAGTTCTGTAGGCCGTTTTGTTAGCATGCACGCACAGGTGGTTAATAATATTGCAACACCCATGCACTTCCCTTACTTTCCTGTCTCATGCTGTGCTGTAGATCCACACTCCAGTTCTGACACTTATAGCTTACCTCTAGATTCCCCCCTCCACACCACTACAGCCTGTTACAGATAAACAAATTTTGCAAAAAGGTTATTTGGGATGGTGTGCAGGAATGCATCCATGCCCGCCATTTTAAAACTAGGGTTGATCCAAAATTCCTGCCACTTATTAGGATCCTTTTCTGCAAATGCCTCCTTTTTCTGGGAATTTGTTTTTTGCCGGTGACTTTATTTTTATTTTAAAGACTTACATATCACGTTTCAGCCTGAAGGTTTCTGAGCGGCCGACAATAAGAAATTAAAATAACTCATCCAAGAAATATATATAATACCTATATAGCTATAAAGATCTACATAAAAATCCTTGAGAGGATAGAAAATAAATTAAAAATCAACCAAAAGTCTGGTGAACAAAAATGTTCTTATCTGGCAACTAAAGCTTTGGAGTTTGACACCAGGTGGGTAGCTGTGGCTATTCCATGATCACAGTGCCACCACAGAGAAGGCTCTGTCTCTTGTATTGCGTGTGAAAATATACTCCTATTGTCCTCTCTTGCTGACTCACAAATTTTATTTATTTGGCTTTGATTTCACTCCTAGGTTTTATGTTCCAAGTGACCAGCGGTCTTCAAAGACTTATACTAAATGGTGGAGTGTAATAATGGAGCTATGCTGAATATTCTCCTTAAAAATTAAAATCAGAACTGTCACAGCTGAGCAGGTTACTGAAAAAATACTTTGACAAACATGTTCTGGTTCCTGTTTGTTTGCTAGACAGTGGCGTGTCATGTTCTTCCTTCTCTTCCCTCGCTGTCCTCTGCCTCATTTACCCTCACAGCCCTTTAATCTGATTGGCTGCACCAGCCCCCCAGTGGCTTTGTTTACTGGCATCTTTGATGACATTGTGTCAGTTGTCATCGCTTTCTGACATTGGTGAGAGAGTCCCACAGCCCATCAGAAATGAGGAGGAGGATAGCAAGGGCCCAGAAGGAGGAGAAAAATGGTGCTGAGAAAAGTAGCAGATATGCTGGCTGGCAGCAGACGATGAAGAAACAACTGAAAATGTGTAATGCCTTTAGCAGCTCCAGGTACAAACATCATCGTTTTATCCTGTTCTCCTTCCAAGGATCTCAGGGCAGCACATGTGGTTTTCCTTACTTATCTTCACAACAACCCTATCAGGTAGAAGAAGAGGAGGAGACTGGATTTATACCCCCCTTCACTACCTAAAGGAGTCTCAGAGCGACTTACAATCTCCTTTCCCTTCCCCTCCCCACAACAGACACCCTGTGAGGTAGATGGGGCTGAGAGAGCTCTCTTCAGAACTGCTCGTGAGAGAACAGCTCTGAGAGAACTTGTGATTGACCCAAGGTCACACCAGCAGCTGCAAGTGGAGGAGTGGGGAATCAAACCCGATTCTCCCAGATTAGAGTCCATGTTCCTAACCACTACACCAAACTGGCTCTCAAGGCTGACAAGTGGAGAAAGAACTGGCCCAAACTTTGCCCAGAGAGCTTCACGGCTTGAGCAAGAACTTAGATAGGGGTCTCCCCAGTGCTAGTGTGAAAGGTCAGTGGTTCTGACTTGCCTTCCTGCATAAGCCCTTGCATAAATGTTGAATGTCTCGCTCGCCCAGGGCTTTTGAGCAGAAAAATAAGCAAGTACAATGATGCTGTCTGGACTCTCTGGAGCATCTCTGATTCTTAAGCTGCAGTATCAAAATGGCTGTACTTAATAATGTGTATGTTTTTGGAAACACTTGCTCTGGTTTAATTTGGGCAATTGTAAAGGGTACTCGCATAAGGTCAAGAGCTGTCCATCTCCTCTAAAACACGCTGACCCATCTGCCCCAGTGCCCTTGTTTAGAGATGGTGTGTGTGGAAGCGCCAGAGGATAGAAGGCAGCAGCTTAGCTTATTGCTCTTGGCTACTGTGTGCAGCAGAGATCAGCCCCTGGTGCGAACTGAGCAGATTTCCTTGCACTTGCTGACGCCAATGACACTTGCTCAGGGTGTGCATAGAAAAGTGTTGTCCCCGGCAACTCCTGTCTCTTAGCTGCATTTAATTTCCTGCAGGGCATCCCTTTCAGCGCTACCAAAGCCCAGTGACGAAAAAGAAGCTGCTGTGTAAGAGAAGACAACAAAGACAGGTGGGGGCTGAGTAGAGGTGTAAAATTTCTGGAAATTTTGAAGCTTGGAAACCCCCCCAGTTTTTTTTCCCCAGAAAAAAACCAGAAATTTTCAGAAAAATTGAAAAAAATGCTACATTAGCACTTCTTTTTTCTTTTCCAGATTGAAAGTCATTCTGTCACTTTAGGAACATAAAATATGACTATGGACAATTTTACTTGGCATGAAATGATCACAACTAGCATATTAAAAATATAGTGTATCCAAACAATTATTACAAACAGAATTTACTTTCTAAATAATATTTATTTGTAATTGTAACAAATGAAGCAACAACCTCCTGAACTGTTTACTAGTTTATGTGGAGCAGACAAAAACCTCCACAAGACAATATTTAAAAATCCAGAAGTAACAATTATTCATATTTCCTCTCCACGGTATTAAATAAAAATAAAAAACCCATTCTCATAAAAATAATTGAAGAGGGGGGAAGTGTATAGAAGGGAGTGAGGGACTAAGTTCCAATGAATGGGCATGAAATTCAATCAGAATAATTTTCTGAGTTGTAATTATCAGTATCAGTTTCAGCCTCTACTTCTGCAACTACTCTGTTGTGTCTGTCATCATCACGTTCCATAATCAATTTTTTTCCTTTTCTTTTCGTTTTTTCCAATTTTTCCAACTTTTCAGGAAAAGACAAAAGAGGCTTCAGGAAAAAAGCAGGGGGAAACGGTTTTCCTCCGAATTTTTCCAGTTTTTTTCTGGGCCTTCAACATCTCTTGGGCTGAGAGGTTGAGATTGAGAGTCCCGGTCCCCAGACCCCTTTGGCTCTTGCAGTCAAGACTCTACAAGTAGGATAGGTTCTGCAGATTAGTCACACTTGCATAACGTGTTTAATCTGTCTGTCTAGCACATTTTTTAAAAACGGGTGTGTTCTTTTGATGTGGCTTTTTGTGGTTTTGCTCACTTCTGGCCTCTGATTGCCCTAGTGAAAGCCTGCTGGTTTTGTCTAACACTTGTAAAAGCCGTTGTGTTTTTGCTGCCACAGGCTGATGGCTGCCCCACTGGAATTTGTTAACTCCCAGAATGTATTTCTGTGTATTGTTTTATGTACTGTTGCCTTTTTATGTATTGTTTTCTGTTATTCCGAATCTTTTGCTAGCAACCTTGACCACCTGTGCCTAATTTTAGTCAAAAAAGAGAAGTAATTATCTGTACAGTTAGGAAAAGACAAGAGCCTTTCTAAACCAGACTGTAAATCCATGTAGTCAAGCATCCTGTTCCCCACAGTGGCCAAATAGATGCCTCTGGAAGGTTTGCAAGCAGCGTATGGAGGCCAAGGCTGCTGTCTTGTGTTGCTCCCTAGCAACTGGTATCCAGAGACATGCTGCCTCTAGACATGGAGATTCCATTTAGCCATCATGACTAATTGACATTGCTAGGTCACTCCTCCGTGAATCTGTCAAATCTCTTTTTAAAATGTCTTAGGCAAGAGGACATCATAACGTCTTGAGGCAGTGAACTCCACAAGGTAATAGTATTCTGTAAAGAAGTATTTCCTTTTTCCTGAATTGACTGTACATCAATTCCATTGAGTACCTGGGAGTTCTGTTATAATGAGAGAAGGTGAAAAAATACTTTTGTCACTCTTTCCCACACCCCTGGTCTTTTTAAAATATAATTCTGTTGTGAGTCCCCTAATTTCCCCCCCTTCTGAACTAAAGCTGTCTATCGTCTTCAAGCTTTCTTCCTGCAAATGGTGCTCCAATATCTTAAAAGTGTAAGAGAAGCTATGTTGGATCAGGCCAGTCCAACAATCTGTATAACACAGTGGCCAAAACCCAGGTGTCATCAGGAGGTCCACTAGTGGGACTAGAACGCCATAAGCTCCCCCACTGTGCCCCCCAAGCACCAAGAATGCAGAGCATCACTGCCGCAGACACAGTGTTCCACCTAGACCTTGTGGCTAAGAGCCACTCATGGACCTCTGCTCCATATCTTTATCCAATTCCCTCTTGAAGCTGTCTATGCTTGTAGCCGCCATCACTTCCTGCGGCGGTGAATTCCAAAAGTTAATTACTCTTTGGGTGAATAGGACTTCCTTTGATCTGTTGTAAACCTGCTGCTCATTAATTTCATTGAGGGCCCAGAGCTCTTGTATTGTGAGAAAGGGAGAAAAGTACTTCTTTCTCTGCCTTCTCTGTCCCGTGCTTAATTTTGTAAACCTCGATCATGTCACCCCTCGATCATCGCTTCTTCAAGGTAAAAAGCCCTAACCTCTTTCACCTTTCTTCATAGGGAAGGTGTTCATCACCTTAATCATTTCAGTTACCCTTTTCTGCACATTTTCCAATGCTATAATATCTTTTCTGAGGTGCGGTGACCAGAACTGTACACAATATTCCAAATGAGGCTGCACCATAGATTATGATACTGGCTGATTGTTTTCAGTCTACTTTGTAATAATCCCTAGCACAGCATTTGCCTTTTTTATTGCCCCTTTCTGCACTTTTTTCAGCTCTAAAGGTAAAAGTTCCCTTGCTCGAAAGCCAGTCGAATCTGACTCTAGGGTTGCGGTGCTCATTCCAAAGCCGAAGAGCCAGCACTGTCTGAAGACGTTTCCGTGGTCATGTGGCTGGCATGACTAAACACCAAGGTGCACGGAATGTTGTTACCTTCCCATCGAAGTGGTACCTATTTATCTACTTGCAATTTCTTGCTTTTGAACTGCTAGGTTGGCAGGAGCTGGAACTAGAGACGGGAGCTCACTCTGTCATGCGGCACTCTCGGGTCTCGAACTGCTGAACTACTGACCTTCCACAGGCTGCAGTTGAGCGTCTTAACCACTTGAGCCACTGCAGCTCTAGAAGGTTGTTTTTGAGATATGGCAATCTGAACCATGCACAGTATTCCAAACGCAGCACCATGGGCCTACACAAAGTCCATTTTAGTTTTTGATTCCTAACACAGTTTACCCTTTTCACCACTGCCACACGCAGAGTTGAGATTTTCCTTATTGATGACCCTTCCAAAAGAGGTATCCTTGTTAGTCATGGGCAACTCTTGAGCCCAGGAACCTATCCATAAAAATCCAAATCTAAACGAGAAAAATAGAGACCATTCACAAATTAAAAATCTGTAATGAATGGGGAATCCAGATTTTCATGAAATTCATCAACAGCTTTGGTAAACCTGTTTTGTTTACTGTGGCGCTTTTATTCTGATTTTTCTGAGCCTTTTATTTTACATACCTGAGTTTGATTCTCTGCTGTTTTTGTTTGGTTTGTGGTTTGATCACATTGCTTTATCTGTCAATATGTTTTATGTATGTATTTATATTGACTGGAAGCTGTCCTGAGCCTGCTTCGCGGGGAGGGCGGGGTATAAATCTCATAAATAAATAAATAAATAAGTATGTTAGAATCTTAGAATCACAGAATTGGAAGGGGCCATCCAGGCCATCTAGTCCAACCCCCTGCTCAAAGCAGGATCTGCCTACAGTATCCCTGATAAGTGTTTGTCCAGCTGCTGCTTAAAGACTGCCAGGGAGGGGGAGCTCACCACCGGCCTAGGCAGCTGATTCCACTGTTGCGCAACTCTGCCTGTAAAAGTTTTCCTCATATCCAGCTGGTACCTTCCCGCCCTTAATTTAAACCCATTATTTTGAGTCCTATCCTCTGCTGCCAACAGGAACAGCTCCCTGCCCTCCTCTAAGTGACAGCTCTTCAAATACTTAATGATAGCAATCATGTCCTCCCTCAATCTCTTCTTCTCCCAAATAAACATTACCAGGTCCTTCAGCCTTTCCTCATAGGGCTTAGTCTCCAGGCCCCCTATCATCCTCATTGCTCTCCTCTGCACCCGCTCCATTCTGTCCACATCCTTTTTGAAGTAAGGCCTCCAGAACTGCACACAATACTCAAGGTGTAGCCTGACAAACGCAGTGTACAGTGGGACTATGACATCTTGTGATTTGGATGTTATGCCTCTGTTAATCAGGGCCGGCCCCAGGTGTCTGGGCGCCCTAGGCAGGACAGCTTGGGGCGCCCACCCCACCGGAGATGCCAACCTCCCGGTGGGGCCTGGAGATGGCCCAGCGCCTTGTCCTAGGCGCCGCAACTGCGAGGCGCCGGGAGAGCCAGGAAGGGCGGGGCGGCTCTCCTGGGCCCTCGCAGCTGCGAGGTGCTCAGGGAGAGCCGGGGAACGGGCGGGTGGCTCTCCCGGGCCCCTCGCAGCTGCGAGGCGCCCGGGGAACGGGTGGGCTTGGAACGCCCGGCCCGGAAGGGCGCTCAGACTGGCGGGGTGGGGGTGGCGGGGAGAGTCAGGGGCGCCCGTTTAGGGCGGTGGGGGCTTTTCGGGTGCCGGTTTGGCGGCCCTGAGGGCCGGCGCTCTAGGCGAGCGCCTAGCTCACCTAGTGAGCGAGCTGGCCCTGCTGTTAATATACCCCAAGATTGCATTAGCCATTTTTGTCACTGCATCCCACTGGCCGCTCATATTAAACTTTCGGTCCACCCTTACTGCAAGATCCTGTGCACACACACTGCTACTCAGAAGTGTATCCCCCATCCAGTATGAGTGTTCCTCATTTTTGTTACCCAAATGTAGAACTCAGCACTTATCCTTGTTAAATTGCATCATGTTCACATCCACCCACTTTTCAAACGTATTCAGATCTCACTGAATTCTACTTCTATCTTCTGGCTCTCAATTTAGTGTCATCTGCAAATTTAATGAGTAGCCCCTCCACACCCTCATTCAGATCATTTATAAAAATATTGAAAAGTACTGGGCCCAGAACTGAGCCCTGTAGCACCACACAGACTCTGCCAGTCACACACTCTCAGCTTAGCCTACATTACGGGACTGTTGTGAGTATTACATGGAGAATCAGGTTCCCATTGGGGTAAGAAAGGCAAGGTGTAAATGAAGCAAGTAAATAACATTTATTGCAACATCGTTGTTTTATTCGGATTCTTCTACTTGTTCCTCTATTTATAAAGGACTGAATATACATTCCCTTTTCCTGTTCTTCATCTGGGTGCTTTCTCTCTTGTTATGTTTAAGCCCCCCTAGTGTGCATGTGTTTGCTAGGGCTATAGAGTTGCCAGGTCAGATCAACCAGGCAGCGGGGGAGGAGGAAGGACTTTTCAGAAGGGGGGAGTGCATGACATGTATGTGACGTAATGACGTCATGCTTGTGCAGGCAAGGCGGGATATAATAAATAATAATAAATAAATAATAAATAAATGCAGTAGTGGCATCACATCATCAATGCTCTGGTATTTTGGGCAAAACTCTATGGTTACCATAGAGTTCTGCCCCCCAAAACCCAGAACATCACTGACATGATGATGTCATTTCCATGTGATGTCATTATGTCACATTTGGGGGCAGGATTTCCCCTCACTGGCCAGGTGGCTGTTGGTGGAGGACAGGCCTGAAAATTGGGGGATCCCCTGCCCTCAACTGGGGAATGGCATCCCTACTAGGGCAGCTTTCCAGACTTTGGCTAACCACAAAGCTTGCTTATTTGGAGTATTTTTTCTGCTTTTGCACCCTCTTGGGAAACTCCTGGAGATTTGTGGGTGAAGCCTGGAAAGGGTGGAGCTTAGGAAGAAGATGAAGCTCAGCAAGGATGTGATGCAATAGAGTCCATCCTCCAAAGCTGCCATTCTCTCCAGGGGAACTGATCTCTGTAGTCTGATTGTAATTCTGTGAGATCACCAGGCCCCACCTGGAGGCTGGCAACTGTAACACCCTCTTATTCTGGCTGCATGCCAAATGCTGTTCAGGCTTGCAAAGTTTTGGCAAAAAAAACCAGCCCCAGATTCTAGGCTCTGCTTACTTTTACTTGCAAAAGGACTTTATTTTTCAATATAGACTTGATTCTTTTCTCAGCAGGCTGAAAGGAAAAAATAGGCTGAACTTATGAGCAGACAATGTTGTGGGTGCAAGGTGTTAATTTTGTATGTGGAGTGGTTTTATTTTGGGGTGGTTGTGGTAGGGGAGAATTAATAATGCAGTTTGAAGTGATAGTATTTAACATCCAGGCAAAGATCCAGGCCTCTTGGTTCTTCAGACTAGTCCAAAGCTTCATCTCCTGTCGCAGCTCTTCCATCAGTTTTGTCAACAGCCGCATTTGCTTTGTCACCAAAGGGAACTGCTGAGACTCATTTAGAACATGAAAATGCATTTAACGTGTTTATTATAATACAGTAATGGCTCATGCAGGCATCAAAGCGGCTAAATAAAGGTTACGATCCTGAGCGGCGGTGGTTAAAGATGAATTACTGTAATTATCCTCTATTAGATCAGCTTCCTTAGCTCTAAAACATCATAGTAGAAATTTTTATTCTCTGTTTTTGGTGTGTCCCCCACTTCCATGCAAGTGTAATATGGCAATCTGAACTACCACCTCTGTCAAATTCATCAGGAATTACTGCTCTGCAGACCATGTTACCCAGTGCAAGCTAGTTAGCATTATGCTGCCTCTACAGCTGATGTGCCTTGACCAGGGCTGAATAGACTCTGAGCTTACACAAGATTCTTCCCCCAAGCCAAAGCTGAATTCTGTGGCCTGTATTAGTAGTGCAGATTTACCAAAGGCACATAATTACTCTTATTTTAGTGTAATTTGTTTTGCAGTGCTTGCTGTGTTGGTATTTGCTTTGCCTGCCAGAGAGACATGAGGAATTGTTGATGCCCTTGAAACCTCACCCTTTTGGCAACTGCAACCTGATTCAGCAACTCCTGTAGCTCCTGAGATCTTGGCAGGCATTTCCTGCCATGACTTTCAAGTATATCCTTAAAGCCTAAAGATGCCAGCCTCTAGGTAAGACCTGGGGATCTGGAATTACATCTCATCTCCAGACTACAAGGATCAGTTCCCCTGGCGAATGCTTTGGAAGGTAGCTCTATGGCACTGTACCCTCCTGAGACCCTTGTCCTTCCCAGGCTCTATTTCCAAATCTCCAGGAGTTTCCCAACCTGGATCTAGCAACTCGGGGGGGGCATTCCTGGGGACTTGGCAACCCTATTTAAGCTCTAAGGCATAGAAACAAATTTTAAAAAATTAAAGACAGAATTGAGATTTCTGGGAATTCTGTGCCTAATCATGTTTTATGAATTTTCCCTCCAATACTCTTGTGCAGTTTGGTCATTCGTACAGCTTATGGGTAATCAGTAAGGCTGCTGAAAGAATGCCGATGACTGACTAAATTTTCCATGTATTACTGATGGATTTAAAAGGACAAACTCTCCACATCTGAGTATAAGTGTCCTTCTGAGATGCTGAAATTCATGGTTGGTGAATTTCAAATCTAATAGCAACAATAAAAACAGTAGTAATTGTTAGGAGTACACAACAACTGAACAGCAAATATTTAACTCCCAGCTTTAGGAAGTAAAGTTACAACTCCTCTTTAACAAATGCAACCCTAGTAACCCCATTTTTGAGCTGTCTGATATTTCTTCTTGAGTAAACTCAGAACCAGTTCCCTAATCCTCATGCCTGTTCTGGGGGTTGTGTTCTTCCTGGGCACATGTAGGCCTGAAAATTAAATCTCAGTCTCAGACCTTCTAAGCACATCTGGTTAAAATTCCACAGGGGAGACAAGAGGACTTTGTAATGTATGAATTGGCCCTCAGCCTTTTTGATAAGGGTCATGCTACTCTCCCATTCTCCCTTCTCCCTTCCTCCAAACTCATTTTGCCCTCCCAGGGCCTTGCATGATTTAGCTACACCATTATCACGTGTGTTAAGTGTCATCAAATTGTTTTCAAATCTATGAATTAATGACCTTCAAAATGTCCTTTCATTAACAGCCTTGCAAAGTGGGGGTCATGGCTTCCTTGACTGAGTCAGTCCATCTCATGTTGAGTCTTCCCCCTTCCCTGCTGCCTTCAACTTTTCCTAGTATTATTGTCTTTTCCAGCAAGTCTTGTCTTCTCATTATGAGACCAAAGTAGAATAGCCTCAGTTTAGCCATTTTAGCTTCTAGGGAGAGTTAAGGCTTGATTGGATCCAGAGCCCACTCATTTGTCTTTTTGGTGGTCCATGGTATCTGTGAAACTCTCCTTCAACTCCACATTTCAAGTGAATCCACTTCCTGTCAGCTTTCTTCATTGCCTGACTCTCACAGCTACACCCATATGCAGTAATGGGGAATGCTGTGGTATGGATTATCTTGATCTGGGTCGCCAGCAACATCCTGAAAATTAAGGATTTTTTTCCCTTGCTCACCACAGTAGATAATCAAAACTTGAGAGTTGCCCTGGGGCGTGGGTCTTCTTGCATCCATTTCGAAGAGCTGGGTGGTCGATCAGTTAGAGAAACCTTCCAATAACCCAATTGTTTTTATAGCCTACCTGAAATCATTTTGATTGGAGATGCCAAGGATTGCAGCTGGAACGCTCTGCATTCAAAGAGGGTGCTCTGGCATTGCTTGTAAGTGTTAGGACCAGTGAGAAAGAAGTACTTTTCTCCCTTTCTCACAATACAAGAACTCGTGGGCACTCCATGAAATTGCTGAGCAGTCGGGTTAGAACAAATAAAAGGAAATACTTCTTCACCCAAAGAGTGATTAACATATGGAATTCACTGCCACAGGAGGTGGTGGCAGCTACAAGCATGGACAGTTTCAAGAGGGAATTAGATAAACATATGGAGCAGAAGTCCATCAGTGGCTATTAGGCACAGGGTATAGATGGGAACTCTCAGTCTGGGGCAGGTGCTGCACTCTATTCTTGGTGTTGGAGGGGGCAGCAGTGGGAGGGCTTCTAGTGTCCTGATCCCACTGTTGGACCTCCTGATGGCACCTGGTATATTTTGGCCGCTGTTTGACAGAGTGTTGGACTAGATGGGCCATAGGCCTGATTCAACATTGGCTTCTCTTATGTTCTTATGTTCAGTGCCTGGAGCTGTGGCCCGACTGGATAGCTTAATGTTGCCATCCACCCCAGGCTGAGATCTGAAATGCTGCTCTTGAGACCTAATCATAGTTGATGGTCGGATCCTGGCAGGGTGCTGAGAACGGCCTCCACCCAACTGGAGGTTCTTTTACTAGTACCTGCTTTTTTGTGGGAATCAATTTATGCAGCTGTTTCCACAGTGCCACGCTGGCTTCGCAGGAGAAAGGCAGAAAGAATGGTGATTGTGCTTTTGCTCTGCCTTCCCTGAATGCGTAAACCCATAAATTTAAATGCAACCAAGATCCGTTTTCTTTCCGCTGTGGTCCCAAGTGAGAATCTTTCTGTCCTCCTACTCCCTTTTCACATCGTGGCCCCTGACGAAAACAGGGAGGCCGCCTTGCCGCCTGGGTCCTGCTGCCCTCTCCCGAGCCTCCCTGTGACTCGGCAGAAGTTTCCTGCCAGCTCAGCAAAGCCTCCTTTTTATTTACATTGGTTGCTGCTGGATGGAGCAGCCCTCTGGAGATGCATCCCTCTCTCTTGGCAGCTGTCCCAGGAGGCACAAAAGCCCTGCTACCCAAGCCAGCCTCTGGCACCTGCTCTTGCGTTTGTAGCTTGGCAAAGAAGCTCCTGCAAGACACTCACCCTGTCCGCCTCCTTAGCTGGATGAATCATGGCCTCCCCTTTTCACCCAGCCGTCTCTGCAGTTGATCCGTGCGGCGTGAGCTTGGCATGGTGCTGGAAAATGGTCCGCCTGGCTACAGGTACTTTCCTTAGGCTCTTGCTTTTTTTTGTGGGAGCTTGTTCAAGAGAGCAATTAATAAGATTTACCAATGCCCACAGCTGCTTTTGTTCATTTGTTCTCTCTCTCTCTGCTGGGGTAAGTTAGACGAGGTCCAGGTCCTTCATAGAAGAGCTGTTCAGTACAGGAGTTAAGCTGTTTTTATTATCTATCCCTTACTTCTTTATTCTGCCCTTCCTTCAGGTCTGGCATCTGTGATTCTCACTTCCATTTTGCCCTCACAACAACCCTGTGAGGTGGATCAGGTCCAAGGTCACTCAGTTTGCTGCTTGCCTAAGTTGTAAATTCAGGTTGTCATCTGATACTCCAGCTTCATCACCACAAGAACTTTCCTTTGTACGTCCTGTCATTGTTGGGTGGTGATGTGTGGACAAAGCTGAACTTTGCTTGAGTTACAGTAATAATCCCCATACATGCACACCATTTCCCTGCTTTGCTAGCAACTGGTCTCTGTCTCTTAGGCTAGCTTACCTCACAGGGTTGTTGTGAAAATAAAATGAGGAAGGGAGAGCTATGTATGACACCTTGAGCTCTTTAGAGGAAAGGTGGGGGTAAAAATGTACTAAGTGGCTAGGCTTGGTCAGTGGGAGTTTTATTATTGGCACTGGAAGTTTGAGGAATCCTTCAGCTGGCTGAGGCAGAGGCAAAATGGCAGTCAAGGCCTTTCTCCACAATTTTAGGAAGCAAATAGGTAGTGGGGCAGGCTGACACAGAGGGAGCCCTCTCGTTAACTGCTTTTGTGGTTGTTATTGTTTAGAAAAGAGATCGGTTGAGCATCCCAGTGCTAGTCCTACATGGCTGGTTGTGATGGCAGGCCATACCTCACAGTGAGGAAACTTCAGTAAGTAAAAGTTTCTTAGAAATTGCAGAACATGGCTGCGAGAAAAGCAGTCATAATGGCACTTAAGAACTTCCCTTTGAAAACTGGTGTTTAGCATACCCATTTCTCATGATTCCTAGCTGAGTGCTGCAAGAAACATACACAGTAGCAGTGCCTCAGTATCTGCTGGTGTGACTACAAGGAGCAGCCGAGCTTGGTCTGAGGTCTTTGGGGTTTATTTTAAGGTTGGGTTAGGTGTGTGCAGGGGGAGGGGAAGTGTTTGCCTAAAATCTCAAAATGGCCCCTTTATTTTGTACACTGCCTCATCTGTCCGTTAAGTGAACATTACTGGAGCATTCCAGAGCTGTCCAGTTACAGAATTCAAAGAGCCCAACACCAAAGGGTGCTGAGCATTGTTCTGCTATGTTTTTGTGGCCCCAGCACAAGACCATTCAACACAACCCTCCTGGAAGCCCTGGAAAGCAAAAAGCATCTTGGTTTCATTGACAACAAAATATTATTGGTCAAATTGTTGGGGGAGAGGCCATGGGCCTGGAATAGAGGTATTACCTTGAGGGAGAGGCGTCTGTGCAGCAGATATGTAAAAGGATCACCTTTGTATTTTTATCATGTTTTGTCAGCTCAGGAAAATGTAAAGCTGTAAATGCAACAAGCATGTGCGTGATACCAGGGTATGATACCAGAATATTCTACAGGGCATGTGTAACATGTTTGTGTATCACTAGTACATGAGGAGCTTCTCAGTTCCATGTAGTGCTGTGTGAAGTTATAAACTAGTGTGGTTATAGTAGTGATGGTAGATGTACTCTCAGCATTCTAGACATTGCTGTTCTGTAACAGTAGCAGGTGAAATTCCATCGGAGGAGGCATACATCACTAGACAATTTGCTTTCTGAATAGTTTGCACCTTTTCCTGTCCTCGTGGGGAAGGTCTTCTTACATTACAGTGATGAATCCACTCCCCTGTGTACTGACATTGGCAGAACTGTATCTGCATATTTCTTCATATAGTCTGATTATTGTTGTTCTATCATGACACTGGAATAGCATCTAATGATGGAAATGGAGACAGCACCTATTTCATTTTTTTTTAAATGGCTCCTGCAGCAGACCAGAGACTGGCAAGCAGAACTGTGTTTTCCAGCATGTGCCAAAAATACATATTCTCCCTCCATAACGAGGAAAGAACAGGAGAACAGTGGACTGAAATTAGAATTATGCTATGTTTGACTAGTCCCCTACAGTACTGCACTACATCTGAGGAGACCTGAGTTCAAACCACTGCTCAGCCGTAAAACTCACTGGATCGTCTTAGGCTAGTCATTTTTTCTCACCATAACCACCTTGCAGGGTTGTTGTGAGGGGGGAAAGACAGGAGAAAGGAGAGAACCATGTGAGCCTCCCTTAGTTTCTTGGAGGATGACTGAGAGAAAAATGAAATCATGTACACTTCATGGCAAACCGGGGTCTATGGCAATGTGCATTAAGGGGAATGAAAGTGGTTCTAGTTTCCAACCCTGTCTAAACTAACTGTTACAGCAAAAAAACAAAAAGGAACACTTAAAAGACTAATGGATTTAATTGGCATTTTTGGGTAGAGGCTATTTATCTGTGTACTGAGGTGGAGGTTTTACTTCTTGCCTTGGGTGACACCAGAATAAATCTGCTTTGTCTTTAAAGTGGCCAAAGGCTCTGTTCTGTCTATACCTGGCTAATATTTTCATTACTGCCGATCTCTCTGCCTTTTCCTCCTTCACCCTAATGATATGCAAGAACTCTGTTAAAATGCAAGTCATCTCAATGGCCTCTGTGATGGGCATATCCCACAGCTACCAATCCCACGGTTCTCTTTGGTACTACAAGAAATGGTATTTTTTCCATTTGGAATCAGGCCAGTTAGGGGAAAAAACAAACAAGCCATGAAATATTACATGTGGCTGCGTGTCTGCTTTGAGAGTTAAAAATTAAGGTTCACATCAACCCTTTCATCTCTGTGGAAGATGCAGCTGTATGGTCTCATCTTTTTCTGTTGTCAGGGACTTTAAGAAAAAGTTGGAAGGAAAAGTCAGAAGGAATGCTCTTCCTTCCGTCACTGGGAAAACTGAGCTGGCTGTTAAGGAATACCAGCGGGACTACTACGTGGCCTTGTCAGGCAACCAGCTTCCAGGAGGTGCCTCACTCCGTACCTCCCGGCAAGGCACTGGGTACCCAGAGAGGAAGAGGCTCCCGTAAGGCCTGCCGAGGCTGCCTGGTCCTTGGTACAGCGTATCACAGGCTAGGGATGGGCTGGGCTTGCTGACGGCTGCTTTGTCTCGAGTTGGTTTAACTCTTTGTCAGGGAGACAAAGGGCTAGACTTTGGCTGTCGCCAGCTTCATGATCCCGTCTGAGCAGATGGAGGCCGCAAGTAAATCGGGCTGCGGGGAGGGACAGCAGGGTGTATGAATCTGCCGGGCTGGATAGACATCTTTTTACCTCCTTTTTAATTCTTCTGGGTGGTGTTTTTTAGTTGCTTCCCCCCCCCCCGCCCCAATCCATGTGGCTTGCTGCACTGGTTTGCTTCTAGTCCTATAAGAGGTCCTTCCCTGGACGATCAAGTCCAAGCCTTTTGGGTACTCAAAGCAGAGAAACCACATGGCACCCTTGTAGCTGGTTGATGATGGGGCATAATCCAGCAGGAGGTTCTCTTGCACAAGCCCTGTCCAAAGGAATGGCAGCTATGTAACAGCACGTGTAACTTCCTTTCATTTGAACAGGGTTTGCGCAAAGGAACTTCCCAGTAGATCATACTCCCTAGGTCAGATCGTGTACATCTTCCCATCTTCCATGGCACCAAAAATCTGCCTCTGTATGGATATTTGACACTTCCGTGAAGGATTATTGTGGAGTGGCTTTTGTTTCCTCTTGCTTTTGGTAGTTTTGGCATAAGTACACATAGGGGGGACTGCATGTTATGTTACGGAAGAGCTCTTTGCATAGCAAGGGGACGTTTTGCCTGGATATTTTTCAGAAAGCAGAGTTGGTCTAGTGAATGTCTGAAGGCATTATGTTTTCTACCTTTTGAGGATGATTTTTGTCTTGGCCAAGTTCCAGGTGGCCCAATTTGATAACAGGTCCTGAGAGTTAACATGAGGCATGGGTTTGTTGTGATAATGTAGCAATTAAATAGACTGTGGGTGCGTTCAGACGCGCCGTTTGAGCCGTTTTCAGCACGGCTCAGAAACGGCTTTTCCCTGCGCGTTCACACGCCCAACATCTGCCCACCGTCCCCAGCCGTCGCTTTCTGGAGCAAACCCCTTTGAAACGGAGTATTTTGGCACCACTTACCCAAGTGGTGTTTTCCATGATTCTCCGTTTCAAGCCGCACTTTTCCCTGTCTGATCGCTCCATCCAGCCACTTCCGGGTGCTTCAACCCCCCTCCCCTCTGGGAAGCTGCCTCCAGCTTCCGGTTTTAGTCCTCCATTTTTTTCCCCCCTTACCGGTGTGCGCTTGAGCGGAGCTCCGCACTTAGGTTAAAAAAGAAAAGGTTTACTGGTGCCTAGTTTAGGCATTTAGAGGAGTCCGGGATCTTGGGGAGGCCATTTTTAAAAGGACTCTTCCTTTAAACTTTAAAGGGACCTGTTGAGCTCGCTCTTCTTCGCACCGGCCAAACTTCCTGTTCGGGGAGAGGGCTGCCTGTGCGCATGCTCAAAGGAGAGGGGGAAACCCTCCCACCTGCAGGAGGACGGCGGGGCGCTCGGAAGGAGGAGGTGAGTCTGAGCGCGATTCTCCAGTTTAAAAAAAGCGCATCATGCCGGAGCAGTTTAAACCGCTCCAGCACGCTGTCTAAACGCACCCTGTGTCAAAACATTTCACCTACATTATTTAGTAATCCTCTGTAAATTAGGCAAAATGTTATCTGCTTATTGGGGATGGTGCTGCTGAAACAGAGTAACTTACTTAAGTCCACTAAATGAGCTTGTGTCAGAAGTGGGCTCTGAACATCACAGTGTCTTCATGACTGTGCTTTCTCTTGAGCCAGTTTGGGAGATATCAGCATTAGCATTGGGATAGATGAAACAAACAGAAGGAATTTTTCACACAACTCATAATTAGTGGCATTCACTGCCACATGTTCTGGGAACAATCACTCGCTTCAAAAGGGAGTTAGACACATTCTAACAATGAAACCTCCACGTTCGGAGGCAGTGTATCTTTAACACCAATTGGTTGCTGGGGTGTAACAACAAAAGAGTGGCTGTTGTCTTCATGGCCTGCTTATGATCTTCTTGGAAACAGCTAAATGGCCACTGCCAGGGAACAAGATCCTGGTGGACTGTTGTTTGGATCCTGTATGGCTGTTCTTATGTACATAAAGTAATCTGTCTGATAGGTAGCACCATGAATTTATTTACAGAATTTGTATCACACCTTTCCACTGTTACAAGGGTCACTGCGGCAGCTAACAAATTAAACCGTGTGATAAAATTACATTTTAAAACCATTAAAATCAAACTTCTCCCAAACATACATAATTAAAACAGTTAAAACACAGAATTAAAATACATAAAAAACATAAAAACATGGATTAGGAAGGTGGGATCACTGAGGGAATGTCAAATGAAACCAAGTCTTTATGGCACAGCTGCCGTCACCGAGCTGCTTCCCCAGGATTGCCCCCCACACAGTATCCCCACACAGTTTCTCCCATGGATCGCTTGGAGAAATCTGGCCTATTCTATCTGGGTGCTCCATTCACCACCTTTGGGCCTGCCATATAATTAGAACATCGGTTGTTGCTGCATTGTAGAAGCAGCTTTAGAGAGGCATAAGTGGGCATTAGAAGAAGAAGAAGAAGGCTAAGTGAGACGAGAACAGAGAGATGTGCCACCAAAGAAGCCAGTGTGGTATAATGCTTAGAAGGGCATTGAATTAGGATCTGGAACAGCCAGGTTTAGATCTCCACTTTGCCATGGAGGCTTGCTGGCTCACCTTGGGCTATTTATGTTCCCAGCCTAACCTGCCTCACAGGGTCATTGTTGTGAGATGAAAATGAAGGTTAGAACTGTGTTGTAAGCTCCTTTGGGTCTGCATTGGAGAGGAAAGTATGGTATAAATATCTAAATAATAGGCTTTCTGTGTCTGTGAAAGTTAGCGTTGCACGCATAGGGTTCATTTTCCCTAGCTCGGGTTGATTTCTCTTCCTTGCAAAGAGCTTTTGCATTTGTTTCATTTTCATTTATATCCTGCCTTTCTCCCCAAAGTGGACCTGAAGCAGCTTACATTGTTCTCCTCTCCTTTGTTTTATCCTCGCAATAACCCTGTGAAGTAGGCTATGTTGAGAGAGTGTGTAACTGGCCCAAGGTCACCCAGCAAGCTTCAGTTGGCAGAATGAGGATTTGAACATGGGTCTCCCAAATCCAGGTCTCAACACTGCACCACACTGGCTCTCAGTTGGTTTCCAGTTTGAATCTTGTTGTAGCTGTGTACTGAATCAAGGTCCTTGGATAAGCCTCTGTTTTCAGCCTTCCATCTGCCATAGCACCTTTCCTTAAGGAATTTTAAGGATTTTCATTTACAAAAAGAGATGCTTAGAGAACTATGAACAGGAAGGAGGAGGAAGTTTGGATCTATACCCTACCCTTCACTTGGAGTCTCAGAGTGGCTTACAATCTCCTCCCCTTTCTTTCCCCACAACAGACACTCCGTGAGGTAGGTGGGGCCGAGAGAGCTCTGAGAGAATTGCTCTTGAGAGAACAGCTCTGAGAGAACTGTGACTGACCCAGGGTCACCCAGCTGCTGCATGTGGAGGAGTGGGGAATCAAACTGGTTCTCCAGATTAGAGTCCGCTGCTCTTAATTCATAATATTAGAATTTAAGGTGGAGGTGGGATCACCCCAGTGAAACTTGCCAGTACCAAAACAACTACTTGCCACAAAAAAACATGCAGAATTAACATATGTAAAACATGGCCAGAAGAAGTGCTGATTATAGCCATTGGCTTAGAGGTTTTTAAAAGGGGGGGGCAAATTTATAGAGGAGCCAACATCTGTTAGTGGCTACTAAGGATAATAGCTCAGACTGAAGGTTCACCTGTAGTGGAGTCTACCCCTGTTACTGGGAAGGGGGCAAACAGTCAGAGCTGAACACATGAAGCTGTTTTATCCTGAGACCATTGGTCCCATCGAAGTCAGTACTGTCTACTCTGACTGGCAGCAGCTCTCCACGGTCTCTGGCAAATATATTTCATGTCACCTACTATCCAGTTCTTTTAACTGGAGATTTGAGGATTGAACCTGGGACCTTCTGCCTGCCAAGCAGATGCTCTACCACTGAGCCACACAGCCCCTCCCATAAGTGCTGTCTTCACACCCTTTATGCAGGCCTCTTTGGAATCTCCAGCTGGCTGCTGTGGGGAACTGACCCAACAGAGCAGTTGTTATCATGGGATGATCATGAAGATGGTGTGCACTTTGTTTCCTTAAAATATGCATAGCCCACTTTTTTGATTATGGAGAAAAATTATCCATGACAGTCCATAATCTGGTTGTGAAACTCTTGAGTTTAGCAGCAGAAGTAAATAAAAATTAAAAAATAGCAAGAGTGAACAAAAATTAGCCAGGAACAAAATTAATTTAGCCCAGCATCTGGAGGCCAGCAAGGAAGGGGAGCAAATTTCCCTAAGATGAGAGTTCCATAACTGTGGAGCCGCTGCTGAGAAGGCCCCGCCCCATGTCCTTCCAGGCGGAGGTCCTCTGGTGATGATCTGTTATGCTCTTAGTAGGGAACACACTGCCTCTGCAATTCCTCTTTCTCAGCCATCTGCTTGTTTCTTTCTTTCTTTTTTAAATAAAGAGGATGGTTAACTTATCTCACTGAGGAGGGAGCATGTTGTGAGATTAATTAGCTAATGTTTGCAAAATGTGTTGAACATGGCAAGTTGGAGATCAAAGCTAAGCCCTCCAATGCAAATTTGCCACAGCCTTCTGGGCGTTGGCCTGATGCCAAGGCAGTTCTTTCCCTCTCTCTTCTTCTGCTTCTGGGGCGGGAGAGAAAAATTCTCCATACCCCCTCTGCTGAAAGAATAAAAATACTCTGCCACTTCCCTCCCCCACAACAAGACACCCCTGAGACTAGAATATTACAGGTAATCTAAGGGCTGCATCTGCAGTTTGCCCCTGGAGGGGTACAGCTGTGTTAGCGTCTTCGGACAGGATTAAGCACTGCCAAGCTTCTCAGATCAGGCATGAATTCAGCTGCTGTGGTGGGTGGGTGTTGGGGGAGGATTTAAATCTGCCACATGCTCAAGTAGAGGGAAGACAATGACACACCTCCTCTAAAAATGGTTCCTGTCAGTGGGTGGCTGGTGGGAGAACTTTTTTGAGTGACATGTAGAACTATTTTGTATTATTCTGACACGTGAGCCTCCTGTTGCAAGGAACTTCCCAGGCTGGGCTAAGACTCCCCCCCCCCCCCCCATCAGGTTTGTAGCATGAGCTCACTAAATTTCATGTTCATATGAAAAGCTGAGTTATCACTGGCTATGGGAGGAAGCCACATGGAGCACTGGGGCCTCCTGCTTCCAAGCTTCTCTGTGCACTAGAAACCTGCTTGTGTGTTGCTGATCCCACAAGTAATCCTTGGATAAGAAAGGCTGGGAGATAACAGAGTAGACTCTATCTTCAGGAATCCTCATATCACATTTTTACCCTACCTTTCCTTCAAGATAATAGCCTAATTAGCTCCATTTGGCCTAAGCTTGGTAAGGCTTGGTAAGCAGGGTTGGCATTGGTCAGTTTTTGGATGGGAGACCACCAAGGAAGACATGGGGTTGCCTCCAAGGAAGGCAATGCAAACCATCTTTGCTTCTCTCATGCCTGAAAAGCCCCATGGAAGGGGTCAGTGTGTGTTGGTTGCAACTATACAACACCTTCTTCTTCCCTCCAAGGCATGCCTAGAGTTTCCTTCTCCCATTTTTCAAACAACCCTGTGAGAAAAGGTGTAAGTTAGAATGAATGGCCTGAGACCACCCAGTGGACTTCATGGGTGGGCGCTTTGAATCCAGGCATTCCCTTGTTCTAGTTCAACATTCTTACCTACTACATCACACTGGCTCTTTGCAGTGAATTTGAGAGCATTCCAAGGTTTTGTAAAAAAGGGTAAGAAGAAAGGAATTGCCAAAAGACCAGGTCGACCAGTGGGGCTCAGGAAATCTCTGGGTGGGTTGCTAGTAGGTATTTGAGGAAGGTGGCCTGGGTTTAGGAGGGATGCACGGGATGCAGCCGCTCATTTATTAAGAGGTTTTTGCCCTGTGTTTACCTCTTATGGACTCTAAAATAGTTTATGCAGTTCATAACCACGGTGTTATAAAATGAGTAGTTAAACAGTTAAAACAATAAAAAAATTCAAGGAGGAAAAATGTCAAGCGGACATAAAACCCAGCAAAGTAATAAATCATAATGATTCAGGTCTAGCAGCTAGGAGAACCACAACAGCACGGCCACAAGAACAAACAAACTTGTCAACTAATATTCAGACTGTTTGCTAAAGGCTTGCCTGGACAGGATATACTTTCCCCTGAAACCCATAAGATATCTGGGAAGCATAAGATGTGCATTTTAGGAAGACCAGGGCATCACCACCTTTACTGCCCTCTGCTGAAACCAAAGGGTTCCAGCTTCTCTCTCTCTGTCTTTCTCTGTAAACAGGACACATTTCCTAAGCATATTCTTGCCTCTGACGGGACTGTCAGGTTGGGGGAGCATTGAAGAAGGACAGCCTTACCTGCTGGCTTCTCCCCAGAACTCCCCAACAGTCTGGTTTTCTGCCATTTTCCTACCAACTGTCTCCAAGACAAATATTTCTGCTCCAGGACAAGGGTAAGAGAAGAATCAGTGGGTAAAGGAAGGGATAAGCATCCTTTCCTTCCTATAAACAGCCCTCTGCACGTTCTTCTCTGCTTCCATATTACTGTTAGGAAGGACAACACAACATGCAATCCTTCCTTGAAGCACCTGGATTTTTGTAGGATGTTTTTTAATCATTGGAAAGGTTCCCATGTTTTACAGGAAGAGATAATCTGATCTTTTTATAGGAATCCCAGGAAAGAAAGCCTTAAAGCGGGACCCAAAGAAGACCTTTGCAAGGTTATCTGAATCATGGGAGCTTTCTTCTGAGTAGAGGATCGAGTGCTCAGTGCAGCACATTGCTTGGTTAGAATTGGCTGTGATTAGTAGGAACGGGAGTGTGTTCTGAGACCCCGTAAAAGCAGTATTTGTCAGCTTTGGAGAAGGGATAAGGTCTGGAACCAGTGCTAATGGGGATATTAAAGAAGCTGTAACACAATCATAAAGTGTCAGGTTTGGTGTGAAAAGAGAGCAAAAATTCAGTAAGAGGCTGAATTAAAGGCTTTTTTGTGTTCAAGGGATGAACCAATTTCTCATTTTCTGAAGAGGGGGAGAAATTAGAAACGCTGCACCAATTGTGTGGAGGACAATGAATGTTGGCAAAACTCAGAGGCTGCAATCCATTGCAGAGCTAAGTGTGCTTAGATCAGTTTTCAGTTGGTTTTAGGAGGGTTTCCTCTGGATTGTCACCAACAGAGCTGGGGTAGTCTCTTGGGTTGGTAGGGGGCCAGTTGATCATCTGACTTAGCCCTGGACTAAAGATGGAACAGCCCAAACAAATGTAAACCATCCTTCTCCGATGTTTGTCTGTCTCCACCCCTGAACATCTCCACGGAAGGACTATGTCCATCTTCCTCAGGCAAGTTGTTTTGGTCTGCAGTAGAACAGCCAGATTCAAGTTCAGTAGCACCTTAGAGACTAAGGCTTTTTTCTGGGGTATAAGCTTTCGAGAGTCAAAGCCCCCTTCATCAGATATCTGACTTAAGGGAGTTTTGTCTTTTGGAAGCTTATACCCTGGAAGTCTTTGTGGTCTTTAACATGCTACTGGACTCGAATCTTCCTCAGGCAAGTTTGCTTTCTATTAGTGGATGAAGGCAGGAGATGACAGTGGCTTTGACTTTCTAGCTGGACCTGTGAGCCTCCTGGAAGTGCCCTGCTTAGTGTCTGGCAGTTCTAAACTGACCCACAGGTGTTGAAGTGTCACTCTATATTATGCTACCATCATAAGATCAGATGCTACCATCCTTCTGCTCCTGGAACTGTCTCTTTTGCCGTTTCCCTTCAAAGTTTTAGAAAGCTTTATTGCTCCTAGCAATTCGGGCATTTTGGGCAGAGCTAATAATGGTCACACTTATACAACTTCTAAGATTGACAATGAAGAAATTTTAATTGTAAAAAAGATTTTCCTTTCCTTGGCTCAAACATTAACCAAACGGGAAACTGCAACCAAGAAATCAGAAGGAGGAGGAGGAGTTTGGATTTACACCCCGCCCTTCACTACCCAAAGGAGTCTCAGAGCAGCTTACAAACTCCTTTCCCTTCCCCTCCCCACAACAGACACCCTGTGAGGTAGGTGGGGCTGAGAGAGCTCTGACAGAAACTGCTCTTTTTCAAGAACAGCTGTGCCAGAACTATGGCTTGCCCAAGGTCATCCAGCAGCTGCAAGTGGAGGAGTGGGGAATCAAACCTGGTTCTCCCAGATTAGAGTCCGTGCACTTAACCACTACACCAAACTGGAAATTGAGACTGGGAAGGGCAGCCATGAAGGAGCTAGAAAAGATCCATAAGTCTAAGGACGCATCACCAGTGACAAAGATCACCAATGACAAAGATCAAGATAACTCGTACTATATTATTCCCCATTACTATGTATGAATGTGAAAGTTGGACAATAAAGATAACTGACGGGGGGGAGCTGATTCCTTTGAAATGTGGTGTTGGAGGAGAGCTTTACAGGTACTGTGGGCTGCCAAAAAGACAAATCAGTAGGTTCTAGAGTAGGTTCTCTAAGCTGTGGAGTTTTGTGAGCAAAAATTCTACTTTGTGAGCTACTGGCATTAAAATTGTGTGTGGGTGATTTGGCTATGGCATAAATTAGTTTGCTCTGGAGCCATCCTTCCTGAGCGAAGACAAAAATCTGTGAGCTGGAGGCTAAAAAACTGTGAGCTAGCTCACACTAATTCAGCTTAGAGGGAACACTGGTTCTAGATCAAATCAAACCTGAGCTCTCCCTAAAGGCTAAAATGATTAAACTGAGGCTATTGTACTTTGGTCACATTATGAGAAGACAGGAGTCAGTGATATTGGAAATGGCAACCGTGCTAGGAAAAGTTGAAGGCATCGGGAAAAGAGGAAGACCCAGCATGAGATGGATTGAGTCAGTGAAGGAAGCCACAGCCCTCAGTTTGCAAGACCTGAGCAAGGCTGTTAGCAATAAGACGTTTTGGAGGTCACTGATTCACCGGGTGTCCGTAAGTTGGAAGTGACTTGACAACACTTAAAACACAGGATAATGGTCACTGCTTTGCTTTTGGTCTGTTTTAGTTTTAGTTGGCATTTTGCTTGGCTGTTTGCTTTGCTTAGTTGTCCTACTGTTCTAAATGGACTTACTGTAAGCAGGATTACCTTTTCGTCATAAATGCCAGACAGCTAGTTTGACCTTCTAGTGTTCAATCCAGTATGGACAATGCTCATGTTCTCAATTATTCTGTTTTCATCAACCTGCCAGAGATTCAGCAGTTGCTATGACTCCTCAACCCTCAAGCAGAAGAAACTCTGCATTAACTCTTACTGGCAGACCGGGGGGGGGGGGGGGGGGATTAACCCGGCTCTGGTTCTCTGTAGGAAATTCCCTGTGTTCCTTCTAAGCAAACTGTAAAAGCACCTTCAGATGAAACCAATGTGTAAAACTGGAATCCCTGAAGACCAAGAAATAGTAGTGTTTAAGGGATGGTATTTCTCCTTACCGGCTAATGCTTGTGAATCTTGCTTGTGCATGTACAAGAGAATATATATATAAAATCTCAACAAGGGTAGTCCCTAAAGAGCAAGTACAGTAACATAACATTAATGTAAAATGCCACAAAATCATCACCTGCAGTCCAGTGTTCCCTCTAAGCTGAGGTAGTGTGAGCTAGCTCACAGTTTTTTAGCCTCCAGCTCACAGATTTTTGTCTTAGCTCAGGAAGGATGGCTCCAGAGCAAACTAATGTATGCAGTAGTAAAACTGCTTGCTCACAACTTTAATGCCAGTAGCTCACAAAGGAGAATTTTTGCTCATAGGACTCCGCAGCCTAGAGGGAGCATTGCTGCAATCATAGAGGGGGAATCAGAAATGCAGGTTGCTTGTGCATCTCTCTGTCCATGGACTTTCACTACCATGAATGGGTACGGTAAAGAATCTTTTCCACCTGGACCTTCCAAAGGATGCTTAGCTTTTGCAGTTGACCTCCATGCTATGGTGTCTGGAGCAGCCCTGAATAGTGGTAGGGACCTCCTTTGCTGTTGACGAATGCTGAGTATATCCTTTGGGCTCTTAATGGCTCACAATCCAGCCTCCAATTTGGTTGTAAGCCTTGGCTCAGCCTTTGTTAGGCTTCCCAAATACTTATCTCATACCGGCAGGGGATGGATACGTCCTGGCAGGACCATCCCTGGGGGAAGGAAAGATGCGCTGCACAATGCCATCTCCAGGAAGTGACACCAGGCGACGCTCTGGCAATGCGGCTGGAAACTCGATGGTACCATTGAGTTTTCTGCCCCATTGCCAGAGCGTCACCTGGCGTCACTTCCTGATGATGGCATGGTGCGTTACAGGGAGGGATGGTCCGGCTGGGGAGCATGTTTTCCCCGCCCCACGCTGTAAGTACTTGGGAACCCTAGCCTTTGTGCCTCTGGGGAGCACCCAGGTTCTTTTGGTGGCCATGAAATCAGGGTCCCCCTGTGTTCTCACTTGCAAGTCCAGACTTGCCTGACTCTACTTCCCTTTCCTTAATCTTGCATCCTTTTCTGGCTGGCTTTTTGGTGGTGGAAAGTGCTGTCAAGTCACAGCCAACTTATGGTGGTCCCCAAAGGCTTTTCAAGGCAAGAGATGAACAGAGGTGGTTTGCCGTTGCCTGCCTCTGGGCAGCAGTCCTGGGCTTCCTTGGTGGTCTCATAAGAACATAAGAGAAGCCAATGCTGAATCAGGCCAATGGCTAGTCCAACACTCTGTCACACAGCGGCCAAAAATACCAGATGCCATCAGGAGGTCCAGCAGTGGGGCCAGGACACTAGCAGCCCTCCCACTGCTGCCCCCTCCAGCACCAAGAATAAAGTGCATCACCTGCCCCAGACTGAGAGTTCCCATCTATACCCTGTGGCTAATAGCCAAGTCTCACATCCAAGTACTGAGCAGGGCCAATCCTGCTTAACTTCCGGGATCAGACAAGATTGGGCTAGACTGGGATATCCAGTTAGGTAAAATTCCTACAAATCTGAAGCCGGAAAAAACCTTAGAAATTTTGGAGGAAAAAATAGGGAGATGCAGTTTTTCAATAAGAAAACCATCTAAAATTTACCCTACAACTCGAAGCACGTATAATGCATACTGTTTGCTCTACATTTGAACATTTTAAAAATATGACTCCTTGGTTGTGCTCAAATAACAATTGCATGGATATATGCAGCGTCGAAGAAGCAGGTGGCTATGCCCTTTAATGCATCTAAATATATATTTTCTGCAAGTTGGGGGAAAAACAGAACACATAAAAGATGAAAATAGAAACCCATCAGCAGTGTGGAAAACAAAAGGGAGTCTTCATGATCTGTGTTTTACAGCTGTCTCCTCTTCATACTGTCAGTCGCATGTTCTCCTGTTTTCAAACTGCTCAGAAAATATGCATGCCTTTAGCAGAGGCTGGAAATGGACAATAGTTTCTAAGACGGCGCAGAGAGAGGCGTTACTTCCCAGGGTCTGAGCACATTCTTTTGCCTCATTGTTCCATCACAACATTATATATTGTGTTGGAACTTACTTTGATGGGGTGGGAATTACTAAGAGGAAGATGGGGGAAAGCCCCGTATGTCCCCCCCACCTCTCCCCGTGTTTGGCTTTTTCCCAGCTCTTCGCATCTCTCTTCCTACCACATGCAGCTCTAATTAGATTCCTATCCCTGCCTGGCACAGTCAGCCGCAATAATTGCCTCCCCTTGAAAGATGCCTGGATGGATTCTCTGCGCATCACCCACCCGTGTCTGTTGGTGAGACAGCCAACAGTGTCTGTTTCTGGAACAAAGTTTTGAGTCCAGTGGCACGTTCAAGACCAACAGAGTTTAATTCAAGGTGTAAGCTTTTGTGTGCAAGCATGCTTCAAGTGTGCAAGTGTGCTTGCACACGGAAGCTTACGCCTTGAGTAAAACTCTTTTAGTCTGAAAGGTGCCTCTAGATTCAAACTTTGTCCTGCTGCTTCAGACCAACTCGGCTACCCACCTGAAAGTATTTCTGTATTTGTCCAGCTTCTCCTTGGGGAAGATGTGATGCAAGAGGCAGTGGCATTCTCTGTTGCCTGTTCTGGTCAGGCCCAATTCAGAAACAGGGGCGCACTGAAGAGGCCTCAGGTGTCTAGTTAGCTTTCTTGTATTGGATCATTAATCTCATAGCATAGCAAGAGGCACCTCTTAACAATGTGTTTGGTTTGTTTGAGGTGTAGTGGTGGTGGAAAGTGCTGACAAGTTGCAGCTGACTTACAGTGAGCCCTGTAAGGTTTTCGGGGCAAGAGATAGACAGGGATGGTTTGCCGTTTTCTGCATCTGGGGATTGATGCTGGACTTGACCCTGGACTTCCTCAGTGGTCTCCCATCCAAGTACTAACCGGGGCCGACCCCCCCTTAGCTTCCGAGATCTGACAAGCTTGGGCTGTCCAGGTCAAGGTTTGGGTATAGTGCACAAGTAAAAATATTACTAGAAAATCCTTGCTTCCATTCAGGGCTGGTGTCAACATACCCTGAGACAGGGCAGCTGCTGGGGCCCAGGGCTTCTGACCCTTTCCCCAATCAAGCAGGCAGGTGGGAGGACACACAGACAGGTGGGAGGCATGCAGGTGGGGGGAGGGAAGGGGAGAGGAGGAGCCCCCTCGAAACCTGAAACCAGCCATACTTCCATTTTACTTTTTTACTAAAGCATAACTATACATTTTAGTAGGAGCTGCGGTGGCTCAAGTGGTTAAGATGCTGAACTGCAGGCTGTGGAAGGTCAGTAGTTCAGCAGTTCGAGACCCGTGAGTGCCGCATGACGGGGTGAGCTCCCGTCTCTAGTTCCAGCTCCTGCCAACCTAGCAGTTCGAAAGCAAGAAATTGCAAGTAGATAAATAGGTACCACTTCGGTGGGAAGGTAACAGCGTTCCGTGCGCCTTGGTGTTTAGTCATGCCGGCCACATGACCACGGAAATGTCTTCGGACAGCGCTGGCTCTTCGGCTTTGAAACGGAGATGAGCACCGCAACCCTAGAGTCGGATTCGACTGGCTTTCGAGCAAGGGAACCTTTACCTTTACTTAACTATACATTTTAAACACTGAATAATTTGATACCATCATAAGAACATAAGAGAAGCCAATGTTGAATCAGGCCAATGGCCCATCTAGTCCAACACTCTGTCACACAGCGGCCAAAAATACCAGGTGCCATCAGGAGGTCCAACAGTGGGGCCAGGACACTAGAAGCCCTCCCACTGCTGCCCCCTCCAGCACCAAGAATAGAGTGCAGCACCTGCCCCAGACTGAGAGTTCCCATCTATACCCTGTGGCTAATAGCCACTGATGGACTTCTGCTCCATATGTTTATCCACTGATTTCTACATAGATAGATACAGGAGAGCAGTTACTGAAACCCATTAACATGTTTTACTGAAAGCTGAGCAGGCCACAAGCAAAGAGCCCCTTCTAAGAAGGAGCTGATGATCAATATAGATTTCCTGTAAGAGAAGCCATGTTAGATCAGGCCAATGGCCCATCCTGTCCTATGATCTGTGTCACAGTGGCCAAAAACCCGATGCCATCCGGAGGTCCACCAGGTCCATTTATGAGTTTTCAAAATCATCTTCCCATAAAGGCTCACATTCTTGGCTAGCTAGCTACCTTATGGCTTCAATAACCATACAAAGTTAACTGTATTCAAATTCCTTTTTCAAATGTTTAAAAATTGTGTTAATTCATTCTTGCTGCTTTTTATTGTAATATAGAATATTTAAAAATAAAATTACAGCTTTTCTCCTACATATGATTCATCTGTTGGCCCTCGTTCAATGTACCCCCATCTTTGAACTGTATCTTTACTTCTGTGTTTACTTGGACATTTTTGCCATTATCAGGTGCTTCTTACACCGGATCTCAACACGTTGTCCATTGATACGGGCTAGACTGATTGTAATCTACTGAATGCATTTGTATTTACTATTCTCCCAGGCTGTTCTGTTCTTCACCTTTGGACTTCCTATTGGACAAATTTACTGTGGAAGCATCCTCCATGATCTTTTTAGTCGAGCCCAGCAACTGTTTTGTTATATTTTTGGCCATATCGGCAACATGCCTGTAAGGTAATGGCTGCAAAATCTACCCACTGTGCCTGGTCTTGGGTTGTCCTACTGCTCCAAGACGTCATCTGCCTAAGTTAGCTTCCTGACCCCTAATATAGTACTGGGGCTGTGCTCCCACAGTCCTCTACAGATTAACTGGTTTAGTTAATATCATATCTTCTACAGCTGATGAGGACTGTGAAGTGTTTGTAATAACAACCACCCTGGTATACAGGTTTGCACATGAACACGTACACATGAAGCTGCCGGATCCTGAATCAGACACTTGGTCCATCAAGGTCAATATTGTCTACTCAGAATGGCAGTGGCTCTCCAGGGTTTCAAGGCTGACATCTTTCACATCACCTCCAATCTGTTTCATTAACTGGAGATGCTGGAGATTGAGCCTGGGACCTTCTGCATGTCTAGCAGATGCTTTACCACTGATCTATGGCCTTGCCCAATTTAGTGGGCTTGGTTTCTCAGAAACCCAGGTTCAGATCTCCACTCTGCCATGAAACTTGCTTGGGTGATCTTAGGCGTCCATCTCTCTCAGCCTAACCTATTGCACAGGGTTGCTTTGAGGATCAAATGGAGAAGGGAGGAATGATGTACACTGCTCTGAAATCTGACGGAAGGACACAATAAAAATCTGCTTAATAAATAAAGCCATGACAGCTATCAGTATGATATTTAATTATCCTGGGATATTTAAAAACATGCATGAAATACAAATAGAACAGCTGTAACCAAGACTAATGTGTTTTTAATGTGCTGTAATCTGTGCTGAGAATCCATATTTTGGCTGAAGGATGGGATGTAAATAGTGTTAAGAAGAACGTTAGAATAAACAGTAGTTTGTGTTGATTTTATTGGTATTTTCGGCTCCGTTTACATGGTTTGGACACTTCTTTGTTGGGTTTCAAATAGTTTTGTAGTGTTTTGCTGTGATAGATTTAAGTTATTCCCCCCCCTTCTCTGTTTTGTAAGATGTTCGGGGGGGGGTTGGGGGGAGGTTTTGTGACCAAAAAGCAGCATAGAAATATATATAGAGAGAGGCTTTGTCATATTGTCTGAGATGCTGCTGGTTCATGCTTGCAAAACTGCAAGATCATATAAAATGAGTGAATCGGTTTGAAGATCTAAGGGGTAGAGAAATTCAGACGAATATACCAATTGTGCATTGCCTGAATGGAGGACGACTTGGGCTCAGTGGCAGAGCATCTCTTTTGTTTGCAGAAAGTCCCAAGTTAAATTCCCAGCATCTCCAGTTAAAAAGAAAAGAAAAGGATCAGATAGTAGGGTGATGCGCAAGGCACTGGAGAGCTTGCTGCAAGTCTGAGTAAACAGCACTGACCTTGATGGAACGGTGGTCTGATTCAGGATAAGGCAGCTTCCTGTGTTCATGTGACTTGCTGAAAGAGCCAAGAGTCTTGGGTAGGTGGTTCCATCTGAAAGTTCAGCTATAAAGTAAGGAAATTGCTGTCTCTCTGACTCAGCTTGCTGGCTTGAATGTGAGCGCTTGGGGTCACTCAAGGAGACTTCGGTGTTGAGACAAAGGTGGAAACACATAAACAATTAGGCAAGATAGATCCAGAATGGAAGAGACGTGGTGCATGACCTCCCTGTTGTTGTACTTGAAGCGGCTTATCTTTTCTGAGATACAGTTCAAGGGATGTGTTTGTGTGCAGGCACGCTTGCCGACCAACCAGTGACTTGGCCGTAGTTCCAAAAACAGATGAAACAGCAGGATAAGCAGCCCAACCTGCAGTGAGTTGCCTATACTGAGGATCCAGATTTGAGTCAGGAGTTCAGTATGGCCAAGGGGGGGCCCTGTTGGCTCCTCATATCACCTGATTGTGCTAAACTGCAGTAAATTTTGTGGCCATCTTAGGGGTGGCAGCAAAGATCAGACCAGCAGCACCTTCTGCTTACAAGCAATGCTCCCTCTAAGCCATGGAGTCTTGTGAGCAAAAATTCTACTTTGTGAGCTACTGGCATTAAAGTTGTGAGTGAGCGATTTGGCTACTGTATAAATTAATTTGCTCTGGAGCCATCCTTCTTGAGCTAAGACAAAAGTGTGTGAGCTGGAGGCTAAAAAACTGTGAGCTAGCTCACACTAACTCAGGTTAGAGGGAACACGACTTACAAGCCACCTTGCCTTCCAGTCTTCTTTAGCTGCAGATCTGTGGTGCCTTTACAGACATCAGGAATGCCATGCTCAGGTCAGTGTGTATGTTGTAGGGTTGTCTTAAAAGAAATGCTTTACTGTGTCAGATTGAAGTAGGGTTGATAATGTCATTTCATTTTGTTTTAAAGCATCAGAATAATTAGAAAAACAACAAAAATACTTGAATCAATAGATATGATAATATTACTTACAAAAATACGCTGGCTCACATGGGGAGCACCCCCCCACACACAGGAACAGCAGGAAGCCAATGCAGTGAACCAGAGTTTCCAGATGATATTATGCTCAATCTGGACATGTCTCCTCTGGCTCCTCCCCCTCCCCCAATCTGGAATGAAAAGGAGCCTCATTTTCCAAAGGGGAAACTACAGGGTGGTTGCAGGCATAGAATCTGTCTGAACATTCCACTTGTTCCCACAAGGGGGAGAGGGCAGAGCTAAGCTCTGTTTTCAAAATAGCATGGGGTGGCTCATTGCCATAGCCCCCCCCTTTAAAGAGTGCTTTTGCTTTCCCAAGTGAGTCACATGGTAGAATTACAGTGTGGCTTAAGAGAGAAAGGAACAGGTAGGGATGGGCACGAACCGGCTCAAGTTCATGATTAATTTTGGGTGGTTTGTGGTTCACAAACTGAAGTTTGTGGCAGGTCAACTAGCACAAATTTTCTGTGAATTTTCAAGCAGTTCGTGGCAGTTCTTGAATGGACACCACTGGACTCAAATTTTGTTAGGATGTATTTCCAGACAAGACTTTCTATGCTCAAACAAAATGTTTACCAAATTTCAAAGAAACTTCAAAGCAGAGTGGGAGGGGGCCAGAATTCTCCAGCCTTGGAAACACCAATAAGTTCCCTGTGCATTTGTGTGCAGCTTGCACTTTTGAACCTGTGCCTGACATTTCCTCCAAAAGAGAGCCAGTGTGGTATAGTGGTTAAAAGCAGTAGACTCTAATCTGGAGAACCAGATTTGATTCCCCACTCCTCCTCCACATGAAGCTGGCTGGGTGACCTTGGGCCAGTCACAGTTCTCTCAGAGCTCTCTCAGCCCCACCTGTGTGTTGTGGGGAGAAGAAAAAAAGATTGTAAGCTGCTCCAAGATTCCTTCAGGTAATGAAGAGTGGGGTATAAAACCAACTCTTCTTCTCCCGCCAAGGCACCTTCTTTTTTGGGAGGGTCATAACTCAGACCCAATCCAATTCTCACCAGACTTGGAGAGCATTTAGAGAAGAGTCATTCAGAGATCCCCTGTGAGTTTTGTGTCTCTAGCATGCGGGGGGGGGTTCTGCACCATGAACCTCATGAACTGAACCAGTTTATTTGGCGGCTAAAAGTTTGTGTGACAGTTCATGGTTCATAAACTGGGCACACCATGAACCAAACTGCATTTTCCCAGTTCATGTCCATCCTTATTCACACGGGTGGGCAGAACCACTCACAGCTATGCTTTTGCCTGGATTGGATAGAGAAAATGGGGAGAAGCAGGGCGGGGATAGTGGTAGCAGCCCTGGGTGTGTGCAGATGCCCTTTCCACTCCTCTTGCTGCTACTGCTGCTGCAGTTGGGATGCCTTTTCGGGTCCAGATGTAGATGCAGACTGAGCTTGTTATTATTATTAAACAATGAAATTAAATAAGCTTCCAACCAATTATTGTAGTTTAACAATGTTAAGTCAGACTTCTGTAGACATGTGCAGTTCACTAAATAGTTCTCTCCCCTCCCCATATCCTGGAACACTGCCTAAAGTTTCAATTAAAGAAATGAAATTGAAACAAACAAAATTACAGCAGTTACTAATAACAATCTTTTTAAGTAGTTATGCTAAGTAGACAACAGGGTAATTCTTCTGGTTTGGAGGTACCTGCAGTTCTAGCATATATGCTGCTGGTTGGAGCAGCTTTGATCTTCTGTTAAGTTTGCCCTGAATTGTTGTTCAGCTACATGAAGAGCAGTGCTCCACCCTGCCCTTGGTAGCCAGTGACGCCATTATAAATTAAAAAGGGGAAGCTGCCATCTGCCCAGTGGCATACTTGGCTTCATGGAGTATTTGAAGCCAGTCAAACTGACCTGCCTGGCAAAGCTAGACCAAGGATCCATCTATTCTCACATTCTGTCTCCAAGACCAACCAGCTGTTGATAGGCACCAGCTTAGATAGGTTTTAAAAAAAGAGGTTGGGGAGGGAATATGAAGATGGGCCTATTGGCGCATCCTGTGTTAGCAAAGTTCCTTTTGTGGGAAGTACTTCCTTCTCCCCCCATTCCTGAAGCTACTGCTCATCAATTTCGGAGGGTGACCCTCATTTGAGGGTCCTTGGCTGGCTTCCTGAACCAATTCAAGTGAGAGCAAAGAATTGTAGGTTTCCCAGGTGGAGTTCCCTAGCTACGCCTTACTGGTGGCTGCTTATAATAACCTGGACTATTGTTCTGCTTAAGAGTATCAAGTAACTTGAAAATATATCATCCTACCAGAAAAATAACATTAGGGAGAAATCCCAAAATCCTGACGAAGAAGGATGGCTTTGCAGCCTCCCTAGAATTCAAGTGAACAGAAACAAATCCCGCAAGTAGGGCCCACGGTCCGCAGATGAGGGTTGACCAGTTTTGTGATTTGACTGACAGCAGCTCTGCAGGGTTGACTGGCTCCAAGTCAGTTTGACTGGCTCCAGGAATGAACCAGGGACCTCTGCATCAAAGCATATCTTCTTCCTCTGAGTTATGGCACATGTTTTTGTACCTCAACAGGAGTTTGAATCTTAGTTCCCCCGAAACAGACCCTGAAGTACACCCACTACACCACACTGTCACTCTTCTTAGTTACGTGGTGCTACAGCAGCCGGGCTGATGTGGAATAAGCCATTACAGCCTTCAGGAAGGAAAAGACTGCTCAGGCCATCTGTCCTGGGCTGCTGTGAAATTACTCCCTCCAGCTTATTTTTCCTAGCATTTTGTCCTGCCCTAGTTTTCCACGTTTGATTGATGGAAGCTTCATCACTTTCCTTGTCTTCGTGCCGGAGGAGTGCTGCAGGGGCGGTTCAGCCCCCCCCCCGTGAATCATTCTCCCCCCTGCCTTTGCAAGCTCTGGTGGCTTCGGGCAGTGGCTGACTAATAGCATTTGTGCCGTCTGCCTGGAGTGAAGCGCACATTTATCTGCTCAACGTGGCTGTCCCTGAAATTCTCCCCCTTGGCTCTCCCAGCCCAGAGCACAGGTCTGACCAGTGATTTATCAAGGTGATGCACTTCGGGTTCTAAAGGCATCATCTGGTTCAGGACAGAAGTAGTTCAGTGGTCAAGCATGGGCATGGCATGCATAAGGTCCCTGGTTCAGTCCCTGATATGCCCAGTGAAAAGAGCTCCAGCTGCAGGGTTGGGAAAGACCTTTTTTTGCAGCTGAGAACTTGGAGAGATGCTTTCAGTCAGAATCAATGATACTGAGCAAGGTAAACCAGTGCTTTGACTTGCTGTGAGGCAGCCTCATGCATTCAGCCAGTATTTATTGCTAGGTAAGCAGCCTCTTTGGCACAAATGCCAGGTGAAAGGCAACATCCACCTGGGAAGATATTGGTGTGACAGGGAAGGGCCGTGGCTCAGTGGCAGAGCATCTGCTTGGCATGCAGAAGGTCCCAGGTTCAATTTCTGGCATCTCTAGTTAAAGGATCCGGCAGTAGGTGATGTGAAAGACCTCTGCCTGAGACCCCAGAGAGCATCTGTCAGTCTGAGTAGACAGTACTAACTTTGATGGACAAGGATCTGATTCAGTATAAGGCAACTTCATGTGTTTATGTGTTCAAGTAAAAGGAGGAAGGAGAGAGGTTAGGTTATGCTGGCCTCAGAAGGAGCTCCACCTGAGAGGGGGGGTAATGGTAGATTCCGGTAGGTGGAGAGGGGAGGGGAAATAATGCCAATTCTGCAAGGGAGGGGATCTGCAGTGGTTCTGCTGGGTTAATAATCAAATGCTTTTCTGATCAGGTGTCCATAGTGAACAAAACCACGTTTCCCCAGCTTCATTTTGCTTAGAAGTTCTCTCCCCCATCATATTTGACATCCACAGTGAGTCCTGCTGCAGTAAAAACTTGTGGCTTGACAGTTTTAATGCACTCTACATGGGGCTTCTCTCAAAGACAACTTGGAAACTGTGGTTGGTACAAGATGCAGAGACTTGGTTGCTCTCAGGAACGAACCACTCCCCCATTTTAGAAACTCTGTATTGGCTGCCAGATTGTTTCTGGATCCAAATTTGGATGTTGGTGCATGCCCTCAAAACTTTTAAAGACTGGGACCCCTGTCCTTGAAGGACTGCCTCTCTTGATACAAGCCCATGTGGCCACTTTATTCTGCGCAGGAACATCGATTTGGTTGTCCCTCCCCCATTGTTTTGATCTGCTGCTTGCTTGCTCTTGGGCCTTTTCTGTGGCCACTCCAGTCCTTTGGAGTGATGACCTTCCAGAGGAAGTTAAGTTCGCAACCTGCACTGACGGACTTTTTAGGGCAGTCTTTGCACTGTCTTTCTGTAAACTGGTTTTCATTACTTACAGGTTAGGGGGTACAAGCAGGTTAATAGTTATTGGCCTGCTTTATGGTCTGTAGATTAGTTGTTGCCATTGCTGTATTTATGATTTTAATAGTTTTTATGATGTTTCTGTTTTAACTCGTACTGTTTGAATCGGCTTTGTTTGCTAACCTGCCTGGTCCCAGCTGTTTGGGAGGAAGGGATAGGCTTTCAAATATTTAAAACTAAATCCCACTGTTCAGAGAGGAGACGGCATTGCATATGTAGCTGGCAACCGGCAATGCTGGGCCACTTGCTCATAGAAACACCAGCCATTGAGACAGGGCTGGTGGTGCTTACAGAGGATGGGATGGGAAAGAGCTCCAGATGATATTTCTGTTCCCCTGCCTTGATAGACGCAGTGCTGTTCTCTGACCCGGGCTAGGTTGACTACAACTTTGCTTTTTGTGGTGGAGCTAGGGAGCAGCCCTGCCAAGCAAAGTGGTTCAGCGTGGGTACTGCGGGCTGCCCATTCTGGCATAATGTTAATGGTTTTAATAATTTATGCATATTTTATCTTGATATTTATATCGTTGTTTTATCTTTCGTTTCTTCTGTAAGCCACCCTGAGACTGGCTCGGCGGAGAGGGTGGGGTAAAAATTAAATAAATAAATAAATAAATAAATAGTGTTTACGGTGGTGGACTGAAAGAGGGAAGTGGATTTGAATTCAGATCACATAGCTCAGTGGGTGACCCTTGGGTCAGTTGCTGTCCTAAGGCTATGTATCGAGGGGATGGGACACCCCCTTCCATGTACACCACTGCATATTCATGCAGTGTTTTCTGTGAAAGAGCTTTTTCAATATGCAATGGCCAGGAATTTTGCTTTGTTCTTATTATAATTAGTGGTTTTAATCCACAGGCCTGGCCTGAAGGTGTATGCCTGAGAGAAGCGAGCCTATGACTAATGCTAATCTCTCTTCATGAATGGTGATGTCTCCTTGGTTGTCAGGCAGTGTGTCTGTCCAAGCACCCATCACTGCTGGAAGAGATAATGCCCTCCCTTCTGGGCTGAAGGCAAGGGGCAGATGTGTGAAGAATCAACAGTTCTAGACTCGAGAAGGCACACAGAGAGGACAGAGAGTGCTGTGGGTTGGCTGAAGTGCCTTGAGGATACAGAATCTATCATTCTGTTACCCTGTAGAAGTGCCTCTACTTTTACATTTGTGAATAAAGCAAATATTTTAAAAAAGTCAGGCTGTTTCTCCCACCATAGCAGGAGCAAGTAGGTGTCATCCACACTATGGTTACCGGCCTCCAGGTGGGGTCTAGAGATTCCCCCAGAATTACAATTCCTCTCCAGACTACAGGGGTTAGTTCTCCAGATAAAATGCCTGCTTTGGAGGGTGGATTCTGTGGCATTGTACTCTGCTGTGGTCCCTCCCTTCCTTAGGATTCATCCCCAAATCTCCAGGAATTTCTCAGCCCGGAGCTGCAGCCCTAATCCCCACACACCCATCCTCACTGTGCTTGCTACTGCATGTGCAGAAGTATATTACAGGGATGATTTCAGCTGCCCCTCTCCTTTCCACAGCCCACAGTCCTGTGTAAAACCACAGTGTGGCTCAGCTGGGAAAGAAAAGAAGTCCCTTAACAGGCTGGGGGGTGGGATGCAGAGCTTAGCTCCACCCCCTCACAGTAGGTGTAGGTGGAGAGTCCTCCATTTTCTCTTTTGGCCCAGCTCAGAGGGGAAGAAATGTGGGAACCAGACAAGTCATGCCCTGGTTAGGCATGACAGTATTTGGATGCTCCCATATACTTTGAGGGTTCAAATACCCATGTGCAGAGGGCATCCTAAGTTTCCAATAGTCTCTCCTCTGAAGGAAGAGCCGGTTTGGTGTAGTGGTTAGAGTGTTGGACTGGGATCTGGTAAATCCAGGTTCGACTCCCCAGATGTGCCAAGGAAGCTTTGCTGGGTGACCTTGGGCCAGTCACACATTCTCAGCCTAACCTACCTCACAGGGCAGTCGTGAGGATAAAACAGAGGAGAATGGAACAATGTGAGAACCACCCTGGGTCCCCATTAGGGTGAAAGGGAGCATAAACGATGTGGATAAGTAGGTAAACCAACCCAGGTCTGCTGTGGGGCAGAGTGTAGCAGTACCTTAGGAGGAGAAAGCAGCCCTGCTCAGTGTGGTTTAAAGGCTGTGATGGTTTCATCTGGTTCTATATTTAACTGTTTGAGGATTCTATTTTTGTGTAACCGTGAACTCTGCTTTAATAAAAGGCAGATTGGTTATAAAGCAGTGGTTTCCCCCACCACCAAGCTAATAAGCTCAGCTGCCTGATTAAATAAGGGTCTCTCCTTTCCATTTTCAGGTGTCTGTGGCTGCTGCGGAGCTTTGCGTCCTCGTTACAAGAGGCTCGTTGACAATATTTTCCCCGAGGATCCGGAGGTAAATGAAGCTTCTGTTGAGATATTTTAAGCATGAGCCCTGCAGCCAAACCTTTTAGCTCGTGTGCCAGCCCCAATTTGTACACTGAACAAGGGAAGGTACCACCAAGGGTAAAAAGATGCCCTCATGGTTAACAGTGCAACTCAAGGAAGTCCTAAAAGGCAAAAAAAAGCAGCTCTCTCTGAAAAGTGGAGGTTTTCCCTGGTTGAGGTGAACAAAAAGGAACACAGGCAAAACAACTGTAAGTTGGCAATAAGGCAAACAAAAAAGAGAATCTGAGGAGCAGATGGCCAGAAATATTAACAAGCATTTCTTCAAATATCTCAAGAGCAGGAAACTAGGTAGAGAAGCACCTGAGCTGTTGGATGGCAAAGAACAAAAGGATTGCTGGAGGAAGATGAGACAGGAGTGAAATTGAATGAATTCTCTGCATCTGTTTTCACGGTGGAAATGTGGGACACATACCCATGCCAGAGCTGCTGTTTGCGGGAAGGGTCCCTGAAGAACTCAGTCCAGTTGAAGTGACATAATAGTCAAGGACTACTAGGCAAACTGAAAGCTACTAAGTCTGTAGGTCTGGTGGCATATACCTGAGGGTTCTTAAAAAACTTAAAAGGGACATTGTTGACCTGCTAACGAGTATTTGTAACTTGTTTGCTAAATGGGTCTCTGAGCTAAGTGCTTGGAAAATAGCAAATGTCCCCCCCCCCCAATTTTTAAAAGCCAGTCCTGAGGGGATCCAAGGAATTACAGGCTAGTTAGCCTAACATCTGTTGCAGGTCAGTTAATCCGAAATGTTATTAAACAGTGAATCACTAAGCACTCTGAGGAAGAAAGCATGCTGAGGGGAAATTATCATGGCTTCTGCAAAGGGAAATCCTGCCTCACTAATGTTTTGGAGTTGGTTGAGTAGGCTGACAAACATGTGGATAAGGGTAATACGGTAGACGTCAGACACATGGGACATACTAAAGACTTCTGACAAGATGCCTCACGTGAAAACTCCTGAGTAAGTTTAGCATTGTAGGATAAGATGAGTAAGGGTTAGAGCACCAAAGGTCGGAGAGTCTGCGACTCTTTTAATAGGAACTCTCAGTCTGGGGCAAGTGATGCACTGTATTCTTGGTGTTTGGGGGGGGGCAACAATGGGAGGGCTTCTAGTGTCCTGGCCCCACTGGTAGACCTCCTGATGGCACCTGGTATTTTTGGCCACTGTGTGACAGAGTGTTGGACTGGATGGGCCATTGGCTTGACCCAGCATTGGCTTTTCTTATGTTCTTACATACTCTTCAGTCTAGAAAAAAGACAGCTATGGGGAGACATGATAAAGATTTATAAATAATGGGGTAGAGAAAGTGGGTAGAGGAAGCTTTTTCTTCCTCTTCCATAATACTAGAACATAATACTAGAACTAAAACCTGGGCTAGCAGTTCTGAGTGCCAACACTGGAGGGCCTCAGCCTCTATTCCTGTTTGTTTGGCCCTTCAGGGCAGCTGATTGGCTGCCGTGTGGAAAAAGGATGCTGAACTAGATGGGCCACTGGTCTGATCCAGCAGAGTTATTCTTATGTTCTTAGCAAACTACACAAAGGTGTATCCTAATTCTGTGACTAGTCTACTCAGAAGTAAGCCTCATTGGCTTACTCCCTAGAAAATGCACATAGGATTGCAGTCTTGAACAGATCTCGCCCAACGTCTGAGTTACCTCCTCTGCTATTAACAGGCAGGTTCTCAAAGGATTTTACACTGGGAATAAATTATCAGTTTAATGAAAGCTCTTCACAGGTCCATTCCAATTCTAGTCCTCAAACAAAACCATCATCTGTCACCATGGCCTAATGCAGAGCCATCTAAAAATCTCCTGCTTCTTCTCTGTTGTTGACTCTATGGTTAGAGTGCTCTCCCAGAGACACTCCCATCTCTGTTCCTTCAGCGCCATTGTCAAACCCTCACACATAAAGCTGCCTTGTTCTGAGTCAGACTATCAATATTGTCAACTCTGACTAGAGGCAAATCTCCAGGTAGATGGCTTGCACATCACCTCCTTCATCCTTTCAACTGGAAATGTCAGGGATTGAACCTGATACCTCAATACAGGCAAAGCCAATGCTGTGTCACTGAGCCATGACCTTTCCCCAATTTACCTCTTCAACAAAGCCTCTACACTTAATCTCCTAGTCCTCATTCTCAGTTGAGCAGAACCACAAATATATGCAAGTATCACTGCAATCCTGTGCAGATTCCCTCCATGGATTTCAGTGGGCTTAGGCTGGAGCAACTCTGCATAGGGTTGCACTGTGCACTTGCTTAATAATTAATCAATAACAAAAATATTGAAACAGAAATTGATTGTCTGAAGAGCTCTGGTGGTAGTGATGGCAATACAGTTTAGGCAGACTGTGAAAGCCTGTCCCCTGACCAATGACTGCTTTGCCTAGATAGTCTCCAGCTCTTTGAGATTTCACCAAGCTGTATAGTTCTGATGTTATTTTTGTCTCTATGAAGACTAGAAACCTGTGTGTACATATATATGTGTGTTTCTGGATTTTTTTTTCTTCCTTAAGAAAGTAAAATCCTATTCTGCAAGTGCCTCGATGCATAAAGGGATTGTGACGGCTCACATCTTGGAAAACCTTCTCGGAGTCAAGCGGAAGCAACAGTTGCTAGACCAAAGTACAGATTATCATGCACATCCACACGCACACATACCCATGGTAGGAGATCACATATAGTCGTGCAAACACCTCAGTTCCAGCTGTTTGCTTTTTGCTTATAAATCTGCAAATTGGTAACTACCAAGCTGGTAGTCAAGAAGCAGCAGTCTGTGTGTTTGCTGTTAGTTCCTTGTGTGTGCTCTCTGCTACCCCCACTGTCAATCCAAGATGCAAATCACAGGAGGAATAAGGTGATAGATCTGTCAAATGGTTTCTGCGGGAGACAAACAGTTTTCGGCAGGAGTTGTTCTTTAAAGCCCAGATGACACATGAGCATGCTAGTGACAGTTTTGTGCCCACATAGACAGTTATGTACCCACATAATCCCTGTCCTCTTCCTCCTTTTACTTTGAAGTTACTGTCATTGTCACACTACTGAGCGAAGCTTTTATCTTTCCATTAAATTGATTCCATGGTAGGCTAGAGCAGTCCCTTTTGCGCCACCTCAGAATCCATGTGCAAGTTTGTCATGGGTGCAGGGAGTGAGGGCTCTGCAAAACTGGTGTTTACTCCACGTACCCTCTCAAGGTAAGACTGGCCCAGTGAGCACGGACAAGGTCTGGGCATTCTGAAATATCAGGAGTTGCATTTGGAACATTGTGGGGAGGCTGCGTCTTGGTCGTCGAGCATCTTCATGGCATGCAGATGGTTGCAGGTTCAGTCCCCGGCATCTGCAGTTAAAAGGTAGTAGGTGATGTAAAAAGACCTCTGCCTGAGGTCCTGGAGAGCTTGCTCCCAGTCAGAGTAGAGCACACCGGCCTTGATAGGCCAAGGGTCTGACTTAGGATGAGGCAGCTTCATGTGTTCCTCTGAAGTCCCCAGTTCAGATCTTGATTCTGCCACGAGTCACGTTCTCTATTTCTGCAACATGGTAATGATGCTCTCTCATATCGAGTGGCTGATATTGATCACAGAGACCATTTATGCAGAATATTTTGACTCCTCCCTTCCAACCCCCTCTAAGTATCAACTAATAGTTAACTAGGTGACTCATGCCAGTCATGAAAACAGAAAAATCAGGCTACCCACATGCAAGATCGGGTTTGTACCTACTTGGTGTTTATTGGGGGGGGGGGGTTAAGCTAACCAAAAGGAGAAAGTGTGGGGGCCCCTTCAGCTTTGGCTTGATGCCTGAGCAATCTGCAGAAGGCACAGAACTAAGTCAGTTCAGGAGGGAAACAAAACAGGGTGATGAGGAAATTGGTCTGCTCAAGTCCCTAAGAGCTTTTAGATGCTTGGGGATGTGAGGACAGAGGTGTTGGCCAGCCACTCCCCCCGCCCCATTCTTCGTGAGGCCCTAGTTTCTTGTTAATACAAGTAAAGTATTCAAGTGACGTTAACTCCTGACAGGAGCATATTTCTGTCCGCTTAATGGATTTCTAGCCTGCCTTAATCAGTCAGCTCCTGCAGAGAGGGCAACAGTCTGCTCAAAACATAAATCAATCAGTTAAAAATAAAGCAGTAAAGCGGTTATTACTGTAAGTTGCTAGCACTGAGGTACATAGAGCACTGAAACCATCTGTGACGAAGTGCTATTTTATTTTTATTTGGCCTATTTATATCTTGTTTTTCAGAGATTTGTCTTCCAACCAGGCTGCTGCTGCCTGAGAGCGTGGGTGGGGTGGGGTGTTAGGCTACCCTCAAGCTTTGTCTTCAAAATGACAAAGACCTTCTACGTATTGATAGGCAGGAGACGATGAACCATAACAAGGCTTTTATTTGTAACATTGTTCAGCTCTGATCTGCTCTGACAAGAGCGGCACCCAAACTTATACCATTCCAGCAGTGAACTGTATACAATGTAACTATATACAGATGGTCTGATTGGACCTAAGGAGAGCTCTTTGATAGGTTACCTTGGGTGGCTTCAGGACCAATGGATGGTCTTTATTAGACAGCCAATCTGAACGAGAGAATTAGGATACCAAAGGGCAATCCACAACCAACACAACATAGAATAAACCCAGAACATAACACTCCCCCTCCCCCCTTGGTTTAAAGAAAATAGTCCTTTAGGTACGTGGGGGTGCATCTCGTTTGGTCGGACCGTCGTGGTAGCGATGTACCTCTTGGAGAACACCCGACCTGGGGGGTGTCCTGGGAAGGGTCATAGTCCAAGTGACCTGGGGGCATATCAGCTCCGGCAAAGTCCTGAACTGGTTCAGAGTCTGTTCAGCAAGGTGCCGGCTCAACCAGTGGGCTAGACACAGTTTGCCCCTAGCAGGAGACAGTTTGCTGTGAAGAGCCAGCGCAACAGGCAGGGGGGTGAATGGTCTCAGATGGTTCGATGGGATGCAGTTCTCCCCGTTGACCATCAGCTTCCCAGGCCGGAGGTGGCATTCGCAGGTCCTCGGGGGGATGCATCTCCCGAGCGCCGACAGTGCGCTGGGACGGGAGATCTCCTAGGCAAGGAACAGGAACTGGGGTGCATTGCAAACATTCATCAGGAACTGGGGCGCGTTGCAGCAACTCACTCCTGGCCGGCCAGCGACGTTGGAGTTGGGCCAGGTGACCGTGGCGGACCTGCCCTGCAGCATCCTGCACCTTGTATGAGATGGGTCCTGTAGCACAAAGTACAATAGCTGGGACCCAGTGCAGACCTTCCCCATAGATCCGGGCATGGACAGTATCACCTGGAGTGAAGGACTTTCTGCTTCCGGAGGTGATGGGGTCGTGCCTGGTGTCTGGTGCAAGGTCCGGGTGGATGCGGCTCAAGTGGGTGGACAGCTGGCATCCCATGAGGAACTCTGCCGGGGTCTTTTCCATGGCTGCATGTGGTGTAGAATGCTGGTGGAGCAGAAAATCCGTGAGGTTGGCGAGGAAATTTCCCCCATTGAGCCTGCAGAGCAAGTCCTTCACCATACATTCCGCCTGGCTGTTCGTCTCCAGATGGAAAGGAGCCAAGGGGACGTGCCTGATGCCACGCTCATCCATGAATCTCTGGAACTCGGTGGAGGTGAATTGAGCCCCATTGTCGGAGATGACGAGGTCCGGCAGGTCAAAAGTGGTGAACAGGCGGTCCAGGCAGCGGGCAACAATGGCCGAAGTCATGGAGGTGACAGGGAAAACCTCCAACCACTTGGAGTATGCATCCACGACCAACAGGAGTGTTCTGCCTTGAAATGGGCCAGTGAAATCAACATGGAGGCAGGAACAAGGACCCCGCAGCTTCTCCCACAGGTGAACAGGGATTGAGGGAGCTTCTGGCCTTGACTCCTGACAGGGCTGGCATGTTCAAACCCATTGCTCGATCTACTGGTCAAGTCCTGGCCACCAAACATAGCTCCTCATGATTGCCTTCATCTTTATGATGCCGGGGTGCCCCACATGTAGGGCATCTAACACTTGTTGTCTGAGTGGGGAAGGGACTATGACCCGGTTTCCCCACAGGAGGCAGCCTTTGCTTACTGACAGTTCTGTGGATCATGACTGGAATGGCTGGAACTCAGCCTTGAGCTTCCCGGGTGGCCATCCCTTCCACACATAGTTGAAAACGCGGCTGAGTGTTCAGTCCCAGGTGGTGTAGAACGTGACGTTGGCAATGGTGAGTGGAGGCTGAGGAAGTTCCTTGATGAATCGGGGCCTCGTGTTTTTCCAACAGCGGCAGGCGGCTGAGGGCATCAAAATGCCTAATGGGCCTGTGGACGATGGTGAGGTCATATGTGGAGAGGAAGACGGCCCAACACATCATTCGAGGTGACAGGATCTGCAGGGTTTGGTGATTAGATATGAAGATGTCGAGCAGCAGTTTGTGATTGGTGACGATGTCGAATTCACGACTAGATGAAATCATGAAATTTCTTCACTGCTGCGATGATTGCCTGCGCCTCCCGATCTACCTGGGTATAATTTCTCTCTGCTGTGGATAGAGTCCTGGAATAGAACGCTATGGGAGCTTCTTGTCTGGTAGGCAGCCTGTGACTGAGGACTGCCCTGATCCCATAGCGTGACGCGTCACAAGCCAAAACAAGAGGCTTCTTTTCAACATAGTAGACGAGGACCCTATCGGCGACTACAAGAGCCTTGATGGCCTGGAATGCTGCTTGCTCCCTGCGGCCCGAAGCCCACAGAGCTGATTTGTCTAAAAGTTGATGGAGTGGCTCAGTGGTAGCTGCTTTATTTGGCAGAAAAGAATGGTTAAAATTAAGGAGTCCTAAAAAGGACTGCAGCTCTTTCTTCGATTTTGATGGGGGCGCTTTGTGGATCGTGGCAACATTGTCTGGCGCAGGATGGATGCCATCTTTGTCCAGGAGAAAACCCAAAAATTGGACTGCAGGATGAACCACTCACACTTCTCCTTTTTTACTCGCAGGCCGACCATCTGTAGACGGCGGAGTACTTCTTGCACACAAGCAGTCAGTTCTAGTTCAGAGGCCCCCGCTATCAACAGATCATCAAAATAAGGGACAATGCCTGGTAAACCTTTCAGAAAGTGCTTCATTAGTTCCTGGAAAATCCCAGGGGTGACACTTACCCCGAACTGTAAACAGTTCACCTTGAAGGGCACCACAGTGTGTCATGATTGTCTGAGCTTCGGCTGTGGCTGCGTTGACAGGCAGTTGTTGATACGCCTGAGCTAAGTCAATTTTGGCAAACACCTGAGATAGACGCTAAAAGATGGCTCACCACAGGAACTGGGTATGCATGCGGCTGCGGGGCCTTGTTAAGGGTGCACTTGTAATCTGTGCACAAGCGGATCGAACCATCTGGTTTGATTGGAGTGGTGATTGGAGTGTCCCATTTGGCATTGGGAACGGGCTCCAGGATGCCTTGAGCTAGCAGCTTATCGATTTGCTCATTGATACGTGGCTTGAGAGTGATGGGGCATCACTGCGGCTTGAGGCATATGGGTTGGATGACAGGATTCAAGGTGAAGGAGACGGGTGGACCTTTGTAACAGCCAAGCTCTGAGCTGAAAACATCTGGGAACTCTTCTACAAAATCAGCAACGTTTGACTGACTGGTGCGGTTGATGCCAACAATGTCAATACCGAGGGCGATGAACCAATCCAGACTGATAAGACTCGTGCCGCAACCTTCAATGACAAGTAAATTAAGACGACTGTTGAATTTCTTGTACTTAACTTGGACAGGGGCGATACCGATGACAGGAACTCTGTTTCTTTGGAAGTTGAAAAGTTGCAGACTGCACTTCTGAAGATGGCATGCAGGGAAACGAGGACAGACTTGTTGGAAGGTGCTCCACGAGACAATTGACAGCGCGGAACGAGAATCGACCTCCATCTGGCAAGCGTGACCTTCAATGAAGACCGTAGCCTTGATCTTGGGACATGTGTGCAGACCTTGGTATATGTACAGGCGATTGGTATAATCTTCCGAGACGTTTGCTTCATTATTGTATTTAAAACATCGATTGGATGATCGAGAGGATGGAAAACGAGACGGACGGCGAGACGTACTGGAAGATTTCTCTGGGTGATGTGATGCTTCTGGCGTAGCACGACCTTGCGACAAGCGGCAGACTTTAGTGATGTGGTCCATCTTCCCACGCGAACAACATATAGCATTGCGAAACTGACAGTCTCTGCGAGCTTGACCTTGCGACAAGCGGCAGACTTTAGCGATGTGGTCCGTCTTCCCACACGAACAACATATAGCATTGTGAAACTGGCAGTCTCTGCAAGCATGTGTGCCACCACAGCTAGCACATACTCTTCTTTGTGGGCTTTTTTGAGAACGGTGCAGCTTCTGGTTGGCTCCTGTCCTGTAAACTTCATCATCGGACAATTCTGACTGGTCATCTCACAAGTCAGAGGAGTCAGTGGTGTCACCATGGTAAACAGCATCAGTGTGGCATGACATGTGACCCTGGGTACCCAATCGCACTTGCAACGCTTCTTCGAAGGCTGATTCATAAGTAAGAGTTTTTTTGTAGTAGAAGCACTCACCGGATACTGTCGTCCCTAAGGCCGCAGAGTAACCGATCTAAAAGGACTGAATTTAGATTTGGGAACTGACTGTCTTGAGCAGCCTTTCTCAGTGCGGCGACGTACTCGGTGACAGACTCACCCTCTTTCTGGTTTCGTTGATGAAAGGCACATTGGTGCACGGCAGCAGATGTCTTTGGCACAAAGTAATCGTTGAGCCGTGCCTTGATGATGCCAAGAGGTGTCTCCAGCAATTTGAACGGAGCTACTAAGTCCCGAGCAATGTCGAATACAGCCTGGCCACACGTACTCAGAAAGGTGATGCAGCAGACATCGTCTCCTTCAATACTATTTGCTATGAGGAAGCATTCAAAACGATCAAGGTATGATTCCCAGTTCCCAACCTTGGGGTTGAACGGTTCAATATGGCCCTTGGATGCCATGCCCATAATGATTCAGCTCTAGGCGCCCTAGTGATTTCAGTCTGGGCAGGTGGAGAGTGATTTTCCCCATTCGGTTAGGCCTGGGATCCCATCCTCATCACCAGTTTTAAGTACTGATAGGCAAGAGACGATGAACCATAACAAGGCTTTTATTCATAACATTGTTCAGCTCTGATCTGCTCTGATAAGAGCGGCGCCCAAACTTGTACCATTCCAGCAGTGAACTATATACAATGTAACTATATACAGACAGTCTGATTGGACCTAAGCAGAGCCTTTGATAGGTTACCTTGGGTGGCTTCAGGACCAATGGATGGTCTTTATTAGATAGCCAATCAGAACGAGGGAATTAGGATACCAGAGGGCAATCCATAACCAACACAACATAGAATAAACCCAGAACATAACAAGACCCTTAAGGGGAAAGGACCTGGAAGAAAAGGTAGACGAGCGGGATTAGTCTGGCAGTGTGAAAAAAAAATGGTGTTCTCTCAGGGCCTGGCCAGGCTTCTCTTGTTGGTGTTCTTGATTGGACAGAGGTGGTGCAGTTCTCCTGGTGACAGAAGCCCTCTTACTTCTCCAGTCTCAAGGCAGCTTGCTCCAAAGTATGACCTTCTGGCAGGGAGGGAGGGAGAGGAAGAAAGCTGACAGTTATGTCCCCCAATGGTCTTCCCCTTGAGGTGGTTTGCTTCTGAGGAAGGATGTGTGTATAAACCTCCCAGTGAACCCTGGACATCTAGCCAGTGGCAGAGGCCTTCTTCTCGCTTTCATAGTCCCCAGAGTAACTCTTACAACAAACAAGATCACCACTGGTTACATTATGTCTTGTTATGTTTGAACTCTTGTGAGGGAGGGTAAAAACAGGGTGCTGCTCATTTTGCAGTTCCTTGTTTGTTTTTTCAACCATTTACTAGTGGAATACACCTCAGTTCTCTGCAAGAAGCTGTTGGTTTGGAAACAAAGAAAGAAGGTCACATCACTGCAGCAGTGTCTCCTATCCCAGTGTGCTTTCTCTGGAGGGAATTTTACATGAAATGAGGCAGGCCACAGCTGCCCATGGTTTGTGAAAACAGCCAGCAAATTTGGCTCCTGTTAAGTGGTATGGAAGAAGGGAGGAAGGCAAGGTTAAGTAGCTGACTAGAGGATCAAGGCAGAGGTGAGGCCGGTCTGATACAAGGAACACGGACGCTGGAAGAGATGGTTTAGTTCAGCGTTTCTCGACCTGTGAGTCCCAACCCAAAAATGTTGCATGAAGCCTGTGAAAGGTGGTCCCAAGCTTTTGCGATTTTAGTGATTTGTGCATGCTCTAACTGTAATAAGAACATAAGAGAAAGCAATGTTGGATCAGGCCAATGATCCATCCAGTCCAACACTCTATCACACAGTGGCCAAAAATACCAAGTGCCATCAGGAGAGCCACCAGTGGGGCCAGGACACTAGAAGCCTTCCCACTGTTCCCCACCCCCCCCAAACACCAAGAATACAGTGCATCACTTGCCCCAGACTGAGAGTTCCTATCTACACCTTGTGGCAAATAGCCACTGATGGACCTATGCTCCATATGTTTATCTAATCCTCTCTTGAAGCTGTCCATGCTTGCAGCTGCCACCACCTCCTGTGGCAGTGAATTCCATGTGTTAATCACTCTTTGGGTGAAGAAGTACTTCCTTTTATCTATTCTAACCCAACTGCTCATCAATTTTATTGAGTGCCCTCAAGTTCTTGTATTGTGAGATCTTGTAAACCTCAATCATGTCACCTCATGTCACCTCATGTCATTTCCCCAAGCTAAAGAGCCCCAAGTGCTTTAACCTTTCTTCATAGGGAAAGTGTTCCAACCCTTCTATCATTCTAGTCACCATATCAGTCACTATATCAGGTAAATTTGGACTTCTGGGCTACCATACCAGAAAGTTGGGAACCACTGGTTTAGTGTTCCACTCAGAGGACGAGCCTACCCAGGCCTTGCCCCATAAACTTCAAGAGACAGCTTTGCTTTGGATGATCTTCCCTGTAGTTACTTCCTTTGGCCATAGCTTGGGTAGTGGGGCCAGCCTCTTTCTCATATCCTTTGGGCTTTGAGTTCTAGACCCATTGCATGTTCAAGTTCTGAGGCAATCACACTTTTTCCTCTCTTCCAGGATGGGCTGGTGAAAACCAACATGGAAAAGCTGACCTTCTATGCTCTGTCTGCTCCTGAGAAGCTGGACCGCATTGGCGCTTACCTGTCAGAGAAGCTGATCAGAGATGTGAGCAGACACCGATATGGGTAAGGGGTCCTTCAGTTGTGGGAAGATCACTGGAAATTCAATTTAATACAGAGCTTTTAAGGTACATTGAACACAATGCTGCCTTATACTAAGTCAGACCTTCAATCTATCAAGGTCAGTATTGCCTACTCGGACTGGCAGCTGCTGCCCAGAGTCTCCGGCAGAGTCTCTCATGTCACCTGATCCTTATGACTACAACATTCTGCTTGCAACCTAGATGAGATGCTGCAGCCAGGCCCCATTATGACTTTTGGATTTGGGGGATGGGTTTTGGTCAATATTCTTCACCTTTTCAGAGTGTGACTTATTATCTTTCTGCCTCAGATTCTTTTAAACTTGAAGTTATCTTGCTCAACAGATACTAAATTCCCTCAATGCATCATATGTACGTTTGGCCTCAGGATATCCTGCATTCTGGTTATTCTCCCACTCCTTCCCTGCCCTCCATTACAAGACCTTCTTTCATATGTATTTTTAGCATTTGCTGCCTCTGACTTGGCAAATACAAAGCTGCCTTATACTGTCCAATCATCTGGCCCACTACTATCTGTGCTACCCAGCAGTATAATCGCAGGCTTTTACTGCTCTTGTTAATGGAGTATATTTGAGCTTTGCAGACTGCCTCTTGCATTTCATCTTCTGTACCTGCCTGCCAGTTGTAGACACAGCGCACCCGCCATCAGCATGCTGTAACCCATGAAAGCTTCTGGCACAATAGATCTGTTTCTCCAAGGTGCCACAAAATTCTCTGCTCTGCTATAAGAGCCTAACATGGCTATCTTCTTGAAATTTGGCTTGTTGCCAAGGGATGACCTTCACAATTGGACTACCGTATACTTCATGAGTGATAGCTGAATGTATGAACCCTCTGCACATGGCATTATACCTATTGAAATCAAATCTTGTGGCAGAAGCATGGGCAGGAGCATGCTGACCCTACCCCCCCCATCTATACATGACTGCCCGCTCACAAGCAGGGAGTCTGTGCCTTCTCCCTGTGATTGGAATATTTAGAAAAGCAGTGTTCCCAGTCACTGGGACGGTCCCTGTGCATATTCTTTTCTGTATGCCTAGGCTCTGTGCTCATGAGCTGGGAATTGTGCTTAGGCGAGAGGCTAGCCTACCACCCTTGTGCCTGCTAGGCAAATTATAAGAAGGAGGGTAGGAAGGGATGAGCCAGTTTGGTGTAATGGTTAAGTGTGCAGAGTCTAATCTGGGAGACCCGGGTTTGATTCCCCACTTCTCCACATGCAGCTGCTGGATGACCTTGGGCAAGCCATAGTTCTGTCAGAGCTGCCCTTGAAAGAGAAGCTCTCGAAAGAGTTCTCTCAGCCCCACCTACCTCACAGGGTGTCTGTTGTGGGGAGGGGAAGGAGTTTGTAAGTTGCTCTGAGGCTCTGCATGAAGGGTGGGGTATAAATCGAATCTCTTCTCTTCTTATAATGCCGCTCAGCACTTTGGTGTCAGGAAGGAATTTTCCTCCAGGCCAGATTGCCCCAGGAATCCCAGAGGTTTTTTCCTTTGTCTGGGCAGGGATCATTGGAGGGGAGGTGCCTGTGGAGGGGAGGTACCTGTGGAGAATTGGAGGGGAGGTACCTGTGAATTTCCTGCACTGTGCAGGGGGTTGGACTGGATGACCTTTGAGGCGCCTTCCAGCTCTGTGTTTCTGTTTTGACTCCTCCTTTACATGTGTTGATTTCAGGATGGATAATGTTGTGTGCAGAGGACTGTGGACTTGTTTTACTGGCGAGCATTATGCTTGAGAGAATATGGACGTCCTGCCTCTGCTGTTGTCTGTGCAATTCACCCATGCAGCTCAACACTTGATGTACATGCTTGTGCGAACCGCCTGTACTACCAGATGGCTCTTTCCTTACTGTTTCTACTTCTCTCTCTAAAAGAAAGTGGTCATCGTGTTGTTGCCCTGACCAGGGGAGCCATGGCTAGCCCGATCTCATTCAGAAGCTAAACGGGGTCGGCCCTGCTTAGTACTTGGATGGGAGACCACTAAGGAAGTCCAGGGTCACCACACAGAGGCAGGCAGTGGCAAACCACCTCTGAATGTCTCTTGCCTTGAAAACCCTCACAGGGTCACCATAAGTCAGCTGTGACTTGAGGGCACTTTGCACCACAAGTGTTGATGCACATAAGGGGTTATCTGTCCTTTTAAAAATCCCACCCTTTTCACAAGGAGCCAAGGGCAGGTGGTTGTTGTGAATGAGGGGCAGACAGGCAAGATATACTGCAGCAGTTACGGTGATGGAAGGCTGAGCTGACATCCCAGAGGCTGGCGTAATATAGGGAAAATATGCTTCACTGGATAGAGAGGGTCATTTACAACCCGAAGGGAAAACATACTAGCTCTTTGATGTGTTCGCACCTCTTTTTTTTATATGTGCGTATGTGTTTTTGTGTGCTTGCCTGGAAGTTATGGTTGACTTCTGGTGACCCCTACAGGAGGCTTGGATGTTTTTCAGAGAGGTGGCTTGCTTAGTCTGCCCTTGTTCCCATGACTGCTGGTATTCTTTGGAGGTCACCCTTCCAGGTACTTGCCAGAGTCGGCCCTGCTCGGCTTCCGGGATCTGACAGGGTCAGGCTTGCCTGGGCTATCCAGGTCAGGGCAATGTGTTCACACCTCTTGATTGGAGGGACCATGTTCTGGTGGGCTTGAGCCCAGGGACCTGGCAGCCAGATTGGCTTACACCCCAGGAGCTCATGTGGGTGGCATCTAGAAAAGGGAGCTGTTCCTTTGCTTGGAGCCCATCAGTGAGAGGCGGAGATACTCAGGTGTGTTGTTGATGGTTACGATGGTAGAGGAGAGCGATAAAGAGCATGCTGCTTTCAGGTGTGGCCCTGGGGGGCACACTATGCAACCAACAGCCAGCCTCCCTCCAAGGCCGGACCAGAGGTTCAAGGATTGTAAGTAAACTAGCCAATGACCTTTTGTTCATATTCTTTTTCTTCTGCGTGGCTGTACCTAGATCTGTCTTATAGTTACCATGAGCTGTGCCAGGTAACGATAAAGTTGTTTCACTAAAGAGCCTTGCACCCATTTCTTTACTCACTGCCTTCCTACTTTGAAATGCTAACATAAGATTCCTCTTTGGTGTTGGTCCTCAGGGTGGCACTAGATGAGGGGATTAGATTTATAATCCCCAAGATGTGGCAAGCTACCAGGGTAAGGCTGCCTTTCTGCCCCCAGTTTCCTAAGAGGGCCACATGGTGAAGAGACAGGAGGTCTGGGAGATAGAGCGCCCTCTCATCTATGGGGCAACAGCGTCATTCCTCCACAGTGGTTCCTCCTTCCTCCCTTTTATCTTCACAGAAACCATATGAGGTAGGTTAGGCTATGAGAGAGAGTGACAGGCCCAAGGTCACCCGCGGAGCTGAGATTTGAACATGTCTCTCCCCTGTTCTATACCGCTGCTTTAACTGATGCCCTTCCCTGGCTAAAGAGCACTTCTCATCTCTTCTGACTCCTTGGCCTGTTATTATTTTTAAAATCTCATTTTCTGCCATGTTTTAGCTTGACTGTTTGCATAAATTCTATTTGTGTCCTCTCTCTCCCAACACCTGCCTCTTGTTTTGCAAGTACAGTGGCTCTCTTAGGAGGTGGTGTTTGCTAGAGATGTTCTCCGGGAACTTCAGGGGGTTTTGTTGTCACCCAGGATAAATTGCCGCTAGGATTAGAGGTGTTGGACGGAATGCTCCTTTCAAATATTTCTGGGATTCTTTCCCTTTTGTCTTGGCAACAAAACCTAGACACAAGCCAATTCCTCTTTGTGTTCTCTGCTGCCGTTTGCACTTTGAATCTGGCTTTTATGTGCTAGTGAATGGTGGGGAGCGAGAAGCGTAAAAAAACGGGAGCTGTTTCAAAGCCGCAAAGATTTCTGCTTTCATTGGAACTGAAAAGTCCCTTCAAAGCCTTGTCAGAGGTTCTATGTTCAAGAGATTGCTAATGAGCTTTTGCTTACAATATACAGGAACAGGACCTTTGATGAAAGATAGTTTGATCTCTGAAGCAAAGACTTCTGGGAAGAAAAACCTGTTTTCAGATGTCTAGTTGACTTAGAATCCTGGCCAAAGAGCTCATTTCCAGTCTCTCTGATGCTGGCTTTCACACGTACGGTAAACAGTCTGTTTTGGGGACCAGTGCAAATTTGTGTTTCTTCTAAAGAAGAATAATTCCTGCAATGCAAGCTTTTATTACTTGCAGTGAGACCTCTTGGAAATATAATGACCTCACTGTACAGGTCTAATGGTGGTGGTGGAAAGTGCAGTAGGGAGGGCACAGTCCTGTAGGGAGGACTCTTATGCAGCCCATGAACAACTAGAGCAAGGGAGAGAACAGGAGACAGCTGGGGGGGGGGAGTGGGCGGAGTCACTCCCATTGTGGCTTCACCGTGGTGGAACCACCTCGTCTGCAGCAGTCCAGCATCTTGCCCAGTGCTGCACCGCTGGCTCTCCAGTCTGCCCATGTGGACTTTCCTTTGCACCCCCCCCAGCCCAGGGGGCCTTACAGTGAGGATACAACAACTCGGAGCTTACCAGCTGCTGTCCTTTATATACAGTTTATATCTCCAGTATCTGGCATTATGTTTTATGGCACACATGGCCTAGCCTGACAAAGTGACATTTATGTCAGATCTGGCCCTCGTAACAAATGAGTTTGACACCTCTGCTAGGGTTTTCTGGGCAAGAAATGTTCAGAAATGGTTTGCCATTGCTTGCCTCTGCATCGCAAACCTGGTATTCCTCGGAGGTCTCCCATCTAAATACTAGCCAGGGCTGACCCTGCTTAGCTTCTGAGATCTGATGTCATCGGGCGACTGGGCTATTCAGGTCAGGGGGAAAGTCTAATAGCTTGTGTCATCCTCCCCCCATGCTCACCGTTACATGGGCTTGCGGAAGCTGGCAGTAGTGTGGTAGCTAAGATATACCCTGAGTTCCAACCTCGCATCCAGCCAGGCCCTACAGCTGTCATTTCTCAGACTATCCTACCTCTCAGGCTTGGTGTGAAAATTAAATGAGAGATGCTACATGCTCTGCTATGGTGAGGGAAGAACAGATTGAGGAAAAAATGTAGGAAAAAAAGCCCAGGTTGTGCATAACAAATGCCGTTCAGTGTGCAAGGGATGTGACAGCCCTCTTCTGAAAGCTTGGTATGTTCCTACTGGCGATCAGCCAATTAAAAATCCATAAAATGTAGCTGGTACTATTCACAAATTACCAAGTGTGGAAAAGGGAGTTGTTAACGAGCGAGGGGACTGTAAAAATGTTAGCGGTGGAAGAAGAAGAGTTGGATTTATACCCTGCTCTTCAATCTCAGAGCAGCTTACAATCTCCTTCCCTTCCTCTCCCCACAACAGACACCCTGTGAGGTAGGTGAGGCTGAGAGAGCTCTGAGAGAACTGGTGTAGTGGTTAAGTGTGCGGACTCTAATCTGGGAGAAGCGGGTTTGATTTCCCACTCCTCCACTTGCACCTGCTGATGTGACCTTGGGTCAGTCACAAGTTCTGGCACAGCTGTTCTTGAAAAAGAGCAGTTTCTGTCAGAGTTCTCTCAGCCCCACCTACCTCACAGGATGTCTGTTGTGGGGAGGCGAAGGGAAAGGAGTTTGTAAGCTGCTCTGAGACTCTGAGTGAAGGACGGGGTATAAATCCAGTTTCTTCTTCTTCTTCTTCTTCTTCTTCTTCTTTTTGAGAGAACAGTTCTGAGAGAACTGTGACTGACCCAAGAGCACCCAGCTAGCTTCATGTGGAGGAATGGGGAATCAAACCTGGTTCTCCAGACTGGAGTCTGCGGCTCTTAACCACCACACCAAACTGGAAGCCAGTCCACCCCCCCCCGATCACTGGAGCTGTGAAGGGGCTTTCCCCCTCCCCTTGCTTCAAAGGTTCCTATGGCAGGGGCAGTAGAATAAAGGCTTGTATTACCCACACCCTTAAGAACCCAGTTTCCTCCCCTCTCCTTTAGGCCCTCGAAAAATGGAAACAAGCATTCCCTTCACTATGGGGTCTGTCCTGGCCAGCAAAGACCTCCTGTGTGGGTACTCGTTTTAGTTTTCAGAGCTTCACTGTATGTATGAGAGGCTTGTGCTCCTTTTATATTGTGGTATTCTCTCTGTTTGCCCTTACCTGCATGGTCCATAATAGCCCAATCTCATCAGATCTTGCAAACTAAGCAGGATTTGCCCTGCCTAGCACTTGGATGGGAGGCAACCAAAGAAATCCAAGGGTTGCTGTGCAGAGGCAGACCGTGGCAAACCACCTCTTTCTATCTCTTGCTTGGAAAACTATATGGGGTCGCTGTCAGTTGGCTGCAATGATGGTACATTCCACCACCATTTTGTCCATTTAGAGTCAGAGACTGCATCCCAGTGTCAGCAGCAAACTTTCATTTGCCTGGGCCGCACACATCCAAAAGGCTTGCACATTCCTTCCTCCAATCCCCCTCCTCTCTTCCCTTGTGTGTGGCACCAAAATGGCCAAACCAGGAAGACTTCAGTAAACTGCAGTCAGTTCAGATGTCCAAGATTCTATGATCCTGACTTGGAATCCTAGTTTATGAGTATGGGGGGGAAAAACTGATGGCTTGTTACATCAGCTTCTTTGGGTTTGCTTATTGATTTAGGAAATTGCTTCCCCCAATCTCTCTCTTACAAGTTCATACCAGCATTTAAGTGCCGTCAGTTTGATTTTCCTTTCCTGAGGGATGATTGGGCCATTGTTACCTCGATGATCCAGTTTCTCACGCTGGTTCTGCTTGGGGGGCTTTATCATCATTTGTCGTAATATCTGTTATCATTTCATTTATCGTCATTCTGCTTATAATGCAGCCGGCTCTTCCAGCAGATGGCCAGCCACTGTACTGAGCTTTGAAGGCAGTCTTTTCTTTTGATCAGCACTCTTCGGCTAGCCAGCAAGTTGCTTTCTGCTTACAATCTTGTCTGGCTGCAGCACAGCATTAATCTTTAGAAAGTCCATTGAAGAGCCGCCCTTGATTGGCTGCGTGGGACTTCCCTCTGTTTGTCTGCAGTTCATTTGGAGAGGGGGGGAGTCCTTCATTGTTCAACATCTTGATAAAGCTCCCTCTTTGTCTCTGAAAGGCTGTGCCTTTCTTCCTTGGCTCTGCAGTAGGGTTCTCACACTTAGGGGATCTGTAGGAATAGAGCTGCTTAAAGGCCCTCTCAGAACTACCCACTGCATGTTTCCAGTACAATCCTAAGCAGAGTTACATGCTTCTGGGTCATTGTGGTGTAGCGCAGGGATCCCCAACCTTTTTGAGCCAGTGGGCACTCCTGGACATCTGTCCCAGGGCGGTGAGCACAATGACAAAATGGCTGTCTGAGGAGGCGGAGCCAATCACAAAATGTCAGGGAGTGAGTTTGTATGTAACTCCTATTGTAGCTTTTCAGCATTTCAGGCAGAAACTCCATTTAACAGGAGTCTTTTAAAAATAAACATATTGTTTAAAAATATTTTCTTGCATAAATGGAAGTATACAGGTTGAGCTGCTAAGAAACGCTCATCTGGCAGTATCTGTCAGGTCTCCAACGACCAATCAGAAGCTCTGTGGCCACACCCACTTTCTAAAAAAAATGGGCAGGCACCAGGAAACATGTCAGCAGGTGCCATGGTGCCCACAGGCAGCTTGTTGGGGACCCCTGGTATAGTGGTTCAACTAGGACCTGAGAGGGCCAAGTTTGAGTTCCCGCTTTGCCATTGGAAACACCCTCATCCAGCCTGCCTCACAGCGTGGTTTATTTGTTTAGTATTTTAAAAAGACATTTATTAGCTGCCTTTCTACCTTACAGCTCTCAAGATTGCTTACAATGTGGATAAAGTGCATTGGTTGTTGTGAGGATAAAATGGAGGAAGGGAGAAATATGTTGTAAGCTGCTTCAGTTCTCCATTGTGTGTGTGGCCGGGGAGAGTTAAATTTTTAAACATAAGAACATAAGAGAAGCCAATGTTGAATCAGGCCAATGGCCCATCCAGTCCAACACTCTGTCACACAGCGGCCAAAAATACCAGGTGCCATCAGGAGGTCCAGCAGTGGGGCCAGGACACTAGAAGACCTTCCACTGCTGCCCCCCCCCCCCAGCACCAAGAAAATTGACTTCAGTGGATGTGTGTGTGTGTGTGTGTGTGTGCACATGTGTGTTAAGTGCCCTCAAGTCTCTTCTGACTTTTGGCAACCCTATGAATCGATGACCTTCGAAATACCCTGCCATTAAGAGCCTTGCTCAGGCCCTGCAAACTGAGGACCGTGGCTTCCTTGATTGAGATGAGTCAAGGATTTTATTACAGCTTTTTTAAAACAGCTACCCTTTCTCAAAGCTTCAGTGTTTGGGGCAATTCGCACTTGGCACAGGGATATATGCCCTTTATGGTAGTGTCTGCTGTATCTACTCCGAAGTGGCAGAAGGCAAATCATAAGAGATCCTCTCTGTGTTGGAGACCAGAAGGTGCGAGTGTGGTCAGGAGACTTCAGGTGGGGGAATCATTAAAGACCGTGGCTCAGTGGTAGAGCACTGGCCTTCTATGCAAAAGGTTCAGATCCTGGCATCTCTAGTAAAAAAAAAAATCTCAGGATCAGGGCTTAGGAAAGACCTTTTTCTTCTGCGACTCTGGAGAGACTGCCAGTCAGAACAGATGATAGTGAACTGGATAGACAAGCAGCATAAAGCAGTTTAATATGTATTTACTTGCTGGTTTCGCTGTTCTTCCTCCAAGGAGATGTCATAGATGTTCATCGTTCCAGTATGGCAGGTGAGGTTGAGGGGTAGTGACTTCTTGTGTTAGGCTGACTGCTTGCTGAAGCAGACTTATTTTTAATTCATGTAGTATTTATGTATTAATAAAGACATTCGTCTACTTATATCTACTTCTTCTGCATGGACTTCTGAAACTACCTGCCTCTGGTGTGCATAAGCCTCTGTATCACCACAAAGTAACCTCAGTACTATCACAGAATTGCATTTTCCTCCTCCCGGGTTGTCTCTGTCATGTTATTGCATAGCCCAGTCTGATTGGATGATACTGCAGTTGCATCATTGCTTTCACTGTGTGAGTCCATGATTGGCTGGGGCTCACATTTCCCAGAAGCTAACACCGTTTTTTAAAAATAGGATAGGAACAATGCCTTTCTGTCTGTGTGCGTGCACACATGTGCACATGTGCACAAACACGTGTATAAGCCCGAGAGAGAAAACATTTTCCAGGTGCCATTTTTGTGCCAAAAAGTTTTCAGGCAAAATTTGTTACAACACTAATTTTCATTCTGTTTGAAGGCTCCCAGTAGAACATTTCCCCTGACATGCTGACTTTCTGTATGCAGAGACAGGGTCCCCTTCCCCCTGCTGTGCAAAAAATACTCAAAATGTGCAGCAATCCAGTACAGGAAACTTCAGTCTGCTCATTGGCAAAGCAGTCTCTATCTCTCTCCACTCCAACCCAGCTCCAATTTGTCTCCGCAAACAAAATGTGACGTGAGGCAAGTCCTGAGAGCGCAGCTTAATTGGGCTGCCCGCCCAGTAATGCGTGTCCAATAAAGATTCATGTCCCGCCATTCTGCCTCTCTCGCTCTCCTCCTGTCTTTCCCCTTCCCTGTTCCAATAAAGAAGGAATCATTACTGGAATGATTTAATAAGTGACCTTAGAAACTCATGGCAATGCGGCCTTGTCAACAGCCCGGCCTGCAAATGTTCCATTTTTCTCTGCAGTTAGATGATTAATTTTTGCCTGTCGGTTTGGCTCACTCCTCAAGAGGTGCGAGTTGCACTTTCTTCTTCTCCTGATGCCGGCTGTGGTTGCTGGGGACCAGAGCTTGGAGTACCCCCCCCACGACTTTTCTTGGGGGAGAAGTTCTTCTACCTCTCCCTTGTGGTTCACGCATCAAGTAGGGCCCAGTGAAATACAGGGCTCAGCCCTGGATCTTAATTGATTTTCGATTTATTAGATTTTTATTCTGCCCTCCCAGCCGAAGCCGGCTCAGGACGGCTTACATAAAATGCCTAAAATTTTTACAATGCACATAAAATAGATTAGAAACAACATATAACAAACAGGGCTAAAACCATACATATAATAAAGTGCTAGTATCAATAATTTTGTAACTTCACAGTGGTAGTGTCATCTTGTGAGCTTTAGCCCCAGATCCTATTTCCGGGTTCTGCCTTATCCTTGAAACAGAGAGTGATAAAAGGCACATGAGATCAAACCCCCCAGGATCCGACATCCTTTTTCTAAAGTGACCAGTGAGAAGCTCGTGCATTTATTTCTTTACAAAATGTATGTGCTCTTTCTCTGCACATTTGAGATGGCGGCAGCATTCCTTCATTGCTTTACCCACAGCACCCAGTAATCCAGGACATATTGCTTTGGAATATAGAGGCTTCATGTAGTTGTCGTGGGTTAACAGACATCTGTCTCTGGACCTAGCCTCACGTGCAGTCACCACACAACAGGGATCAAATAAAGCAAGAGTTTCAGGAGCAACTAACAGAAGCCCAGGCCTTGGTACCTGATTCTCCACCACCACCAAGTTACCTTCTAGTACCTCTAGGAAGAAGGAACAAGCAAGATATTTGGCCTGGCACAGTTTGAGCTGTTTCCTTTGAAACAGGAAAATGCATTATTCACTAGTCAGTGCCTGGTCCTGAAGTATGAATGAATGCATGCAAATTACCATCTTATTTTGCATTTGGTTTCTCTGGTTCTAATATAGGGGGAGAAGCAAATAGGTGTAGCAACAGGTGGGATTGATCTGGTCATTGGTAGGTCCTGCTGACAGGCTTGCCAACTTCCAGGTGGGGCCTAGAGACCTCATGGAATTATGACTGATCTACAGGTGACAGAGATCAGTTCTCCTGGAGAAAATGGCTGCTTTAGAGTGTGAATTCACTCCCCTCCTCAAACCCCATCCTCGACCCCTAATATCTCCAGGTACTTTTATACCCTGAGGTGGCAACCCTACCTGTTCACTTGTGCTTTCCTTCCTCTCATCTTCACTAACCCTCAGTCCTGGCCACTTCTCAACATATTTTAAAGCTATACCGCCATAAGAACTAGAAATTTACTTTCCTTTGAAAAGGAGATTTCCCTGGAAACCAGATTCCATACTTCCATGGAGTCTGCAGAACACATGTTGCTCTGATGTTTGGGATCTAATTCTAATGTTGCCACTTCTCTACTACTTCGATAAGATTGCCAAATGAGAGCCAAGCATTGATTATGGTTCTTTTTTCAGAAAGCTCAGAATGACTTTCCTGGGACTCCCAGACCAAAACGACAAAATGGTGGTGGGAGACAGATGCAAATCTGCCCCAGCTATGGCATAATTAGAGTTTGGGCATGTGATTTAAACTGTAAAAGTGGGGGCATGTGAAGAACATAAGGAAAGTATAACCTGCATCCTGTTAGGCACAGTAGCCAATCAGTTGCCCTAGAGATACAGCAGCTAATCAGTTGCCCTAGAGGGCCAAACAAACAGGGCACAGAGGCTGAGGACTTCCCCTGCTAGTGCCGCCTCGTACTGGTATTTTAAGGTGACTGCCTCTGAATGTAGAGGCTCCCTTTATTCCTCATGGCTATTCCTCTCCCCAAATCTGGCTTCACCTCCTTTTAAAGCTATTAGTGCTCATGGCCATCATTACTTCAACTGGCGTAAATTCCACATTTTAAGCCCTTGTTGAGTAAACAAGTATTTTCTTTTGTCCATCCTGAATCTACTTCCTATCAACTCCCTTGGATGCTCTCGAGTTCTATTTTTTGGGGAGAGGGAGAAAAGTTCCCTGTCCACTGTCTCCAGCCTGTGCATAATTTTATAAACCTTTATCACTCCCCCCACCCCGGTGAACTTTTTTCTGTTCAGCCTGCCTTCATAGGAAAGGTGCTCCATCCCTTAATCATCTTGCTTTCCCTCTTCTGGGAAAAAGTTCAAGGATGAACCTTTCCTTGCTGTTCTTAAATCCCTCCCCCTCACATGAATCTGGGGAAGAGTGACAGCTAGAAGGGACCCCAAGGGGGAACGCAACTGTGAGGAAGGGAACCCTTGTCACCCTCTGCCTGTGTTACTCTTGGGTGCTTTAAATCATGTCCTCCACCCACATGTGCTTGGTCCCTAAAGAAACGGGTCTGCCACCATGGCATGTACTTTGCGCCCCAGTGGCCACCCCATCCACGTGGAGACCAATACTGCCTCGTATCCTTAGCTTTGAGATTGCTTCCTGAACTGTTTTATCTTGGAGCACGTGGATTTCCATCGGAGTCGATTTGTAGAGTTAAATGGGGTAAGAGACTGTATAGTCTGCATAAGACGCATGCAGTGTGACCGGTGGTGGCACTGAGACTCCTCCACCCACTGCTCTCCTCTCTCCTTCTAACCCATCACTCTGTGTGTGTTTTTTTCCTTTTCCCTCTTCTTCCTGCCTACAGGTATGTGTGCATTGCTATGGAAGCCTTGGACCAGCTGCTGATGGCCTGCCACTGTCAGAGCATCAACCTGTTTGTGGAGAGTTTCTTGAAGATGGTGGCTAAGCTGCTGGAGTCTGAGAAGCCTGACCTGCAGATCCTCGGCACCAACTCGGTAAGCAGTAGTCTCAAGAATGGGGCACGCTTGGCCTTGTACGTAGGAGATGCACCATGTGGGTGATGAAAGTTCTAGCTCCTCAGGAAGCTGCTGTGTCCTAACATATCCCACCCTGACCTGGATAGTCCAGGCTAGCCTGATCCTGTCAGATCTCGGAAGCTAAGCAGGGTCGGCCCTGGCTAGTATTTGGAAGGGTGGCCTCCAAGGAATGCCAGGGTTGTGACACAGAAGCAGGTAATGGCAAAACCACCTCTGAAAACATCTCTTGCTTTAAAAAATAAGTCTAGCTTGCCACCTAGTGGTGCATAACGCTTAAAGAGCTAGAACCTCTGGCTGCCAGACAATCCGTAGGAACTCCTGGCTATACTACACACAATGTCGTATGATAATCATTAACTATTATTCCAAGGAGCTCCAGGGGGGTACATGGTTCTCTGCTCCATTTTGTCCTTGCAACAACTCAAAAATCTGTGGATGAATGGAGGTTTGAACTGAAGTCTACCTAGTCCTTGGCCAGTCTTCCAATCACTACACCATACTGGCTTTCACTACCATAACACAGTGACCGGGAGACTGAGCTGTGAACCATCAAGTCTCTGGCTCAGATTTGGCCTCTACTAAGGAACTTGGATGGTGGCATTTGAGTAGGCAGGGCTCTTTTTGTAGCAGGAGCTCTTCTTACAGGGGCAACTGTAAGCTCTTGGAGGATTGGCTACGTTAGGGGTGTGTCGCCTAATATGCATAGGAGTTCCTGCTACAAAACAAGCCTTGCCCGTAGGTATTCCCAGTGCTTTTTTTGTAGAAAAAGCCCAGTAGGAACTCATTAGCATAATAGGCCACACCGAACAGCAGAAACTCATCAGCATATTAGGCCACACCTCTGACAGTACAGCTTATTAGCTTATTTAGGCCATACCCCCATGCCTTCCCTTGGCTTGCCCAGGCACCCTGTGGCTGTGGGGAGACTGGGCAAGCCTCCCCTTGAAGGGAAGGAAAGGCAGTTTAAACTGCCTTCCCTTGGCTTGCTTGGGTGCCCTGCAGCTGTGGGGAGCCTGGGAAGCCAGCCCTTGGACAGGCCAATCCTTCCAGGGCTTCCCCTGGGCTGCCTGCCTTGGAATCACTGGGGGGGGTCGCTCTCCAGGCCTTCCATCTGTAGCCACGCACACAGAGGTTTGGGCTGTAGTGGGCGTGGCCAACTCTGAAGCCAGCCGGAACTCCATTCCTGTGTGTTCCTGCCCCAAAATAGCCCTGGGTATTCCCCACTGCCAGAGACATCACGATTTGCAGCTTGATATCTCAGCCACTCTCTTCATTATATTGTAAGCTGCTTTTGGATTCTATGGGGTGGGGGAGCAGGGCATAAAATATTGAAATAGCTAAATATATCAGTTCAAGGAAGAAAAAGAAGTGAATAATTTTTTGTAGGAAAAAACTGGATGGGATGACAGTTCAAAAGGACACAGATATGCGAATTTTACGAGCAAAGAACTGCTGTTTTCAGGGAATATCCAAAAGCTATTGATAGGTCTGATTACATAGAAATGAGAGATAAGTGTGGCTTTTAAATCCAGCTTCTCGGGGCGTCCTTGTCTATTCCCACCATGAGGTCCAGACAGTCTTTCAACTGGAGGCGACAGGAATCAAATTGTTGGCTGCTATGGAAATCTGCCTTTGGCTCCACCACTCAAATTGTGAACTGTTCATTCATGACACAAGCCTTCTTAATTACCATTATCTCTTACTGTGGCCAAATAAAATCTCACCACTGCTACCACCTCGGGATAATTGGTACGTCTAGGCAAGATGTGGGCCCAGAGCCTTTGAGAGAACAACGGGGGCGTGAAAATAGGGGGAGAGGCGGCAAAGGAGCATGTGCTGGCTAGCCAGAGGCCTTGCCTTCCTGCTGTCTGGCTGCTGGTCAGTCAGTATAAAGGTGATGAAGGAAGAAATGAGATGTGTCTCAGAGGGGAGCCGGGTCGGTCTGCAGTGGAAGAGTTAGATTTTTCAGGGCATGAGCTTTTTAGCATCAAAGCTCTTTTCAAAGGAAGCTTTTACTCTCAAAAGTAGGGTTGCCAGCCTCCAGGTGGGACCTGGAGATCTCCATCTTTGACAACTGATCTCCACAGATGACAGAGATCAGCTCCCCTGGAGAAAATGGCTGCTTTGAAAGGTGGACTCTATGGCATTGTACCCTGCTGAGGCCCCTCCCCTCCCCAAACCCCACCTTCTCCTGGCTCCACCCCCAAAGTCTCCAGGTATTTTCCAACCCAGACCTGGCAACCCTACTCGAAAGTCTATATCCTGAAAATCTTGTTGAGCTCTAAGGTGCTACTGGATGCGTATCTAGAAATGAAGTGGATAAAAAATGGATAAGGGTGAGGTAGGGTGGCAGATGGCTACCTTGGGGCCATTTACTGTGAAACATAGCCACTTCTGGTGCTAGTCAGAGGGATTTTCATATACTGGGCTTGTTTCTTTTGGAAATGGGAAGTAATGTTTGCTAGCAGTCCACTCAAGAGTCTGGAGCCTAAGGCCTTTGGGGCCTAATGGGAAAAGAGCGGCTGTTTCTCTGGTTGGAGCCTGCTGATGTGAGGGGGCCACAGAGGAAATGCCAGAAGGGACCTCATGCCTAGTTTGTTTCCGCTGACCTGTAACTTTTGGCCAGGTTTAAATGCGATGGGGAGGAGTACAGACTAGGCATGTCTCATTTAAACTGTGCCGTGACCCATGCAAGGTAGTTATCCATGCTCTGTCAGCAGCCAGCACAATATTTGCCACGCCTCTGTGCAGATGCAGGGCTTGTAACACTGATTAAACAAGACCCTGGCAAAGTGACACGAGAGGAGCTCTCAGCCTTGCCATCTTTGTGTTTAAATTGGGACTTAACAAGGACAAGCAGAAGAAGAAATGAAAGGGAACGAGATCAGTGATGGAAGGGACTTTCCCCGAGGGTGCGAGGCCTTGCCATGAATCATGCTTCTGGTGGCATCAGAGCCAATTCCAGGTGAACGGAGCAATTGTTCCCCTTCTGCAAGATGGATGGCTCACACAGGTACAGGAGATGAGTTCCAAAAAGCATGAACAGTCTCCTTTCCCCTATGCTTTCCTTAAAAGATGGCTTCATAGGTTGTTCCCTCTGGAGACTGCAAGGGAAGCAGAGAACTTGGGGAGTTGTGCATGCCTATCTGCCACGTGATGGCTGCACGACTGGGCTACACAGGGGGCTGGTCCCTTGTTTTAAGGAAAGGCTGCTATGTGCCTAAGCAAGGCAAAATAGGCACACGTGTGTTCTCTACAAAACACATTGCACATATGTTTTCATGTGTGCAAATGACAACTATCCAAGGAAGCTCGCGAAGCTCTCCAAGATACTGCCTGCCTGCCACCTGCAGTGTCAGAAGAGGAGAAATCAGTTCTGGCTAGGAGGAGTGGAACGGTTTCACAGAGGGCCTGGCCACATCTAGTGATGTGTGCAATCTGCAGGGAAGGGGAGCAGCCTGCAGGGGAGGGGGAGCTAAAGACCGGGGGCGGAGGTTTAAAAGTAAAGAGCCTGTCGGCCTGAATTTCCCCCACTGACTTAAACCAATCTGACAAATCTTTGGCAGAAGATCTCCAGCAATTTTACTGAGATGGGAACGGTCGCAGGGTCTGCCGGAGTGGTTATTTTGGGCATGTTTGCACTAGAGTCTGTCTGCTTCTTGAAGATCTTTAGAACTGCATGCAGCTGGCGCCAGACCAAACCTCACATAGGCCGGCCAGCCAGTGGTTTTAAATGAAACCTGCCTTGAGCTATTGTGAGCCATCCAGGGGTCTTGGTGACAACCACAGGGCCCGTTCCTCAGTCCTTCCCACAGCGTGAGATTGCGCAGCAGATTCCTCTCAGAAACAAATCTTGAAAGGCTGAAATGGGGGTCAGGTGGGAGAACAGGGAAGTAGTTGGAGGGAAAGCAGAGCCTCCATATGCAGCTTGAACCTAGCCTCGCTGGCAGCAGAGGAGGCACCCAAAGCCTCTGGGCATCTGCATCAGTGGACTGAATTGAGTGGCATGGATTTAAACACTGGAGGCTGTTTGTCCCAGTGGTTTCGGCACAAGCCTTGCAGGGGAAACAGAGGTCATACAGTATGGGGAATAATAGGGTTGAGAGCCCAAGCATGTCCTAGAGCCAGTTTGATGTAGTGGTTAGGTGCGCGGACTCTAATCTAAGAGAACTGGGTTTGATTTCTCCACTCCTCCACTTGCAACTGCTGGATGACCTTGGGCAAGCCATAGTTCTGTCAGAGCAGTTCTTGAAAGGGAAGTTCTGGAAAGAGCTCTCTCAGCCCCACCTACCTCACAGGGTATCTGTTGTGGGGAGGGGAAGGGAAAAGAGTTTGTAAGCCGCTCTTGAGACTCCAAGGGAAGGGTGGGGTATAAATCCAATCTCCGCTGCTTCTTTTTTGTGCTTCTGCTGCTTCTTCATGTGAGTGCTTCACAAAGGGCCATGCTACACAATATAATTTTTAGCAAGCTCAGTCTGGTTTGACTCACTTTCCATCCAGTCACACAGCAGCTGCAGGGAATGACTTTTTAAAAGGTCTGTGGGGCCAGTTTGGCTCCGAACTGTGATGTGGGGAGAGGACATCATCCTTCCTTCTCCTTGTACCATTTTCCCAAGTTGGAGCAGCCCCAGCATGGAATTATTAGCCCATTTTGGAGCTGGAATACTACAAATGCATGTCCAGAATGGGGCAAATCAGTCCCCCTGTGGCATTTCAGGTCAGGAAAATGGCACCGCGGGTCAGGAGCCCCTCCATCCCCCCATGCTGCAGTTGCAAGCCAGATTGTGCCCTTGCAGATTTTTTTAAAAAGCCATTTCCTTCAGCTGCTGTGTAGCTGCAGGGAAAGCAAGGCAGGTCTGGGGAACCGGAAACCTGATTCGTTAAAAATTGTATCATGGAGTTGTTCCACTACAGGGAAGGGAAACTCTGGAATAGTTCTCCAAGTCTTGCCTTCCAGCAGCCAGTGGTCAGGCACAGTTTCACAAGCAGGAACAATGTGGTATATGGCTTCAGTGTAGGGGAAATCCTCCCCCAGTTCCTTTCAAAAGAGGAGATAAAGAGAATAAAAGCAGTCAAAGTGTTTTTATTTAAGAAGATATGGGAGTGTGACCCCCCCTCCCCAAGTCAGTCCCATCACTCAGTGGTCAGCTTTTCATGCAGGCAGTCCCAGGTTCAATGCCTTTCTCTGTCTGAGGCCTTGAAGAGCTGCTGCCAGTCAGAGTAGACAATAGCAGCCTATCTGAATCAATGGCCTGGCTCTGTGTGGCATATTTTCTATCTCTGGCTTAAGGGTCTCCATTACCAAGGCTGGTCTACTTGAGAGAATGGAAAAGAGCCACTGTGACAATGAATCAGTGATCTGACTTGGTGTAAGGCACTGGCATATAAACTTTGCTCAGCAATACTCAGATCTTTGGATAAGCCAACCTTGCCTTCTGGCCTGCTTCCCCCAAATCCTTTGGCTCTCTGCTCTGCCACCTGCTCCCATTAGCTCTTGGTTCCCCAGCTCTGTCTCCTACTCTGGCCCTGGGCTGTTCTATTAACCTTTGTAATGTATACATGTTTCAGGTTTCTTCTTTTCTTCAGCTACTTTGGGCAGAAAGTTTTTATTTATGCAAAGAACACACAGTTCTGCATATAGCTAGCCTGTTTTGGAAAGTGTCCATCCAAAGCTGGTATTTCCAGCTCTGTCTCAAAACCATTTCTACAAACAAATGTGGAAAAACAAAAAAACCCAACTCGGTAGCTTTTATTTTTCCCAGAAAGCTGCAGGAGGTAGATTGAGGCAGCATTTCTCAATGTCTCCTCTTCCATTCCTTCTTCTTTTCCATTCTTCCCCCCCCCTTACAGTTTGTGAAATTTGCAAACATTGAAGAGGACACCCCCTCCTATCACAGGAGCTATGACTTCTTTGTGTCCCGCTTCAGTGAAATGTGTCACTCCAGCCATGATGACTTGGACATCCGCACAAAGTGAGTACCGGGTTGATGCTGGTGGACTGAACAGGCCTCTCTGAATCTGTTTGCCAAGGGCAAAGTCCCTTCTCAGCCAGTCCTTGTGGTTCACCCTACGGCTACTTCATTGGTGTTGTGTCAGGCAAATCCATAATCTCTCAGGAGAGTTTGCCTCTCCCCTCTCCCCAAAACAATCAGCAAGCCCCAGCATTGCCTTGTGCCCCCCCATACACACCTTCTGGCCTTGCCTGATGTTTGAGCCCACCTGGCTTCCCTTCTGCTGGGACTGGCTCCCAGCTTCTGCCCCACAAAGTTGTCTCTAAGAAGAGCCCTGCTGGATCAGACTAGTGGCCCACCTAGTCCAGTATCCTGTCTCTCACAGTGGCCATCCAGTTCCTCAAGTTTGGTGTGCCATGGCCCTTATATTGCCTTTCTCCAGGTTCTGGGGGATTTTATTGGGACTGTGATCAGGGTGTGTTGTGTGCGTGGGGGGACTTGTGTCATGCTGGGCTTTGGAGCAATAAGAAGCAACAGGAGAGATGGGCATTCACTCTCTGTGTGTGTGCACATGCATGTGCATATGCTTGAGACTGGCCCCAGGTTACCAGTGAGGATTTGAACCCAAGCCTCTCCAGTCCTAGCCACTATGCCACACAGAAAATGAGATATTTGCGCTTCCCTCCTTTAACCAGAGCTAGTGGACAGCCTGAGTCCCCCACATGACAGCTCCCAGATTCAGGATCTCCTGTGCTCTAGTCCTGACACTTACATCCCCTAAGCAAAAATTTTGCCAGCCTCTGGAGTTTTGCATTTGGGGACCCTTCAGTTTGTTGTAGTGGTTAAGTGTGTGGACTCTAATCTGGGAGAACCAGGTTTTTTTTCCCCACTCCTCTGTTTGCAGCTGCTGGATGACCTTGGTCAAGCCTTAGTTCTGTCAGATCTGTTCTCTCAAGGACAGTTCTGGAAAGAGCTCTCTTAGCCACGCCTACCTTGCAGGGTGTCTGTTGTGGGGAGGGGAAGGGAAAGGAGTTTGTAAGCTGCTCTGAGACTTCTTCTCTTCTTCTTCTTCCTAGCTCTGGTACTGAGAGCACCTTTCATTTTAAGGAAGAAAGAGTTCCAGTGCTCTGTTGGTTCAATTTTGGGAATGCATGGAGAGATCTGGATTCTCGGCCTTGTGTCCCAGAATATCTTTGGCTGTTCCTACATAGAGTGATTTCCTAGGATGGCATAATGGGTTCACCAACCTTGATGGAAGCCTGTTTTGAAGTGGACCACAACTATGCCTTCTCCAGCCCTATCTGATTGCCAGTCATAGCCAACTTGTGACAACCCCATAGGGTTTTTAAGGCAAGAGACAAACACAGATGGTTTGCCATTGCCTATCTTTGCACAGCAGCCCTGGATTGCCTTGGTGGTCTCCCATCCAAGTACTAACCAGGTCTGACCCTGCTTTTCTTCCGATATCTGACGAGATTGGGCTAGCCTGGGCCATCCAGATCACAGCAAAGGAGCTATACCAGCCCTGAACTCAGACCTTAACTTTTTCCATTGAACATTTAGCTTAACTATGGAAACCCATCCTCCTTATGCATGAGCATTGATGCGCATCTCCCTTTCCTTGCACGGGATGAACCCTGCCTCCCAGAAGGACTAATTATGAATAATGGGACCAGGTGAATATTATTTACAGCCATCAGAACTGTGCTCTGCTGCATTGGAAACAAGCTCCCCTTCCCTCTGCAACAAATAGTGCACATTTGCTCCCTCGGATCTGTTTCAGCCCCCCACCCAGCTGTTCTTGGAGCGCTCTTCAGCCTGCAATTAGCCTGCCAAGGATGTATTTTAATTGCTGCTTCTCACCCCCTTGACAAAGCTGGAAGCCGGGGGAAGTTTCCCAGAGGTTGTGGGATAATGAGTTGCCAGGGTCAGGGTGAGGGTGGGGGGTTGGCATGTGTCGCAGCAGGGGCTATTGAAGCATGCACGGAATTGACAATTAACTGTGCCGAACTCCTCTCCTTATTTTATATTAGTTTGCTTCTGTCTTCAGTTCCGGTGTTTGGGAATTATTCAACTGCTTTTTATAAGGCTAGAAATGTCATCCCAATTAAAATTGATTTGGATGTGGGTTCCAGGTGGGCAGAAGGAAGCACTTCTTCACAGTTAGCTTGTAGAATCCACAACACTATGATGCTGCTAGCTTTGATGGCTTTAAAAGCGGACAGGACAAATTCATGGAGGAGAGGCCTGTTGAGACTGAAAGGGAACCCCCATGGCCAGAGTCAGTATACCGTGTGCTTGGGATATACAATTTAAGGAAAACCTGTTATTTTTGTAGAAAGGAGCAAGAATCCACTAGCACCTTAAAGATTAACAAAACGTATAGCAGAGCATGAGCTTTCATGAGTCACTGCTCATCTCTTCTGGTATCTGAATAAGTGAGCAGTCACTCATAAAAGCTCCTCCCCGCCACAAATTTTGTTACTCTTTAAGGTGCTCCTGGACTCCTGCTCTTTTCTATTGCTACAGACGGACTAATACAACTACCCATCTTGTTATTTTTGTGTCCTGGTCTTGAGCTCCCCAGAAACTTCCAGCTGGCCACTGCTGGCAACAGCATGCCAGATGAGCTGGCCTCTGGGTCGGATCCAGCAGAACTCCTGTTATGTTCTTAAGGATCTCAAAGCCATCAAAAGGCTCAAAGGGATCTCAAAGCCATAAAAAAAGGAAAGCTCTCTTCTGCTAATATCAAATTCATTCATGGACTGTTTTTTAAAAAAATTGGAAGGGTCCTCTTGAATTTTCAGGGAAAGCAGAAATAAGTGTTTCTTTACTCCGTGAATAATTATCTTGTGGAATTCATTGCCACCAGACAGAGTGATGGCCATTTGTTTAGATGGCTTTGGAAGGGAGATTCGATAAATTCACAGAGGATAGGTTCATCCATGGATAGTAGTTTAGATCAGGGGTGGCCAAACTTGCTTAACTTAAGAGCCACATAGCTATAAATGTCAGATATTTGAGAGCCACAAGACATGAACAAATATAACCCACATATTTTTATTGAAAAAATGCAGATTTGCTTTTATTACCATTAAATGAGACTGCCAAAAATAAAAGCAAAAGGGGTAAAAACAGATATTGATAATGATATTTAACTTTAGATGGGGATGGAGAGGAGAAAGAGAGAGAGAAAGAAAAAAAGGTGGAAAGAAAATGGAAAGAAAGCAGATAGATGGAGGAGGGAGGGAGAGATGGAAAGAAAGCAACTTTAAATGCATCTTCCAAGACCCCCCACACACCCCTGGCTGGCTTGGTTTGGAGAAGGGATTTAAAGAGTCAAATGCCTTCTCCAAGCTGGCCAGTGGGGGGGAGGTCTTTAAGAACACATTTAAAGTTAAAGTTGCTCTCTTTCTCTGCTCCCTCCATCTGAAGCCTACCCAGGGAGGGGAACACTGGCTGGGGAAGGGAAGACCAACTGGGGAGGTGTGCCTCCCTTTCGCTTCCTCATCTGCCCTGCTGGGAGCCACACAGTATGTGTGAAAGAGCCGCATGCGGCTCCCAAGCCACAGTTTGGCCACTCCTGGTCTAGATAAGTAAATATGATGTCCATGCTGAGACAGAGTGTACATCTGAATACCATTTGATCTTAGGCAACAGCGGAGGAGGCACTATCCCCTGTTCCCTATTAGTAGACCTTATCTGGGCTTCTGGTTAGACACTATGAAGCAGGATTCCAGAATAGATGGACCATTAGCCTAATCCAGCATGGATGCTCTTAAATTCTTATGGGTTTGGTTTGAGCAGGACTTCCAAAGACAGGACTGTCCTCAGTATTATTTATATTTGTGTATGATAAAATAATGCAATCAAACCTTAGGGAAGCTTAAAAGCTGCTGTAAGAGTCAGGTCATATAAAACCTGTTCTCATAAGGAAGGTCTTGATCGAGTTCATGACATGTGTGCAGGGAGCCATGTGTGTAGGGGGGCATTTGACAATGGGTTCCATAGTGCAGTGATTTGCTGCCTGGGTTACCTCAGCAGATGGCAGGTGTCATAATACCCTGATAGTGTGGTGGGTGGAGTGTTGGACTGGCCTAGATCTGAGTCCCTGGGTAACCTTGGGCCATTCACTCTCTGTCGAAACAGATGAGGCACTGGAAGATTCATGACCCTTCCCAGCATCTTTAAGCTCATTCATAGCCCTGTTTGGACTGGAGCCAATCAGGAAGGGGGGTTAATCATTGTACTCCTGTGTAGTTTCTTTCCTTTCCCTTTAAAAAGTCCACTTTTTATTTAAACCCTCCCATAAGCTGCATTGATCTGAATCAGGGCCACATGACAGCCCACATTTAACAATAACTAATAATTATTGTATGACAATGTGTGTAGTATAGCTAGAAGAGCCAAAGATTGTTTGGCAGACTTAAGTTCTAGCCTTTTAGCATTATGCACCACTAAAGTGGTGAGCTAGACTTATTTTGGGGGGGCTGAAAGAGCTGTGACTGACCCAAGGTCACCCAGCTGGCTTCATATAGAGGAGTGCAGAATCGAACCTGGTTCTCCAGGTTAGAGTCTGTTGCTCTTAACCATTGCACCGCAGTAGTCCACATTTGTTAACAAAAGATTAACAGAACTTCTGTGGTCTTGTCCCATCTAGTTTGATCCTTACCCTAATTTACCTCACAGAATTGTTATGAAGAAGAAAAACAATGAGGTAACTCTCTGCATTACAGATCCTGGGAGGAAGGGTGGGATGTGAGGAACAAACAAATAAGTAACTTGCCCTTTCAAGACTTAAAAGGGAGTGTGTGGGAGAATCAAGACTGTTGAGTGCATTAAAGCTAGAAATTTTGCCTGGAAACTTGGTGGTGGCCAGTTCAGGGCTTCAGAAGAGCCGTACGGTGTTCTTTTCCACTGGCACTAGCAAGTAATGTAGCTGCATCCTGGATCCCTGACTTGTAATTTCCAGTCCTTTTCAAAAGTAGTTTTATGCAGAGTGAATTGTTATGGTCTTTTATCCTGGAGGTTACCAGGGTACACATTAACAGCAATTAGACCTACATTTCCCAGGGCAAGATAAGCATATTGGCATGATGACCTGCAAAATTTTAGATCACAGAAATAGGGCTGAAGTGGTGTATTTTTTCTCCTACAAAAACACAAATTCTGCTTCATAAGATCCATTTTTCTTTGAGGGCTTTTTAAAAGTGTATTTTGGAGGACAGCCTACCTTCCATTATTGCATGCTTTGGTCCTCAAAGGGCTTGTAATCAATGTAATTAAAGGGACAGCAGACTAAAGTAAATTAAAAGCAGCTCCAAACAGCATTGAACAGAAAGGAATATTTAAACAGTTAGGAAGCCTATTTCTTTCCCATTTCTTTCATCCCCCCAGTATTTCCCCTTTCTTCCTCCTCTAAAGCAGAGGTTTAGAAACTGTCAGAATGTCATTAGTTCCTGCCTCCTGCACAAGACGGGGTTTTATTTCTCTCTTTTATATATTTATTTCCAGAATTTATATCCTGTTGTTCTGCCCTTACAAGAACCACCAAGGCTGGTAATGATTTAAAACATGTGTGATAAAATTGCATTATGAAACCATTAAAGTTTTCACTCGAAATATTTCACTCGAAAATCACCTCTTGGGTCCTAAATTTGATTTTCCCTGGGTATACGTATTCGCTGTTTTGGTTCTGTTGGTAAGGCTCCTTTTAGTATTGAAATGCAGCTTTTCTTTCTTCCACTTTCCAAGGATCCGGATGTCTGGCATAAAAGGTCTGCAGGGAGTAGTCCGAAAGACAGTCAACGACGAACTGCAGGCCAATATCTGGGACCCTCAACACATGGACAAGATTGTGCCTTCGCTGCTCTATAATCTGCAGCACACAGAAGAAGCGGAAAGGTGAGACGTGCCTCCTTGGGTGTGTTATACTTTGATCCAGGGATTCCTATAGTGAGACATATGGCAATGGATCTCCCAGACCACCCCTTCTAAATAGCGGTGCTACCAGAAATAAATCAGCAAAATGCTCTTGAGAATCCAGACTGACTTGCCTATCAAAGAGGCTGCCTGCAGCCCCCCTGACCTGGATAGCCGATCTTGTCAGATCTTGGAAGCTAAGCAGGGCTGACCCTGGCAAGTATTTGGATAGGAGACCTCCAAAGATTACCAGAGTTGGAAGGCAGAGGCAAGCCATCAAGCAACTTCTTTGAATGTCCTCCATGCCCCAGTAGGAGTCACCAGAGGCTGCCATGACTTTCAGGTGTAGACACACACACACACACAAATACCAAAGAGGCTGCCTGTTGTGTCTCTGTATGATTCATAGCTCTAGCCTTGCTGCTTTCCAGTGAGGCATCATGGCCAGCAAAGTGGCCCATGCAGAAAGTCATGAGGTGGGTTCAAGAGAGGAATTTTGAGGCTGGAAGAATGAAGTGACTTTTCAGTTTTAACTTTAAAAGTATGCTACATCTTTTGGCAAAGTTTTTTGAAGTTATATTGAGTCAGATCACTGATCTGTCAAAGTCAGTTATCTACTCTGGCTGGCAGTGACTATCCAGGTTCTCAGGCAGAGGTCTTTCATATCATCTGTTGCCTCTTCCTTTGAATGGGAGATGCCAGGGGTTGAACCTGGGACCTTCTGCTGCATGCAAAGCAGGTGCTCTGCCGCTGAGCTGCAGCCCCTCCTCATGTTCATGTCTCTCTTGCAATTTCTGCATTAGAGAATTATGGCATGTAACATCAAGACAATATCAAATCAACGTTTTCACAGGCTAAATTAAGATTATGGGCCAATCCAGATCTAAAAATTGGGAAGAATCTTTTTTTATAGAAGGTTTGGACCAATAGGGGCATTTTTCTCTGGACCAATTAATAGACTGTGATGATGAGTTTTTGTTATTTTCTCAGTTGAGGCCTGGTTATGACCTGTCAAAACTCTGTTGAACAGTAATATCTACAACGGCAATATTTGTTGTTATCTAGATATGGTGTCTGCAGCACTCATTGGTTCAGAATCTCCCTTACTCCTCTTGGAGACGCTCATTGAATCAGTGCAGAAAATGAAACCTGCAATATTTGTTCGTAAATATTTGATGTCAATTAATAAATATGATGTGCAGAGCCTTGGAAATGAATGGAATAAGAAGCCAGATGGCCCAGTTTTGCCAAAGAAATGGGATATGGCCCCAACATTAATACTTGTTGTTTCTGTAGACCTCAAGCAAAAATATATATATTTTTAGGATATACTGAACACCACTGAGTATTTATAGTAAAGGCCCAAGTGTCTAATTTTTGGTGTTGAAATGTATAAGATGCATCCCTTAAACATATGCTTTGGATCTGACCAATTATTCATTCTTTTTTGGGAGGAAATAATTAATCACATCAATTTTGTATTAAAATATTAATTAACATAAGAACATAAGAGAAGCCAATGTTGAATCAGGCCAATGGCCCATCTAGTCCAACACTCTGTCACACAGTGGCCAAAAATACTACGTCTGATTGATCTTTGGGGATGCTTATGTACTTTAAACTATCTGTTTGTCTCCTGGATGCTAATTGATGGTCAACAGAAATGGACCTTCCATGCCCTTACTTTTGCTAAAAGACTTACATTGCCACACTGGAGAGATAAATGCCCTGTAATCTAGCGGGATGAGGACTTTACAACCTGATCAACATTTGAACATATGGCATATAGACAACAATTGTGCATTGACATATTTTTAGATATTTGGAAACATTTAGAATTATTTGACTGTAGACGGCCCCATTGTTGTTATATTCTGCTGTATTTTTTTTAATTTCTTTTCTGTTTGGGGGGTTGCAACTAATTTTTTTTAATGCATCACGTGGCCCCAAGTATGCAATGTAGCCACTACTACTTCTCCTCCTTTCTTGTTTAGCCGCTCTCCATCTCCTTTGCAAACGACCGAGAAGGAGAAAGAGAGTCCTGCAGAACTGTCTGAGCGTTGCCTGCGTGAGCTGCTGGGCCGGGCGGCGTACGGCAACATCAAGAATGCAATCAAGCCCGTCATGATGTAAGTCCCTTGAAGTGATGCTTTGCTGTCATCTAAGCAAATTGGTGGGAGGCTGAAAGGAAATTTTGGGTTTGAATTTCCTTTTTCTCCTGCTTTGAGGACCACCATCGGAGCCCACTGCTTAGCGCAAGAAGTCCCTGGCCAATGTGGTGATTGCTTTTTTTAATGGGTGGAACAAATTCATGGAGCCCAGGTAGCTAAATGGGTCCTCCAGGCCCAGACAGCAGGTCACCTTTGATGCTGAGAAACAGGGATGATCAACAAAGTGTTGAGTTGACTTTGAAATGCCTCTAGCTCAGAGGGCCAATGACCGTGACCTTGGATTCCACTTATTGCATTTTGTTAAACGGTGGTTATATTTTGTCAAGATTTTAATGTATGTTGTGCTACTTCCCAGACAAGTTATACTGCCCACCATCGCTCAAATTTTTTGGAATGTCTTCTTGCCCCGGACAGCTCATGGTGTGTTGGCATTCTGTTCCCTTTTCACATCTGGTCCTTGTGGGCCTGCCCTGGCAGGACTGCCACCGTGCATTCATGGGCTATAGTGGAAGGGAGTACCAGCTGGCCCGCCTGTGGCTGAGGACATCCCTGCTTGTGCGTACTGATGGGGTGTACAGCATTTGTGACCCTTTTGCCCTCATCTTTCCCCCAAGCCACCTGGATAACCACTCGCTATGGGAGCCAAAGACCTTTGCTGTCCGCTGCTTCAAGATCATCATGTACTCAATCCAGGTGAGACAGGCCAGCCAGGGGACATCTTGTTTCAGTCCTGCCCCCTAAGGAAACGAGGTCTGTATTGCAGAACCAGCATCACCCACCCAGTCAACAAAGCAGCAAGAGCTTAAACAGAGGGGCAGGAAGCCTCCCTTCTAGGGCTCACACTTTGATCCTGGGGAAGTTGCTTTAGGAGCCCAGTGCAGCGGTGAAACTGCTTTGCTAATGAAAAGAATCATAGCCCCAGTGTACATGATAACAGAAAAAAGATAGCCCCATGCCTCAAGGAGCTTGCATGCTTAACATTGCTGCTAGGGAAGGAAGACAGGAGAGGATGATCAGAATAAGAGAATCATGCAGTTGATTTGGTAATTTTTGTGTTTAGTAGAAGATAAGGAGCTAAAGCATTGTACCATAGACTTCATGGAAAAGAGGGATTTCAAGGCAGCGGTGTGTAGTGATTCTGGAATGAAATCTGAGGCTTAGGGGGTACAAGGAAGAGCCAGGACACTCACTGGTGCCTAGTTCATTTGCTGCTCTTTAAAATCCTGTCTTTATTCTCATGAGCTCAGGGCAGAGTGCACTGTTCTCTCCTCCTCTATTTTGCCCACACAACAGCCCTCAGAGGTAGGTTAGGCTGAAAGAAAGTGACATGGCTGAATGGGGAATTGAACTTGGATCTCCCAGGTCTCAGCCCAGCAGTCAGACCATTAGACCACACTGGCTAATCATGCCAGTTCCAAGCAATCCACATGGCTAACTGTAGAGTCCAGGCAGAAGTGAGACAGGTGAGAAGGAGCCCTGGCCTTCCCTGTGTAGACTTTTTTGAATTTCCCTCCTGGTTTGGAGGCTGCTACAGAGAGGAACTTTATAAATCAAAGTAGTGCATTTGGCAGGACCCCCAGTTTCCTACCATATTCATGCCAGTAATTGTACTAGAGAAATACAGACCTCTCTGATCTACTTTTAGCCTGGTTTGTCAAGGCAATTCTGTTTTTGTTCACAAAATTGGGGACCCTGCAAACTCTTCTCATTTTGCAAACGCAGGGGGTAGTAATGCAACTCAAGGTTCCAGCCCTTATGACTGAGGCTTGAGAAATGTGAGAATAGGATTACCAATCTGTCTTGGTTTGTCCAGTTGTTGTGATCTTGGGATTTTTAGCTCCCTGGATCTCCTTTGATCATGAGCCTGGGGCGGAGGCGGGTCATCAAGGGCAGTGTGTGTGTAAACCTTACTGCTCTAGGAAATAGGCAGGGAGGCTCCAACTTGGTGCTGGTATGATCAAGCAGGCAGGACTTCCCATTCTTCCTCTGCCCCTCACAGCCTCTGTCTTAGGTGTCCCTTCTTGCCCCCTGAATTCTACCTGCCCTTGTTGATGCTGTCCTCTTCTCTCTGCTTTGCTTTCAGCCCCAGCACTCCCACTTGGTGATCCAGCAGCTCTTGGGCCACCTGGATGCAAACAGCAAAAGCGCTGCCACCGTGCGTGCTGGGATAGTGGAGGTTCTGTCAGAGGCGGCTGTCATTGCAGCCTCCGGATCAGTCGGTAAGGAGCACAGTCCTGGCCCCAGACGGGGGAGAGTGGGACATTGAATCAGCCCAAGAGTAAGCTGAGCTCCAAAATCTCTGGCAGCACAGCAGGGGATGCTCAGCTAGAGGTAGGCCACCAGTTGCTGCTTCCTTTGCGTCCGCTGGCCTCCTCTGGGCCAAATGACCCCTGCAGTGTTGCTGGAGCCCCTGGGGTTTGCATTTGCTTGCTGCTGGCTGCCAATAGCCCTGCAGGAAACTTCCTTGGTAAATTTGCCCCCAGTCCTGGGGTCTTTAGGAGGAAGTCATTCATTTATAGAATGGGACTTCTCAAATGCCAACAGCTGCTCACTGCCATAGAAAGATAAACTGGCAGCCAAGACGGCTTTATTTATTTATACTTTCGATTTATATACCGCTCTAACCCCAAGGGGTCTTTGAGTGGTTTACACAATTCAATTCAATTCCTATCTAGGGCCACAATTATAGAGGGGAGTGACGTCCTACCAGCACCTAGGCACATCAAGGATGCCACATCAAGGAAAGCACATCAGAAAAGCAAAGAGTTGGCAATTAGACTATTCTTTGGCCTGAGGGCCAAAAGACATTGTGGGAAATGCATGAATCTGTCTCTTATTGTGTCCTGCCATTTGCCCAAAGAACTCCATGTGATGGACCTGGTTCTCCGAACCTCTGTTTTAACTTCTCAAAATCCCTGTGAGGCAAATTAGGCTGAGGGAGAGTGACTGGCCCGAAGTAATGAATTGAGCTTCATAGCTGATTGGGGATTTGAACCTGAGTCTCTTCATTTCTGATCTGATACTGAAGCCACTTCATCACCTCTCTTGCTTGACCTATCTGGGGCAGGGGGAGGACTTCTGGGGATCTCTTTTGGATGTCTTTCCCTTTTAGATGGGAAAGCAGGTCGGGGGAGGGAATCCTGTTGTATGTGGAAAACAGCAAAACACTGCAGCCATCTCCCTGTAACTTCAGGTATTTCAGCAAGGAAGGAGCAGAGCTTAGTGGTGTTTTTAGAAAAGAGAAACCTGTCCGTAACACAGACACATCTTCCAATATTCTGTGCCTCTCCCAGGACCGACAGTGCTGGAAGTTTTCAATACCCTCCTGAGGCAACTGCGCCTGAGCATCGACTACGCCCTGACAGGCAGCTACGATTGTGCCATCAGCGGTGGCACTAAGATCATCAAAGAGCATGAAGAGCGCATGTTCCAGGAAGCTGTTATCAAGACCACAGGTATGCTGGGAGAGTGGAGAACCCTGTGGTTGTTGCTGGTCCCCCGACAGCCCCAGCCTAGAGAGCAGGGCCAAGGAAAGAACTCTGCCCAGAGCTGTGGATGCTGTGCCCTTTCTATCCATATTTATATGGGTATGCTGCTGTTGATTCCTTCTTCTCCTCAGCATTTTGTTGCTTCTGTCCCAGGAGGATGGGGACTGGATCTTTGAAGCCCCATATTTTTGAACACTAAAATTGCTGTTTTGGTTACATGGGAGAGAGTAGGCAGGTAGATGGGCATGTACATACATGTGTGTAAAAGAGTGAAAGAATGCTCCCTACAAGTTTTCACTCATACACACACACACACTTGTTTGAGCCAAGACTTAACCAGGTACTGGCCTAGGGTTGCCAGATTGTCTAGTCACTCTGGCAGGGGCATTTGGGGAGTGTTCTGGGGATGGGTGGGGACATCGTGTGACGATGTCTCTGGTATTTCTGTCTGTGGTTGCTCTGGTATTTGGGCAAAACGCTACGGTTTTTTCTATCCTCAAACCGTAGAGTTTGCCCAAATACCAGAGTGTTCATATGCAATGTCCCTGATGCGATGGCGCCACTTCCAGGTAACATCATTGTATTGGGGATGTCACGTGGCAGCGTCCCTGTTTAGGGACAAGGTTCCACCACCAGCCACCAAGTCCATGGCAGGGAGAAGCCCCTGAAACCTGGGGATCCCCCATCTGGACCTGGAGGCTAGCAAGCCTATACTGGCCACAGCCATAAGGGCTTGAAACGTGATACAACTTTTTTGCTTTTCTAAGAAAGCTGTGTTTCTCTAGATTTAGGGGTCCCTGATATGGTGCCATGGCATCCCCCCAATACATTTCCTGGTGCCTGCTAAGTGGGCATGGCCAGATGGGGCTTTTGCCCAGCAGGGCTTCTGATCAGCCGTGGGAGATTTGCTTGGCTGTGCTGCCACCCCTGCATAGGGATCTTCCGTCTGTGTGACTGAAGGTAAGGTGAGGCAGCACCTACAGGCACAAGAAGTCTGGGGACTTCTGCTCTAGATGCTGACATTTAGGCTGGGCGCCACAATCCATTCTTGTGCAGAGCTAAAACAGATGCATGTAAACCGTCACAACTCCCTAGCCTTACCTCTTTTTTTTTTTTAAAAAAAAGGACAGTCTCGTAAGAGAGGCAATGTTATGAATATGATTATTTGTGTAGGGTAGGTCATGCATAAAAATAAGCTTCAGAGTAAAAAAGCTTTACAGTGCTCTCTCTGAAATATAACCAGCTCATATTTATTCTGCTTCCACGAGACTCAGGAGGAGGAAACTCTTCCCAGCCTAGCATCCCTACACTTGCCAGAATAAAAAAGGGAATGCAAGGAAGCGTTAAGTGTCGCCATATTGGTTCGTGCTGCCATCTTAGATTTTGCTCGGTGTGTGTCTCATGACTGCTGCAAAGAGGCTTCTGTCACAGGAAGAGAGGGCAGGATATAAACATGTGCTAATGACTTTATATACAAACATCCATCATTTAATTTCCATGGTTAAGAATGAGAAGTCAAACCCTCAGTTCCACCAGTAAGCATGCAAAGATGGGGATCATGAAAACGTTGTGAGTGATTAAAGAGTAAATTAATTTGCAATGTGTGGTGATGAGAACGTGCCCTGTAATTTGTGGCGGCTGAGCATAGGAGTTTGTTCTCAGTGGGTGGCGTGGAGGAGGTAGGGATGGGGAAGCAAATCCTATTGGAGTGAACAAAGCAATAGTTACAGCGTGTCTTTTAGACTGAGACCCCCATTTTCCATTGTGGGAAATGGAATCTTGCAGAAATCCGGAGTAACTCAATGGAGTAATGAATGCACTTGTAGCATAGTAAGTCATCGAGGTGTTCTTTTATACGGAGCAACCAGTGAGTAGAAGTCTGGAAGCAAATATTGGGATCTTCGTGTCACTCATCCAGGCTTGTTGGTTGGTCTTGTTTGCATCCTCAAGGCAGATGGAACCGATCCAGCTGTTTGAGTGAGAGGCTGCTAGGACAGAGTAGCAAGATCTCACTCTATATGAGAGGCCCTCCTGTCTCACCTGTGGGCCCTCCCCAATCCAAAAGGATAACTATGTGCAGCTCTCATAGAGGAGATTTCACACCCTAAAGCAGAGGTGCCTAAGAAGATGGGGGAAAGTTCTGCATTCACAGTGGATTGGTCTGATTTTTTTTGGAATACAGATGCCGCTGAGTTTGTCTGCGAGACCCATTTTGTGCCAAAACGAAATTGAGCCATGAAGCTATTTATGTGTCAAGGCTCTATTGACAGATAAGGTTTTGTCAGTGTAGCAACATGGTAGGAAAAACTGAACATGCTGATTTTCCCCCCCTCTAAGCCATCCTCAAAAAGGAAATCTATTCAAGTTCCTAACCTGGCTGTTTAACAAAACAGCTTAATATTGATTTTCACTTTACAGTAAAGGCAAGCTCAAGATTCTTGTTGACTGTTCCCTAATTCCTATTGTTTAAGTTGGACTAGAATCAAGTATCCCCGATCTTCCAGTTTGTTTCTGTGTTGGCCTGCTTCATAGCACTTGCCAGAATTAGCTGGGGGGAGGTGATTCTGGCTTTTGGCCCACACAGCACACCTACACCCCGCCCCAGCGGCCTCATCACACAATAATCAGGAGAATAAGAAACTCATTTAAAACACTCAATTAACATTCACAGCACCATTAAAATCAATCAATTTTTTAAAAGAGCCCTTCACATCAAAATACATTCCAGATTATTTGGCTAGCTTCCTAAAGCCCTGAAGAGACTGAACCAAATAATGCTGCATCTTTCTGGCATATGTGGTGCTGTGATCTGGAGAGATGCTTTCCTTCTGCAGGGCTGACACAGGCAGTGCTCTCCCACTGCAGACAGAAGCTCCTGGGAAGGGACCACTGTCCAGTAGGGGATCACGTGGATAGAGTGTAAAGAGGTCCCAGATTCTGCCCTTGGCCTCTGCAGTTAGAAGGAAGAGGTTGAAGTCCCTCTTAATACCATACTACAGGGAAGAGCTGTCCACCTCTGAAAGCGATGGGGTGATCACCTTGTTTGTGCTTGTAGGATGAAGATGGGCACAACACTTTATAGCAATTCAGTCTGACTTTCTTTCTTTTAAGGGGAGGAGACATAGAACAGAGATGGGAAGGGGAAATGGGTCTGCTCAAATCTCTAGCAGGCTGCAAGGGCAGGATTTTGAGCTGTCTCCACCTCCTAGGAAAGATAGACCTGGTATGTGTTTCTTAATTGATTAAAAAAAAGACCCCTGTTGGCTGTAAATATGGCACTTTTTATGGAACACATACACTTCCTGCAGTAGCAGGGAAAGTGCGATGCTATGCAGAGTTGGTCTGGCCTAAGTCTGTTGATTTCAATGAATTTAGACTGGAATAAATGTGTTTAGGATTCCATAGATAAGCATCTTGATGGAATGAGCATTTGGTTTGTTGCCTTATAGGCCTGTCCTGCAGATCGTGAAGGCAGCTTTGGCTCCTGCTACAGTGGAGGGATATGCCAATTCTTTTTCTACACTATGCAAGCCAGGGAGCAAGGGAGAGAAATGATTTTGAAATTCACAGATATCTAGAATTGGAAGGTGCCCCACACTCTCTCTCGTCCCTAGCCTTTGGGACTGGACAGACTCTCAATCCGCCCCTTTCATTTATTTAATTGTTAAATTGCTTTAACTGTTCCCTGGCATACAACGAGCATTCTCAGGTTGCTTTCACACATTCTAAATATAAATAATGCACTTTCAATGAACTTTGCAACTGGATTTTACTGTGTGAAATGGCAAACTCCACTTGCACATGATCACGAAAGTGCATTGAAAGTGCATTATTCAGTGTGCTTGAAAGTGCCAAAGTCTTCACCAGGCTATTGCACAGACGGGGAGAGTGGGCGGGCTTCTTTTGTTAATTTACACAATGGGGGGGTTCCCTGAAGATATGGGCAATTCCCTGAGGGTGCAGAAATCCTGACTTGTCTGTAGGTGGCCACAATCTGTCAATTAGTAGGCTACTGCTAGGCATTCTGTTGCAGAGTTCAGCATTGGGAGGAATGAGGTCTTTAGTGTTGGCTGGCAGAAAGCAATGCTGGAGATACAAGTTTAGGGCCCCAACTGCTGGTTTTAGCATTAGCTGTCCACTCCCCCCAATCCCTTGTGCAATGGACTTGTGTCATATGGCAGCCTCCTTTTCCCTGTCCCAGTGTGCTATAGCAGGAGTGCTAATGGCTGCTGTTCCTGTGGCACAGAATCTGAGGCTGCTTCCCAGTGCACAAGCCAAGGATGCAAGTAAACCCCTGAGTCCAATCCTTTGCTGTGTGCTATGCACAGAGCTGGTTGTGTAGCGTAGTGTCTGCCTCTAAATTTCTGAGAGTGTTCTCAGTTCCTTCTGGATGGTACTTCCATAGCATTCCCTCTCCCGTTGTCATTCTTTTGGAAGGGCGTGCAGTCATTCCACACTGGCGAGAGGAGTGGTCTCTAAACATGATCAGAGAGAGAGTCTTGCACTAGCACTAAAAGTTGGGGGTTTGGAGGGCTAAGCCCTGCCAACAGAGCTCAAGCCTGCTGGGGAAGAGAGTGGATGTTACAGTCCCAAGTACGTTGGAAGCATTGTACAGTTAACATTGGTAATGGAAAGACACCCTGTGCATACTTCGTGGCATTCAGCACTCTCGTGCTCTGGGGCTGAGCGGAAGCTTTCCCTGTCTGCATCAAGGCCTGAAACAGGAATTTAACATAAATCAAGGCAAGCCCATTCTTTGTAGGTATGATTGTGTGCTCCAAGCAGCCAGCAGAGGTCAGGGTAATCTCAGGAATTGTTGAGTGAAACTGCTGCATAAAGCAGATGGAAATTCTCTTCAGGCAGTGATGGGGAAAATTCTATTGAAGTCTGAGCTGACAGTCTTGAGTGGGGAGAAAGCTATGATTATTAAGGGGGGGGACACCTTTCCCGAAAAGCCTGCATGTGTTTGTCAGACTGTGTGTGCAGATTCACATAGGCTGCGAGGGTTGCTGATGGACACCCTTTTAGAGGAAGAGACAGAGGTCCTCCTGGGCAATTGCAGCCACTGGATCCCGTGGGGATGTTTTCTTTGTCTAAGCTCTCATTGGGAGCCCAGAAACACTTGCTCATTTCCAGCCATCTCAGACTTCTGCAGGGCTACCTCCCAGCTCCTGCATGTACAATACCAAGCAAAGTTTTGCACATGTGGAGAGATCACAATAGACTAGAACTTTTATATTGGCTCCAGCACTTTTTAAATGGATTCAGCTGTCATATTGTCCTGCCCAGCGTTAAAAGCTGGCTCACACGGTCAAGTGTCTTGATTTCTTTCACTGTCTGGGAATTGAATGTGTGAACAGATGCTGTTGAAACAGCACTGTTGATGATGCTAATACTGAAAAGGCACTGCACTTGGGGGTGATGTGGAAATCCTATCTGTGATCTAGCAGAGTTGCACGCATGGTTTTTCACTGCAAAATTTCCTACAAGCTTCCCTGATACTAAAGCACCTGCCATTTCTGCCAGAGGGCAGAGATTTAGTCTGTCTGATGCACAGACTTTTATCTGTCTCAGCCTTGGATTGATTAAAGGACTTTTATCTCCTTTCATACATTGCATTTTAATTGGCTGAGTGACAGTTCCATGGGAAGAAGGCAGTTGCCCTCCAATAAATGTGTTTCCCCTTTTTAGCTGTATGTGGTGTTGAGACTTATTGTGCTCTTTCAGACTCCTTAAGGAGCTGCTGATCATAGTAGGATGATTATGAATAGTAATGATGATTCGTATAAGGAAAATCACCTCCCTAAACTGGGTAGAGATGCTGTCTGCTGACGCGAGCCTGTGCATCCTGCTTGGAAAGAGTGTCCCCCTCCCCCCCTTTCATGCTGTCTCTGTGTCCCTGCTAGACTGTCTTGCATGCTCTCTTCCTGCTCTGTCTTTCCTCAGGTTCCTTTGCCAGCACCCTGCCCACCTATCAGAGGTCGGAGGTCATGCTCTTTATCATGAGCAAAGTTCCACTTCCTTCTCTGCATCACCCCCTAGACACTGGCAGAGCTGGGTGAGGACAAATATGTTTTCTTCGTCTTTTTTTTCTGCTCCCCTCCAACCCTAATCTTTTACCTGTTTATCTTTCTATTTTGTTTTTTGCCCCTTCTGATTTCTTATTGAAAGGAGGAAATGTTGCTGTTGAATTCTAACACTCCCATATTTCAAAATGCAAAAGCAGGGCATGGAAACAGTCTCTGAACATTCCCCAGTGCTATGAGTACTTTTGGATCTGTGTTCCTTGCCCAGTTCAGTTCATGGGCAATCCCTCTGCTCCAGGGGTCCCTTTATGGTCTCGGAAGTGGGTGGAGCCGCATGTGCGCATACACTTCCCCACTGATTTAAGCGATGGGACATCTCTGCACATACATTCCTTTGCTTGCACAGAGCTGGTCATTCCTTTGGAGTGAATGGGGAAGCCCATTTGCCTGGCATTCCTGCACTTAGGAGGCATCACTGCATTGGTGTAACTGTGTCATCGTGAAGAAGAAAGTCCACACAGTTCAGTCCCATAGAGGCCAATGGGGAACAATTAAATTTGTCAAAATGACATGTGGGATGCAGTCTTGTCTGAATTGCAACGTTACCAACTACAGATGGGGAGCATGTTAGACAGGCCCTCGTTGCCCTGATGTATAAAAAATATTTTTGATTCTGAGCTCCGGAGCTCATGAGTAACTTCGGACTACATTAAAGAGCACCTGAAAAAAAGGCCAAGTTCATACTGGGCTGCTCAACATCTGTTTGGGCTTTACCACTTCATATGTATTCCTCCATTCAAATAATGTTTTCCTGTTAATAGAAAATGAGCATCTCAGGGAGAAAAGGTCTATCTAATGTGCTATCCTTCTATTTAATGTGCTAGTTTTCCTTAAGCAATTTTGTGTATTGGAGGGGGGAGCATTCAGTCATTTGAGCTCCTGCCTGAAGGCGAGTGGTCTCTCCTAGGTTGAGTGAGAACTAGGCTACGGATGCAACACTCCCTGCTCATGCAGAACAATAGCTATATCCACATTCAGGTGTGTGGAAAGGTGAATGCATATTGCTGTTCAAAAGGTGTACAATCAACACCAGGCTGAGGATGCAGGAGAGAAAGGGGAGAAGTTAGGGGCTAATGAATGGGTGTAATGTGTATGGGACTGGGAAGCACCCAGTGGTGCCAGTGGAATAAGGTTTAGGTGGCATGATTTAGGCAGTGGAGAAGTAGGAGGAGTTAGCTGGACTTAGAAAGGGATGCTACTGAAGCCCAAAGAGATGGATGGAGATGCAAGGAGCCCTGTAACTGGTATATGTGCCAGTATGGGGTGTGCAATAGAAAGTGGGGCCAACACTGTGGGTCAGCATCCTTGTGTTTCTGCCAAGGCCTCAGAGCTCCAGAGGGGCCCATCACTGAAAACTGCCCCCCACCCATGTTGCTATTTTCTCTTACCATCACCTCCAGCTTGATTGCCGCCCCCTTCCCTGTGTGGGCAAATGGATCATGGCCAAGAGGGGAGGGACAGTTGGGGGACCCTTTGAGGACATCTTGCCAGGTGTCCCTCAGACTAGGCGCTAGCCCTGTCAGGCAGATTGTTGGCCTTGGACTGGGGAAAGCTGGACGTAAATCCCCACTCGTGTATCTTGCTGGGTGAACTTGGAGTCAGTCACCCTCTTGGTTTATCTAAGTTGTCATGATGGTACAATGGGAGACTTCCAAGAATGCCACCCTGACCTCCTTGGAGGAATGATGGGATATCAATAGTTAACTTTCATTATGACTTTCTGATGTGAGTAACGGGAGGAATTAGCCCTTAAGAGTGCCAATTAGTGTGTGTCGGGAAAGAAATCTGGCATATCAGAAGCCCGTTCTACAAGCAGCTTATAAATGCCTGTGGAGCTCCATACATCAAGGTCTTAGATGTTCTTCTGGTCCTCATTACAGCCTGCTTTGGCTAGCAGGAGACTGTTGACCCTTGAACCCAACTGATGTGCTCTTTCTCAAGATCTGCCTGTGCTGTCCAACACCTTTCAAAAAAGCAATCACATCCATGTCATTACCTGTTGCAGAAAGTAGCTCATCTTGGGGTAATAAAAGCAATCAATTTAACTTTTCAGTTGGGACCCTAGGAAGAAATATTCATTATGGGTAATTGCCAAAAAAGGTGAAAGGGGCAGGAAAGTGGCTATATATATATATAGCACAGCAAGCATAAGCTGAGTCCTAGCAACAGTAAGAACATAAGAAGAGCCGCTCTGGATCAGACCAAAGGCCCATCTGGTCCAGCATTCTGTTCATACAATGGCCGACCAGCTAGCTCTTAGAAGCCCATAAGCAGGAAGACGGCAGCAGCATTATCCTGCCAGTGCTCCCTGGCAAATGGTTTAAAGAGGCCTACCACCTCTGGTATTGGGGGGAGTAGATATCCATCACCATTAGTAGCCATTGATAAGCCAGTCCTGTATGCATCTCCCACCCTTCAGCTTCAGTGGATGACCCAGTATTGTGGGAGAGGGAGAAGAGTTTTTCTCCCTATCCACTCTCTCCATATGATGCATAATTTTATAAATTTATCATGTCTTCCTTTACTCGCCTTTTTTCTAAGCTAAACAGCCCTAAGCATTTTAACTGATACTCATAAGGCAGCTGCTCTAGTCCCCTGGTCATTTTGGTTGTTCTTTTCTGCACTTTTTCAAGGTCTACAGTATCCTTTCCAAGGAGAGTGATCAGAATTGTACACAGTATTCCATGTGTGGTCTAACTATAGATTTTTGTAAGGGTAGTATGATAGCAAGAATTTTATTCTCTATTCCTGTTCCAATTGTGGCCGGCATGGAATATGTCTTTTTCGCAGCAGCCGTACACCAGGTCAGCGTTTTCATCTAGCTGTCCACTATCAGCCTAAGGTCCCTTGGTCTGCTGCTGTCAGCTTAGATACCATCCATGTATATGTGAAACTGGGATTATTTGCCCCAATATACATCACTTTTCAGGGGCTGTGGTGGCTCAGTGGTTAAGACACTGAACTCCAGACCAGAAGGTCAGTAGTTCAGCAGTTCGAGACCCGAGTGCCGAATGATAGAGTGAGCTCCCATCTCTGGTCCCAGCTCCTGCCAACCTAGCAGTCTGAAAGCAAGAAATTGCAAGTAGATAAATAGGTACTGCTTTGGTGGGAAAGTAACAGCGTTCCAGCTTTTGAGCAAGGGAAACCTACATCACTTTTCACTTGCTCACATTGAATCCCATTTGCCATTCTAATGCCCATTCCCTGAGTTTGCAGAAACCCTTTTGGAGCTCTTCGTAATACATTTTTGTCTCAACCACCCTAAATAATTTAGTGTCATCTGCAAACTTGGCCACCTCACTACTCACCCTTAACTCCAGGTCATTTATGAACAAGTTGAAAATTGCTGATCCCAACACAGATCCCTGAGGGACCCCGCTGCACATATCCCTCCATTGTGAAAACTGACCATTTATTCCGACTCTATACTTCCTTTTTTTTTTTTTAGCCAATTTCTGATTTGTAAGAGGGGTGCACTGTGTAGGGTATGTCACACCAGAGAGCACTGTGAAGGCTTTCTGTATACAGTTGCGGAGAAAGGAACTACCATTCCTTGGTTGCCCTAAAGGTTTTTGCATAATAATCTGTCCCAGATTCAAATGATTGGCAGTCCTGTCCCCGCTTGATAAGTCTTCATGCTGCATAAATATGAGTAGGACTGGGCTTCTGGGCACTCTTTTTACCAGTGTTATAATGTGTTCTAAGGTGCTCCCAGGCATTGCTGGGATCAGCAATGTTGATTGAACTAGCTTACTACAAAAGGGAGCCCTGAGGCACAGAGAACAAACTACAGTTTATGAGATGAATGAGACTCGGAACAAAGTTTGAGTCCAGTGGCACCTTTAAGAACATCAGGCTTACACACTCCCTCCCTCCTGACCTTGAATACAGAGCCACAATGTATTTATTTATTTAGAAGAAGAAGAGAAGATTGGATTTATACCCCGCCCTTCACTTGCAGTCTCAGAGCGGCTTACAAACTCCCTTCCCTTCCCCTCCCCACAACAGACACCCTGTGAGGTAGGTGGGGCTGAGAGAACTTCTGACAGGAACTGCTCTTTCAGGAACAGCTGTGCCAGAGCTTGTGACTGACCCAAGGTCACATCAGCAGGTGCAAGTGGAGGAGTGGGGAATCAAACCCGGTTCCCCCAGATTAGAGTCCGTGCACTTAACCAGTACACCAAACTGGCTCTCAAGGTTTAAGCCCTGCCTTTCTGCCCAGTCTGGGCAACTGAAGACTTCCTGGCTGAAACCTGTCCCGTTGGACTGGTTGAGTGTGGGCTGTTCAGCAAACTAGGCTTTGTTCCCTTTCCTGATAGCCAGGAATCCAAACCCAAATTAAACCGATTTAGGATTCAGGTTACTGAGAAACGAGCCCCGCTTCGTTAAGGCACCTTAATTTAGAAGTCGCAACACTCTGGAAATAGGTTTCCTAAACCAGGAAGGCTAGAATATTATTCCATCTGGGAAGAAGAGGAGGAGGGGAAGAATGCAGGAGCCTGAGACTTTGAGGCTCATTTGCATCGGGAACAAACTGTCCTCAGTAGGAACGGTCGCCTCTGGAGTGCCACAGAAAACAGGACAGGCTGTGATGGGAGCAACAGCCACACAGCAACTCTTTTTTCTTTACCCCTGCCCCCTGCCCTGGTCCCCTCACTTTGCCACTTTGGATCTCTCCCGTGTGCCCCTTTGCTTTACGAGACGTCTGCATAAAAGTGACTTGCCTGGGCAAAGAATTTGTGTCCGTGTTTGTTTGTGATTATGGCATTATAGACACGCTGTTGCCTGCAGCTGCGGGGCCCGTGCTTGTTTCTCCTTCCTGGCTTGATGGGTGTCGTTTCACGTCTCACGATTTCATTTCTGGCTGGCTTTAATTTTGGGCTTTGCCTCCCTAGGGAGAACAGGAATCGCCTGACACAGATAATGCTGCTGAAATCACTTCTGCAGGTAAGTGCTGGCAGCACAGCCGCTTCTTCCAAATTTGCAGGTGATGACAGACTCTCGGTAAGATAGATCTCCCTGCACGGTGACCAGCCGCTCATCCGTCCTGCCGTGACTTCCATCTTAACTGATTGTCCTTTATAGACACGTCACAGGTCTCCCGTTGAGTCCTCTAATGAGGAGAGCGGGTATGCGGCAGAGAGGAGCCTACAGAACAAAGAGCTGCTGGCTTTAGAACTGTGAAAGAGTCCCCGTCTGTTTTAGGGACATTCAGATCTTTGACCCTGCTGCCCTATCTGGTGAGCCACCAGGGCTGCAAGTCAGAGCGATCCCTTTACATGTGGAGGGTCCCTGTGCTTTGGAGTGAGCCTGCCTATCTGGGCATCCTATAAAGGTCGGGGTGAGACTTTGCATGGACGTCCACTGTACCTGCAAGATCTAGTTCCTGATGCTTCACCCTGTGGCCGGCTAAAGCTATGCACTGATACCAGACCACAGTGAAGCACACTCAACACCAAACAACCCCAAAATGGATGTTTGTGCATGACAAGCTGAAAGCCAGTTCAATACAGAAAAGTGCCTGCAAGTCATTATACTGCTGGGAAGCCAGCTTGGCCACGCCCTATGGGGGAAAGAGCAAACCTAGGCCATGGTCCTCTTACCTAGGAGCAAACTTGCTTCTGAGTAAACCTGTATAGGATTGCACTGTGCACGTCTTCCAACACTATATTGGGAAGGGGCTCAGGCAGCTCTTCGCCTCCTAGTGTCCAGTCCTTACCTGTCAGCAGTGCCCCTCGTTGACGGTGTTTGTGTTGCAACCAAGCCCCATGGCCTTGGCTAACTGGGATGTTCATTGGGAACCTGCAGGTCTCCACCGGTTTCCAGTGCAGTAATATGCTGACAGCCCTCCCCAGCTCCTTCTTGGACAGGCTCCTGTCGGCCACGTTGATGGAAGATTCAGAGATCCGCCTGTTCGTCCTCCAGATTCTCATCAGCTTCATTGACCGCCATGGGAATAAACACAAATTCCAAACTATCAGGTAGGGCAACCTCGGCTTTATTTTTGGAGTTCAGATGGGGGGCGGGGGTGAGGTGCCATTCTGTAGAACAGGGGCAGACAACTGCCCCAGTATTTATGAGTGGGTCTTTTAAATGTCTCCCTACCTGTGCAGGGGTTGTTCTCAGAACAAGTGGTTCCTGTATGGCTACCAGATTTGAGTCCAGCAGCACTTTAAAGACCAACAAGATTTCCACATTTACCAGCTTTTGGGAGTCAAAGCTCTGGTATCTGATGAGGAGAGATTTGATTATTGGAAGTTTATACTGTGGAAATCATGTTGATCTCTAAGGTGCTTCTGGACTCTAATCTTGCTCGTCTTCTGCAGACCAACATAGCCACCCGTTTGAAACAGTTACGACTACAGTAATTTTTGCAGTGTCTAAAAAAAGAGAGGTGGGGGAAGACTGGGAGGGAAATTGTAAAAAAGGAATAGGAACTTTCAGGATGCAAACGACTAGCCCTTGTAATGGCTGTAATCCAGCTTTATTGTATTATTGTACAGATTTCAAGTGCATCCTCAAATTTTTAATTCATGTTTTTATTGCATTGTTTGTGATACTCTGTTAGCAACTCACAGAGAGCCACATTCTCAGTTATCATCAAGCAAAAAAGATGCATGTCTGCTGTATACCCCAAATACAAAGAGAGCCACTTTGGTGTAGTGGTTAAATGCGCGGACTCTAATCTGGGATTAGATTCCCCACTCCTCCACTTGCAGCTGCTGGATGACCTTGGGCAAGCCATAGTTCTGTCGGAGCTGTTCTTGATAAGAGCAGTTTCTGTCAGAGCTCTCTCAGCCCCACCTACCTCACAGGGTGTGCCTGTTGTGTGGAGGGGAAGGGAAAGGAGTTTGTAAGCCACTCTGAGACTCCTTTGGGTAGTGAAGGGCGGGGTATAAATCCAATATCTTCTTCTTATAGTAATAATAATAATGCAACTATTAATACTAAACATATGACTATTGAAGTGGAAGTGCTGTCAAGTTGCAGCCAAATTTATGAGCACCCTTTAGGGTTTTTGATGCAAGAGATGAACAGGTGTGGTTTGCCATTGCCTGCCCTCTGCCCAGCAAGGCTAGACTTCCTTGGTCATCTCCCCCATCCAAATACTAACCAAGGCCAACCCTGCTTGGCTTCCAAGATCCGATGAGATCAGGCTAACCTTTTTAAATTATAGATTACTTCTGAGCATGTAGTGTTTATCTGCGGTGAAGGGAAGGGCTTCCTTTCCTGCCTTCTGGCTCTTTCTTGAGCATGAGACACAGCAAGCGTAGAGCAAGTTGGATATGAAGATAGGGGCAGAAACCAGCACCGCCCCACTGTAGCCAGCTTGTTCTTCTCCTGGTTGCCTCCGAGGTGCTGGGATGAGAGTACAGAAGGTACAGAGAAGGCTGGGGGGGGTGTTGTTGAAGAGGATGTTCTCTTTAGTTCCATGCCTGGCATGAAGCCCATGGCTCAGGGGTGGCTTGTACTTGCCCATCCTCCAGTGCCTCTTCCAAGGTGGGAACTGCCTGCCAGCCACAAACCCTACAGGACAATGGTGTTGCTCACACTCCTGGAACATGGAGCAGGTGTCTTATTTGGGAACGGTTCCCTGGTGAACCACATTTGGTTCCTGAGCCACATAGTATCGCTGTATTAGACTGCTCCTATTGCATTGTGTTTAATTGTAAAAGATAGCCACTTTGGTGCAGTGGTTAAGAGCTGCAGACTCTAATCTGGGAGAACTGGCTTGATTCCCCACTCCTTCACCTGAAGCCTGCTTGGGTGACCTTGGGCCAGTCACAATTCTCTCAGAACTCCCTCAGCCCCACCTGCCTCACACGAGGTGCCTGTTTTGGGGAGGAGAAGGGAAGGTGATTGTAAGCCACTTTGAGACTCCTTTGGGGAGAGAAAAGCAGGGTATAAAACACACCCTTTTTTGTGTGATCCTCCTTGAGGATCAGCAAGAAAGGTGGCCTAAGAATTAAGTAAATTGAATGAATAAATAAAAAGTCCTGCTGAGGGACAGTTCAGGCCATTCTTAGGAAGTGGCATTTCCCCCAGATTTGTCCACTATTGCTTAGAGTTTCAAAAACACCTGATGCAGGCATCATGATGCTCAAATCCAACTGCTGAAAATTAGAATTTCATTTCCCATGGCTGTATCTCTGCTTCTCTGGGGCGGGGGGATGACGACTTTTTATATGAATTTATAACCAGGGAAGAAGTTTCACATGTGACTGCTCTGCCCCCTTGGCTTAAATCATACAATAATGGAGCTTGCTTTCCAAGGCATTCATCAGCTTCACTAAATCCATTCTTCTGGCTTTGTGACTGACAGCCTCCCTTGCTTTATGTAATGCTGCAGTGATTTTACTAAGCGTCTGAAATGGACCACTAAAGGAGAAAAAGTTCTCCTATCCTACTTGCTATTTGCATCCAGACTTTTCCTTCTCATTCTCCTACACAGCACCATCAGTGACATCTCCATCCTGAAGCTGAAGGTGGACAAGTGTTCACGCCAGGATACTGTCTTCATGAAAAAGGTAAGCAGGCATTTGGGCATACGAAGGACCTGCCAGGAGAAGATGAGGTTTGGCTAGCAGAGGTTGAGCCCGTGTCCTGATTTCTTGTTCTTCTATGGTGGCCTTATGTTGTGGGGTCAGCTCCAGATTTCTTCCAGCAAGAAAGAAGAATTTTGAGAAGATATTTTGAAAACGTCTGATTTTAGACAAGGGGGAAAAGTGTGCTCCTCTGAGATTTTTAAAGTTAATAAATAAAATTGCTCCCTTTCCCTCAAAGAAAAATATTTTATTTTGATTGCCTTTCCACAGAACTACAACATTCCTGTGCATCATAAAACCAAGATAAAAATAAAACCCTTGAATCTAGGCCCATAAGTGCCAGAAAAGGGTTCAGTCATTTTCTTGTGATATAAAACAAAACAAATATAGCAAAATAACATTCAAGAGGAATTTTTTTAAAATGGTTCCACTATTTTAGTCTCACGGTTGCCAGAAAGACAACTCCAGAAGAACTCCAGATTCCAACAAGAAGTCACTATTAACTGTTTAATAATCAACACATGGTGGGAAGTTTTGTGGACCATAGTAGGAAAATAGGCTATTATTGAATCAGCATTCTATCATTCAAGAGGCCAAGAGCCTTCCAGGTTGCGCAAGCAGTAAAATGATTTTCAGCACTCAAAGAAATCCTCTTGATCTTAGCACAGGGAAAGTCACATCTTTAGTCAGTGCTAGGCACCAGAATTCCACAAAAGGATAAATTGTTGAGAAAGGATTCAGAATATAACTTATAAAGATGACAAAGTCGAGCCTGCCTACAGGGACAGCCCTCCTTTATAAGATATTCAAGCAAAGCCTAGCTTTGAGCACCAACCTTTGCAACCATCAGTTAGGCTGCGATCATACACACAATTAGACCCAACATAGGTGCGAATGCCAGGCAGATTTAAAGGGCACAATCAGACAACAAAATCTGCGAAGCGTCCCACAGCTGTCAGCAACCCGTTCTGCTCTGCCGCAGAAGCAGAGTTAAAAGACAGTGGGGAAAATCCGGTAGTTAATGGGTTGTGACGGGCCACGGACGGACTTTCCCATGTCTGATCGCTCCAGTGTGCTCTCATGGTGTCAGGATGGTCTGATCAGGCCATCCCAACTTCGTACCATTGTTTCCCCCCCCTTCACAGTATGTGCATCATCGCAAACTCCATAGGGAGCCCTCGGTGCGGAGGTGCGATTCATCGATCCCTCGGTTAAGTGCATGGGGGGGAAACGGCACCAAAAAACCCCTCACCTGCAGTTGCGTCTGATCGTGCACTGATGGACTGCGTCCGCAGCTTCAAAGGGAGGTGTGATCGTGCAACTGTGGGTCAAATTCCTCCGGAGGAAATAGCCTTCCCCCTCCCCCATTTTTTGTGGCCCATGTGACTGCAACCTTAGAGTAGCAAGCGGAGCTGTTGTCTGTGGTGGTTCCAGTGCTCTCCCCAAAGATACTTGGCCCAAATTGATTGCACTGTTTTCCTTCTCTCTTGTTATGCTCCCTGTGGGTACCAGGGGGCAGCAGCAAAAAAACCACAGTGAGGTGCAGCATAGCTGCCCCGGTTCTGGCTGAGACTCCGGACAAAACCAGATGGAACCAAGATCAGACCTCTCCCTCTGTTTGCAGATTGCATCATTCACGTCACCCTCTAATTGTCATCAGAGCCCCGATGCCAGTTGGAACAAAAGCAGGCTCACGGTTTGCATTTTGCGGATGGACAGTCTTGTCTGGCTTTGCCCTGAGTTGCAGCAGAAGTTGCAGCGTCACAGGAATGTTTGGCCACCGGGGGTGAAGGAAACTGCTCCCTCACTCAGCCCCTTGAAGCAGCACCTGAAGAAACATACTGAAGCATTGGCCGCCCGATTCCTTCCCCCTTCCTTTTCTGTCTCCCCCCGCAATTAAATTACAAAGTTGTGTGCAGGGCCTTTGTTCCTACTTTTAGTTTTTGCATAGCATCTAAATCTTCAAGGTATTTTATGCATTAGTATTTACATCCTTCAATGTCATTTGATTGTGGCTTCTACTCCTTTTACCCCTGAGGAGGGTGGGAAGACATGCACCCCTGAAAGATGAAAAATGGGAGCGGCATGAAGGCGAAATGGTGAGCAGGAAGCACCAAAAAATCAGAGAAAGGAATGGAAGTGGCTGGAGGGGACCTGCAGCTGACCCAGGAATGAGCCTTCAGAGGTCTCTGTGGCCTGCCTTCCCATCTGGGCTCTCTCTTCTGAATGGGGCAGCCCTCCTTACGAATGAAGAAGTATCTGACGATGAGACGTTTTCAGACGCTGCTTCTTTCTGATGCTTTCTCTTTGTTCCCAGAATTCTCAGCAGCTGTATCGGCACATGTACCTGACTTGCAAGGAGGAGAGCAACGGTCGTGCTCACTACGAAGCTCTCTACTGCTTGCTGGCACTCACCAGCATTGAGCTAGCGAACGAGGAGGTGGTGGTGGACCTCATCCGCCTGGTGCTGGCCATGCAGGTGTGGGCTTGGGTAGGCGGAGGAGGAAGAGAAAGTCTTCCAAACCAACACTGACCTTCACTAGGAGTCAGCAGGAATGGGCAGAAGGGAGTGCCAAGGTACACTTAGGTGCCCGGGGCGAGAGCCTGGCAGGTGGGGAAGTCAAACCTTGATCCAGTGACTGCATGTGATGAAACTGCACAGCAACAAGTAGCCACTGGGAGAAACCCCATGTGGATCCAGTGAGTGGTGCTGAGGACTTGAGAGGCCAGCTGTTCACACATGCACACAAACACACCCACATATGTGTGCATGCCATTTCTCCAGTGGGAAATGCCCCGCCTCCTCCATCCTGTTCACACCTGAGACAGAAAAAAAAGATGCAGTACAGGATCTGTGTCTCCCCCACCCCCTAGTGGGGCACCTTTGACTGGGAAACATGAAAAGCAAGAAATTTAAACTTTCTTTTCCCCTAGCGCTGTGACTTCAACCACAGCACTTCCCACCTCCTCCTCATGGCTGCCTTTTGCTACTTGGTTATAGCCCCTCGGAACCCCAGGATTGCTTGCGACTTGGGCCCTGGGCTGTCTAGCAAATAAGATTACTGACAGCATGTCAGCAGTGTGTGGCATCCTGTGATGTCATGTCCTCTCCCAGCTTGCACTGCACTTTGTGGGATTTTTAAATATGAAAACTGGCTCATTACAAAATTAGGGGTTTTAGTGCCCTTCTGGACAGTGTCCCTCTTCCATGCTGAGGCTTGACAATCTCACAGGGATCCATGACATTGCGCTTCTCCTTGTAGGAGGTGGCCCTGGTCAATGAGGATAACCTGCCGCTTTACAACCGCTGCGCTGTCTATGCCCTGGGGGCCGCCTATCTGAACCTGATCAGCCAGCTGACTACCGTTCCTGCCTTCTGCCAGCACATCCATGAGGTCTAGCCTTGTTTCTCGTTCTCTTTCTCCACTTTCACACATCTGTCTTTGTTATTTCTTCTTGGGCCACCTCCCAGTTGACAGATCACAGCTTGCTGCTGCAGGACAAGCCAGATGTTCTATGAACTGCACAGCTACTGTCAATCTGTGTTTTTCCAATGTTGCCATAGCTCAGCTAATTCAGGTTGATGACAAGAGATGTTGTCTTTGTTGGCTGCCATATGCAGGGCTGTAGAAACGTTAAAACACATCTGGCAAGATAGAGGGGTGTTCATTGGCAGTGGCTATGCTTTTCGATTAATATCCACTTCAGCTTTGAAGTTGCTGTGATGAGAGCTTGGAGGGTGGAAAATCAAGCCTTTTGGGGGGGGGGTGTTCTTACGATTAGGAGCCAGTTGGCCCCAAGGGCAACAGCAGAAGAAGTGGTACTTTGGGTCAACCCTTTTGGAGCAACATCAGTCTGCTTGGTGGTTTTGACACTGTTGGGGTGAGCAGGTTTGAGCAGAGATGTACACTTTTTGAACATTTTGAAGCAGTGGAAGGAGGGAAAATTCCTCCCCGTGTTTATTTTGAGAGAAAAAATACACTGGGAGGTGGGGCTTTGTAATACAATACAGTATTCACCTTTCTATCAAACCTAAGCTGCTGCTTGAACAGGGTAAAATGTGTCGTATATAAGACAGTTAACATATAAAATCTAAAAACTGGATGGCTGCCTCCCAAAATATCCTGGTCTATGAAGTCTCCTGGGGTTGGCAAAGTTGCAGACAGTTTATCCCAGCCACATCCCCTTTGCTGAGCAGCACACGTGAATAACTCTAAGGATGACTAGGCTGAGCATGTGACTTTCAGTAGGTGCTAGGCAGGGTACTCAAAAGCTACCTCCTAATCTGGATGGCCAGATGTTGGAGATAATGAACAGGAGCCAGATTATCTCGATTGGCTTAAACAAGTCTTTCCTCTTTCCCTTTGCCAGGTCATAGAGATGAGGCAGAAGGAGGCACCTTACCTCCTCCCTGAAGGCGTGTTTGCTGAGAAACCCAGGTAAGGGAGTCTCTGGGGGTGTAAAGCTGATCTCAGAATGGCTACCGGAATTGCGTGGTAAAACCAAGCATGAAAGCATCTCTGGACATGATAACCCAGTTGGGCATTTATAGCATGCTTATCTTCAAAGCTGGGAATCACTCTAAAGCCAGGGGCAGGGGAGAGTCACATCTGGGTCACTTGGTCGGTTTTGAGGAGTCCAGAATTGGATGCCAGCTCTTCCATTTCCCACATTTGCAGAGTGTCTTTATAAAACAGTCTGCTGTTGTGGGAAAGAGGACAAGCCAGCATCCATCTAGCAGTCTTCGTAAGCAGGTAAAGACTGTGATGTGAGCCTCTCTTCAACTCTGCTGTGCTTAATAGCATTCACTCCTTTTGCTATGTAACGGTTTTCCCAAACATCTACTAAACAGTGCTGCAGTCTAATGAGCAAGCCAGCATCACCAACAAATTGTTAAACATCTTAAGTGCTGGATTTAAAAAATCCCACAGGTTCGATGTGGCTTCCGAATCACCAGTTACTTAGCTCTCCTCCTCCAGATTTACCTCCCAGCCTCTTGTTCAGTCATGACCTCCCTCTCTCTCAGCTCTTCCTTTCACATTTCCTGTCTTCTCTGAAGACCCAACTGATAAGCAGCCTGATGGAGAAGTTCATTGGAATCTATTCTCATTTTCCCAAGGCTTTCAAGGAACTTGGATCGACTTGGGCCCGAGATCCTCTTCCGGCAAAGCAAGATCAGTGAAGTGCTGGGAGGGAGCGGCTACAATTCCGACAGGCTCAGCACCCCCTACGTTCCCCAGCTGACAGGTATGGCCTGGGGCTGTGTGTGCCATGGTTCCAGTGTAGTGAAGGAAAAAGTGATGAGTGTGGCATTGGGGCTATGCCCATTTTCCTGGATACGACACTTTTTATTAATTAAAAAAACATAAGTTTGTCGTCCTTATGTCTGTCTGTGTGAAGATATTCTTCAGTGTATATTGGCAATGCCTGCTGTAATCTCAGAAGTCACAAGAGTGACCAAATACAATTTCCAGTGATTGAGATTTGGGCCTTGCATTTCTCCCTAGGACTACAAAACTATGCAAAGCAGCTAAAATTGCAGCAGACTATGTGAAACAGACTACGTGAAATAGTCTGAGCCATGGTGGCTCAGAGGTTAAGACACTGAAGCTGCAGACTGGAAGGTCTGTAGCTCGGCAGTTCGAGACCCTACTGCCACGTGACGGAGTGAGTTCCCGTCTCTGGCCTCAGCTCCTGCAAGTCTAACAGTTGAAAGCAAGAAACTGCAAGTAGATAAATAGGTACCGCTTCAGTGGGAAGATAACAGCATCTGCGCACCTCGGCATTTAGTCATGCTGGCCACATGACCACGAAATATCTTTGGACAGTGCTGGCTCTTCAGCTCGGAAATGGAGATGAGCACCGCCCCCTAGTGTTGGATTCAACTAGCTTTCAAGCAAGGGAAACCTTTACCTTTACTTTACTTTTTATGTGAAATAAGACCAAATTTTCAGAATTCAGCAGTTTGGGGCGTAGAATTTGAAATACTTCAGTGAAGAATGTTTTCAGGACAGCCCAGATTAGTGGGTTGTTCCTTGATCGTCACTTGTTCACCTGACCATCCCTTACTTGCCATCACTCTTCCCACTGCTACCATTTCCTGTGACTCCATGGGCTGCACACCACAAGAGACCCAGTCACATTGTTGCAAAGTCCTTATGTCTCCAGTATTGTACTAGTTGCTGCATATCTTTTTGTTAAGGGGGGCTCACCCAATACAATTTATGCATGAAGTAAAAAATAGAAATGCCACCGACCAATTGGATGTAGGGACAATGTACAGTATTGCTGTGAAAATGCTTCAAGTCACTTGGAGTGCTGCTGCCAGTATGAAGCAAAGGCATTTTCCTACCTTACAGTTCTTGAGTAGGCATGGGCACAAACCGGAAGAATATGGTTCATGTTGGTTCGTGGCCGAACCATGAACCGAATCACAATTCAAACCATGAATTGAATCACAAACTGAATTTCGCTTCATGGTTCGGTTTGTGCCCATTCCTATTCTTGAGAGGTCCAGGAAGGTCCATTCAGAAGGCATCGCCTTCATTGTGGCAGTGAGCAGGAGGAAGGTGGCATAACGGAGCAACTGTTTATTTCAGATGAAGATCGGTTGTCGAAAAGGAAGAGCATTGGAGAAACCATCTCCCTGCAGGTTGAAGTGGAGTCAAGAAATAGCCCCGAAAAAGAGGAGGTATGGCAATTGTGCCCTGACTTGGATGGACCAAGGCTAGCCCGATCTTGTTAGATCTTGGAAGCTAAGCAGGGTCAGCCCTGGTTGGTATTTGGATATGAGACCACCAAATGTGTCCAGGGACACTACATAGAGGCAGGCAATGGCAAACCACTTCTGAATATCTCTTGCCCTTGAAAATCCTACAGGGTTAACATTAGTTGGCTGCGACTTGATATCACTCACCACCATCACCACAGCAGTGTCACAGTTTGAAGGGGAAGAGGTGAGGAGCTTGGGAGCACAAGCTAAACCAATAGATGGAGTCTAGGACACCCCCAACAACCAATTGAAATCCATGTTTTCTCTTTCCTCATCCCCATGGAATCATCTTTCACCTCCCTTCTCTTGCTTTTGGGCCTCTTTTTTAACCAGTTTTTAGCCAGTTGCTTCTTTTCAGCTGCACCTCAGGCATCTGGAATAATCTTAGCCTTCATTTTAATGTATAGCTCACTTAATTTCCAAAGCAAAGAAACAAATCAGACTGCTTTGGGTTGGCAGCTATTCCTGAGACATAACCTTAGCTTAATTATTTGGGGTGGTGGCTTAAGCAGAGGCCGGCAGAGGTAGAGTTCTCTGACATGGACCAAGAAGGGCTGGGTTCAAGTCCCCCCCCCCAACTATATGGTTCACTGGGAGATGGTGGGTTGGACTCTCAACTTAATCTAACCTCACAAGGTGGCTATGAGGATAATGTGCAGGAAGGAAGTCTGCCTATGCCCCCCTGAACTTCTTGGAGGAAGAGTGGGATATAATTCAGGAAGGCATTGATTGTGAAAGAAACAAATGTTTGCATGCAGCTAGAAAATAAGCCTGTGAGCAAATACACCCCGCCCCGACCAGCAATAGTAATGTTCTCCCTTACCATCAGGCTGGCTTTCCTCACACTCCACGTGTGCTACTTAGTAAAAAAATTATAATAATAAAGGAAGTGAAACGTGGTCTTTTCTGGTGATATCTTCAATATTCCTAATTCCTTGGTTCAAAATATGAACCTTGGTGACTTGTAATGACTCCCGCCCCGGGTAAGCATTGCAGCTGGGTTTTCCCCCTGCCCCAGATGGCAACTGACCTGGGAAAACTACATTTCTCAGAGTTCTTGGTACACGGGGCACTATTGTGTTTGCAATTTAGGTGCCAAGGAATGGAATCCTTTGCTTCCACAAGAGCAAAAGCCAGATTTGGGGTGCTTACAGGGGCTGGGGGAAGGATTCTCACCTCATTGTGCTCCTCAAAATGTAGTCGGAAACAGATGGGTTTCAGGTGGGAGGAAATAAGCTGTGATTCTTCTTTCTTCTTTTTTAATAAAAAGAGAATTGTTTGGTTAGCCAAGCCTAGTTTTTGAGTTGAACCTGAGGGAGTTCTTCCACTGCGAGTCTTCCCAGCATTCTGCATGCATAACCAAGCGGCAGCCCAGCCAGACCTGATCTGCATTCCTCCCAGTCCACTGAATCTCTGCAAGAATCAGAAGAGAACATGTTCAGATTTACAAATTCTGTCTTGTAGAATATGATTTGGTGGGAAAGTTCTCCTGCGTGAGTTCCATCAAAATGAATGGCAGTGCTCAGAACAACTTTCAGATGGGTCCAGTCCCATCACCCATGAGTCACTCTGAGCTCACTCTGGCATGGCCTGAAGAACCAGCATTAGTGATGATGCCAGGTTGCATTCCTGTCCAGCACATCTCTCCTGCTAGGATGTGGTTCCCCTCCCTCCTGCACAACTGAACACGTACCATGAATTATCCCCCTCCTTGCTCACTGACTGCTATGCCTGGGGAGCTCTCCTTGATGCATAACAATGAAGAATTCCATGGCTCATTAGGAGGACCTGATTATCTGGCTAGGGATGGGTACACATGGGCAAGGAACTGTGCTCAGGAAGGGGCAGGGATTAGGAGAAGAAGAGGGTGGCTGGGGGAGTGTGCTGAAGAAACACAGAGCAGTCAAAAGGGTTGTTCCATTTGGACTATACAGTCTGTTCTTGTACAGTCCTATACAATTTGGCGTTCAGGTACCTTAACAGGTGTGTGCCTTGCTTTCTCCTCTGCCCTGTGTTGTTCTCAGCAAGCTGTTCTGCGTTGTGCCAGGGCTGAATCACGGCAGCAGCAGGGCAGATGTTTCCCTTTGGGGGGTTGTTCCTCACACTGCCCTGATGATGTTAATAGGTGGGCAGAATGCAGGATTTGAACCAAGGACTTCCAGATTTATATATCAGTCTTGTAGCTCATCAATTCTGTCATATAATCTCGATGGTAGGTAACTAAGAGAACCAAACATTCAGCAGGCCTGCATTGGAAGGGAAATGATTGTGTTGGGGGAAGAAAGTAGACAGAATCTTTTTTCATCCCTCCCATACTACTAGAAGTTGGGGGTACCCAGTGAGGTTGATGGGCAGTTGATTCAAGGTAGCCAAAAGGAAATACATCTTTATGCAGCGAGTGATCAAAATGTGGAATTCACCACCAGAGGATGTAGTGATGGCCACAAGCATAGACGAGAAGGGGATTAGATTTATGGATGAGAGGTCCCTCACTGTCTACCAGTCATGATGCCTAAATGGAACCTCCATATTCAGAAAGCAGTAAACCTCAGAAACCCAGTGCTAGGAGGCAAGCCTTGGCCTCTATGAATTGCCTCGTTGCCCTCCAGGGGCTTCTGGTTGGCCACTGTGTGAAACAGTATGCTTGACTAGACAGGCCGCTGGGCTCAAGTTGTTTTCTGCAAGCCATTTCTTCCCTTGCATTTATATTCTGCCGTTCCTCCAAGAAGCACATTCTGGTACATGTGGTTCGTCCCCTCATAACAGCCCTGTGAGGTACGTTAGATTGAGAGACTGATCATGTCTGGTCCAAGGTTGCCTAGTTTTAGGGCCTCAGCCATAAACTAGGCTTTCTCAATCCATCTGCTACACCACACTGTAATGCGATGAGCTGATGCTGTCCAGTCATATGGCTCTGCAAAACAGCCTCTCTCTGATATTCATGGGTGAGCATCCACCTTCTAAGTCTTCTCTTCCTGCTTCTGTTCTCTCCCCATCCTAGAGAGCACCTGCTGAAGAAATCACCTATGAAACGCTGAAGAAAGCAATTGGTAAGTATCTATTTTGGAACAAAGCTGTAAAGCTGTGGTCCTTCCAGTGATGTGCTTTGGGCAGGCTCTCCCTGTTCGTGTGCAGCAGACATCAGGCAACCCTTGAAGACACCTCCCAGGCTACAACTTGCAAAAAAATGTGACTGCGTTCCTTCTTACAAAACAGAGCCCCCGGATGCATACGACACTAATTCTAAAGTAGCTGCACTGGTTACTGGCTTGCTTCTGGTCAGGTTTGTGCCTGAGACCTCCGTATCTCAAGGGCCAGCTTTCCTTGTGTCATGTCATGTGCCGATTGTGGTCCTCACTGCTGTTGCTGTTCTCAGTGTCCTTACCAACTTGTGTGGTCCATCCTGCCTTCGTTTACTCCTGGGCTCTTTCAGTCACTGTCCTTGGTTGGAGGACCTGCCTTTCATGAGATGATCTGGAAGGGCACCATCCCAGTTGATTGTTTGTAGGGCAGCGTGTGAGACCATTGTTGTTTGGGCACATGTCCTAATTTAGGACAAGAAATTGGCTTTTGCTCTGATGGGTAATGAATGTCTATTGGTCTGTGTTTTGGGGGGAAGAACCTGTCATTCTGTATTGTCACCTTCTTTGCATTATGTTTTTACTTTCATTTGCTGTTTTGTCAGCCACTTTGGGCTGAAGAGGCACATTTGAAGTACATAACATTTTAAAAAATGAAATTGGCTCAGTGTATCTTGGTGGGCATAGCAGCTCTACATACATGTTCCCTGGTGTGTCTGGTGCTTCCCCCTTGCTTAATGAAGTCAGTAGCATTGTCTGCACACGTAGGAGGGATGACCCAAGTTCAGAGGGTTGGCTGAATGTCCAAAGAGAGGAGCCAGGATGAAAGGCAACAAGCGAAAACCGTAATGAGCCCTCTGAATAATGAAGCTTTCATTGGTAGCAATTCCATGTTTCCAAAATGTCTCCATGCTGATCTCCGCTTCAAAATTTCCCACTAATTTTAGTGGACATTAGCTAGGAAAAAAACCCAAAGCCAGACCACTGAATAATAAAGAGCTGTAGCCGACAACCTTCTCTAAATGGGGCACCTTGGGTTCCTTGGTGCCTTAGTTATTTGGGTTTTTTTGTAGGAAATTTGAGATTCCCTTTAGCCATTGTGGCTGATTGCTGAAGGCCCATGTATTTGCCTCGTTCCCTTTCAAAACCATGGAAATCAGTGGCCATCATTGCATCCTCTGGCAGCGGGTTCCCCCTTAATAATGCATATTTGTGGTTTCTTTTGTCTTTGCTTGTGGCTAGGGGAGACAAACAATCCAGGACTTGGCCACAAGGGTGCAGGAGCTCTGCAGTTGTCAGCCATTTCCCCCCTCCCACACACACACACACACACACACACACTCTTTCTGCATCACTTAGAGCTCACTGCCTATTCCCTCCCCCTCACTTTCCCTCTCTTCTCTATTTTAGTAGACAGTGTGGCCGTGGAAGAACAAGAGCGGGAGAGACGACGGCAGGTGGTCGAGAAATTCCAGAAAGCCCCCTTTGAAGAGATTGCAGCTCACTGCGGTGCCCGGGTGAGTGTCGTTCTCTCTCGTGTGAGCGCCTTGTGGGAGGAAATGGGCAGTGCATCCCTATGGTCTTAACCATTGTTTGCTGAGTGTAGCCACATAATCAGCATCCCAGTTGGATGTAGATTGTAAGTAAATGGCATGTCTGCTGGTTGCATATTCTGGTTCATTAATTATGCCGGCTGTGTAATTCTACAGCAGTTAAATATAATGATGAAATGGGATTTGTTGAGCTGACAAATGCAGTATTAATAAGATGTTCTAAAAAATGTTATCACTTAAAGCTTTCCAGTGACAAAGAAAATCCCTGTGGGGTTCAGAGTTCATTTGGGATTTAGTCTTACGCTCCATTTTTTAGCAATATATACAGTTGCCATATACAGGGACAGGCCATTGGGTCTGCCTGGCTCCAAACTGCCTGTCCTGATTAACAGCAGGTCTGCAGGGTCTCAGGCAGAGAGGGGTCTTTCCCATCAGCTGCTGCTGGTGATCCTTTAACTGGAGATTCCAAATATTGAACTATAGAGGCTTCCTGTGCACAAAACAGGTGTTTAGGCACTGTAAAATTATATCAAATGTGAGTCTCACCCGCTAGGACCACCAGGTGTACTTCTTAGAATTGGCTTTCTCCTCTTCTTGTTGGGGGGCCATGGCAAAAGGGATGTTTTCTGGACTTCACCTCTCAGTCAGAATTTACACAAGTAGAACCCAAATTGCCCTAACTGGCTCTTAATCAGAAAGAAGAAGAGAAGAGATTGGATTTATATCCCGCCCTTCACTGCCCAAAGGCGTCTCAGAGCGGCTTACAAACTCCTTTCCCTTCCCCTCCCACAACAGACACTCTGTGAGGTAGGTGGGGCTGAGAGAACTTCGGACAGAAACTGTCCTTGAGAGAACAGCTGTGCCAGAGCTTATGACTGACCCAAGGTCACATCAGCAGGTGCAAGTGGAGGAGTGGGGAATCAAACCCGGTTCTCCCAGATAAGAGTCCGCGCACTTAACCACTACACCAAACTGGCTGTCGGTGTCGGTGTTCCTAAGAAACAAGAGAGAACCACAGCTCTGGTTAATGCAATCCATATCACTGGCTAGCAGTGGGAAAACATGAGATGCCCCAGAAATGTTCATAGCCGCCCTGAGCCCGCTCGCAGGGAGGGCGGGGTATAAATTGAAGCAATAAATAAATGAATAAAATATAGGTGGTCTTTCTTTAAACGTCTGATACATTTCAACCTTGCAGAAATGTGTGAGTTCCACAAATTAATTCTTCATCTTTGCACAATGCATTTTTAACTTGTGGAATTCACTGCCACAGGATAAAGTCGATGAATCTGGATTAGACACATTCATGGGGGAGATAGGTCCAGTGGTGGCTTTTAGCCATGATGCCTGAACGTTTGAAGGCTCTGTGTTTCTGAATAAAATGGAAACACTGGGCCATTGTAGGGTGCCCTAAGGAGGAAGCGTAGGAGAAAGGTGTGATAGAACACGAGTTGTTGGGAGGCAGTTATGGGGGGGGGGAAATATGCACATGCTGTGGTCCTTCTGGGCCAGCCAGTGTGGGGATTATGATGCTGGACTATAATATCTTTTTATCCCACCCTTCTTACAAGGAACTCATTGCAGCATGTGCAATACTCCCTCCTCCATGTTATCCTCACAACAACTTTGTTAGGTAGGTTAGGTCAAGAGAGTGACTGGCCCAGGACTGTCTTCATAAGGCTCTTTGGCATTCCCTCTTTGGTTCAAAACATTGTTGTTGTTGTTGTTTTTAAAAAAACCAGTTACACTGAAATTTCCAATAAGCAGCATTAGCACATTCTTCTTATGTTTGTGACATAGCCATGCAGCTAAAAAGTGCTATTACAATACAGTGCTGATATAAATTCCAATTTTTGTTGCAGGCAACTCTGCTCCAAAGCAAACTCAACCAGATATTTGAGATCACCATACGGTAAGAGGAATGGGGGTGGGGTGGGGGTTGTCTTCATGAGTTGTGGAGGGAAGGGGAGAAGTGCTGTCTGGAGAAATTGTTTGTGTCCCGTGGGGTAGCGGCTGTGCACATTTGAAGACTAGGAGGCAGAAGACTCTGCAGTAATGACCCTGTTTGCCATTGCTCTCTGATGGCCTAGCACAGGGTTCCCCAACATGGTGCCCCTGGGAACACTGCAGGACAGACCTTGTTATTGGGTGCCCCCATTCCAATGAAAGGGGTTTTCTATGGCTGCAACAGCAGCCACAACTACTGGAGGGTCAGGAGGACTGGTAACACCCCCCCAGGTTCCTTAATTAGCATGTTTTTCCATTCCTCCTTCAGATTTTTATTCTTTTTATTCCTCCTTTTCTTTCTCCCCACACCTTCATTTCCTTCATTTCTTTTTATGCTTAAGAACATATAAGAACGTAAGAGAAGTCAGTGTTGGATCAGGCCAATGGCCCATCCAGTCCAACACTCTGTGTCACACAGTGGCCAAAAATACCAGGTGCCATCAGGAGGTCCAGCGGTGGGGCCAGGACACTAGAAGCCCTCCCACTGTTGACCCCCCAAGAACCAAGAATACAGAGCATCACTTGCCCCAGAGTCCCTATCTATACCTTGTGGCTGGCTAATAGCCACTGATGGACCTCTGCTTCATATGCTTATCTAATGCCCTCTTGAAGTCGTCCATGCTTGCAGCCGCCACCACTTCCTGTGGCAATGAATTCCATGTGTTAATCACTCTTTGGGTGAAGAAATATTTCCTTTTATCCATTCTAATCCGACCGTTCAGCAATTTCATTGAGTGCTCACGAGTTCTTGTATTGTGAGAAAGGGAGAAAAGTACTTCTTTCTCTACCTGCTCTATCCCATGCATAATCTTATAAACCTCGATCATGTCATCCCTCAGCCGTCGTTTCTCCAAGCTAAAGAGCCCCAAGTTCTTTAACCTTTCTTTGTAGGAAAACTGTTCCAATCCTTTTATCATTCTAGTTGCCCTTATCTGCACTTTTTCCAGTGCTATAATATCCTTTTTGAGGTGTGGTGACCAGAACTGTACACAGTATTCCAAATGAGGTCACACCATTGATTTATATGAGGGCATTATGATAGTGGCTGATTTGTTTTCAATTCCCTTCCTAATAATCTCAAGCATAGCGTTGGCCTTTTTCACTGCAGTTGCACACTGTCTCGAGATTTTCAATGAGTTATCTACTACGCCTCCAAGATATCTCTCTTGGTCAGTCTCTGCCAGTTCAGACCCCATCAATGTGTATTTATACTTACGATTTTTGGCTCCAGTGTGCATCACCTTGCCCTTGGCCACATTGAACCCCATTTGCCATGTTGATGCCATTCGCCCATCCTCGACAGATCCCTTTGGAGTGCCTCACAGTTGCTTCATTTCTTTTTATTCCCCTTTTGCAATTTGTTTGCAAAGCAGCGAGGGAAGTATTGTCTCTGGCTCCGCCTCCTGCAGCAGCCATTTTGGCTCCGCCTCCTGCAGCAGCCATTTTGGGGTGGTGACCCCCTCTCAAAATTCTAAAGGTACCCTCAGGCTCAAAAAAGTTGGGAACCCATGGCCTAGAAATTGCATTCCTCATGTCTGTTGGAAAGGTGGGCAAAGAAGTGGACTGAAGGATAGTAGGAAATGGGACACGATTAACTGATTGGTGCCATTTTTATCCCATTTTTCTCACCAGAAGGACCCAAGGCAGGACATGAGAATAGGAGTGAGCTGCCATTTTACTTCTTGATTTAGTACTCATAGCATAGATTTCAGTTTGTCTCCTTTATGCTGCTGCTGACACCTCATTTGTTGCTATTTTGTACATCACTGACCAGAAAAAATTGCTGGAAAATGCATTCAGGTTAATGGAAGAGAAATGCTGCGAAGAAAGAAGACCTGCTGAGAAAATAAAATAAACTTTGCGGCTTCCTTTTGCATACAGGAGAGAAGAATTCAAAATCTGAATTCCAGCCGGCTTTCAAAATTCGGCCTTCTCCCTGCATGACAGCATATAGATAGATGCAGATGCCAGGAATCAAGAAGCAGTTGGGCCAAAAGACAAGCTGTTTTCGTAGGGGAGAATAAGCAGAATTCAAATACCTAAAGAAATCAATTAATAAAGGAAAAGAACAAATGATCTGCCATGCTCAGCATTCTGTCAGCAGCAAAATGCCTTGTAGGATGTTACGGCCAAGCCCCATGGTTAATTAGTGTCAACTTATGGACATTTTTTCTCTCTGCGTTAGAAGGTTAACAAGCAGGGGAACCCCTCTGAGACTTGTGGAGGAGGGAAATCCCACATGACCTCACCACTGGTCCCCATTTTTTCCCTTCTCCCCCCCCCCCCATCGCTGCTTTTTCTCCTTGCTGCTGCTGTCCCTGGTGCTGGTATTGCTGGGCAGTCCTACCATGCTAACCGTGATCTCCTGGTGGTTTTCAAGATCTCGGTGTGCATCCTTTCATTTTGGATTTTTCAAACTCCTTTGGGTTTGTTTTTTTTTAATGCTTTGGGAATTTTACAGAAATATCTCCCCCATCTCTAGCCCACTACATGTTTGTTTGTTTTTTTAATCTGCACTCTGGAATCAGGTTCAGTACTTAGATATAAAAGTTTGCAGGTTGGTTTAGTCTGTTACCCGCCTGTTCATATGTCTGCTCAAAGCAACTAGTGGCTACTTTAATGAAAGCAGTTACAGTGGTTCAAGACAAGCATGCAAATAATGCTGTAATAGAACACGGTAAAGGTGCATCATCAAATACCATAAAAGCCAGAGCAACTGGGGATAAAGCATTAGAACAGCTGGTGGATAAACAAGAAAGCTTTTACACTAAAAACAAGTCAGTCAAAAAACCTCTCAATAATATCGTGAGTAGATAAAAATCTTTCTCGTTGGCACTAAAAAAAAAAAATGACTTGCCAGACAGGCTTCAGTGGGGGAGAGCATTCCTTAAGTGAAGTGCCACCACTGAAAGAGCCCTGTCACTGCTCACTGCCCACCAGATGTCAGATGAGGAGGAGGAGAGTGTCCTTTCACCATCTGACATTTGTTGGGTGGCAACCAAAATGTGGAGGTAGATTTACTCCTTATCTAATGTAGCTATTAGCCAGCACCAGAGATCTGTCTTCAGACTTCTCTTGGTCCGTTGTCCCTTTAGATCCTTTCTCAAAAGCCATCCATGGTCCTGTACTGTGGCAATGAGTTCCGCAGCTGAACTGGGTTTACTCTAAAAGCAGAGACAGAGCAACTGTATTTCTGCCCCCATGCAGGAACTACAGGAATTCTGTGCTTCGTAATTCCTTCAGAATTTTGAGAATTAGATGACATATCTGTTTCTACATGAAGGAGAAGAGTGTGCAATTCCATGGTTCTTGGTATTCAGATTATGTTCCTTATCAAAAGGCAGTTGGCTCAAGCAGCAGATCCACTCCTCCCACTTACTCCCCAGAGGGTCCTTACTGTGGAGCACAGCCCTTGAGCAATGGATGTGAGGTAGCATTAAGACTCCATCCTGGGATAAACTCTTCTGCATAAGCTTCGTATTGAAATGAATGGAATTAAACAAACACTATGCGCAGTTCCCATTTATTGCAGTGCAGCTTCCTCCGGATTGTGCCCTATATGCGCATGGGGAGTGCCATTTACATTTTCTGCCTCCAGCCACTGAAATGTCTCCAGCCATTCCTTCCCTTCTCTTCCCTGCAGGCCCCCTCCGAGCCCCTCCGGTACCATCACAGCTGCTTACGGCCAGCCCCAGAGTCACTCCATCCCAGTCTACGAGATGAAGTTCCCAGACCTGTGTGTGTACTGAGAGTCAGACTGCATGCTGGGGCGAGGTCTGAGTCACCGGGACCCCGTGGAATGCCGTCATGCTGCCTGCATGAGCAAAAGTGGGCTGCTTGGAGCTGTTGGTGTGACCCTCCCCCCAACCAACTTTCTGAGCAAGATGGACCAAAACACCCCCTGCACCCGGGCTCTCAAAGCATATATGGTTCCTCTCCCTTCTTCACGCTCAGCTAGTTTTTTCCTGTCATGCAAAAGATGCAAGCGACATTCAAGTAGCCTTCTACGGACAGTGGAGGGTGGGGGAAGATCGCGTGGCTTCCCTTTTTTAAGAAGCTGTTCGGAAGGGTTGGTAGATTTCCCTCCCCCCCTTTTTATTGAAAATGTGTGCTGATAATCCATTACATAAAGTGAATCTATTCTGTGTGTGCTCGTCTCATTTCTTGCTCCATCGGATGAGAATTGATGTAATGTAGCATTTAGAAGGCCACACTAGGGTGAGGGGGACCCACCATGCCATCCTAAGCAGAATGACACTCTTCTTAAGTCCATTCTTCTTAAGTTTGGTGTAGTGGTTAGGAGCGCGGACTCTAATCTGGGAGAACTGAGTCTGATTCCCCACTCTTCCATATGCAGCTGTTGGTGTGACCTTGGGTCAGTCACAAGTTCTCTCAAGAGCAGTTCTAGAAGGAGCTCTCTAAGACCCACCTACCTCACAGGGTAGGAGAAGGTAAAGGAGACCGTTAGCCGCTCTGAGACTCCTTTGGGCAGTGAAGCGTGCAGTATAAATCCAATCTCTTCCTCCTCCATTTCCTCACTCCTCCACTTGCAGCTGCTGGATGACCTTGGGCAAGCTATAGTTCTGTGAGAGCTGTTCTCTCAAGGACAGTTCTGGTAAGAGCTCTCTCAGCCCCACCTACCTCTCAGGGAAAGGAGTTTGTAAACTGCTCTGAGACTCCAAGTGAAGGGTGGGGTATAAATCCAATCTCCTCCTTCTCCTCCTCTTCTTCTTCCTCCATTGATGTCAGTTTGCCTAGAAGAGTGTCATTCTCCTTAAGATGGCATGACTGGGCTCAAATCCTGACTCCATCCTGAAGATGAAAAAGGCTTTCAAGATGAGACCTGCTGAAAACGGATGCATTCATTGGTAGGTGCATTTCCACACGAGTTTCACAACTTTTGAAACGGAGCCCCCACCTTGTAGAGCCCAGCTCAGTATGTAACATGCCCTACGAAAGGAATCCATCGGGGTCTCTGAGGCTCAGGTGCATTTTGAACTAAGGACTTTGTGCCTGTTACACTTACAGTTATGTCTCTCTAAGCCCATGGATATCAGTTGGATATCACTGACAGCACAATTAAGAGGGAATCCTATGCAGAAGGACTCTCATCTCAGCCTGCTGAAACTGAATGGGCTTAGACTGCATAACTTTGTTTAGGATTGCATGCTACTCTTCCTGCTAAAGTCACTTTCACGTTATTCTTCAGCAAGCAGCAAGGAGCCCTTCTCCTAGTTCCAGGGCCAGACTGCCAAGAGGTTGTGGATTCTTGCTTTCAGCAGTGGCTGGACCATGATTTGCTGTGTATCCTGTCTTGGGCAAAAGAATGGACCCAAAGAGCTCCCTCCTTACAGTAGGGATGTACAACTAGAAGACTGCTATTCAAGATCTGACCCAAATTATCCTTGTTAGGAAGTGCTCTGAATCTTGAACAGCATTATTTCCAAAATTCATGAGAAACCTTGCAGTCTGGCCATTTTTCTGGCATCTTTCCTGGGTTCATTGGAGAGGCTGGAGTAGGGAGGATGGGAGAATGACTCAGGATCAGCAGATCTGCATATGCAAAAAGATGCTATCCAACCAGAAGTGCACCTTAACAGGATATTCCTGGCAGGCACTTTTGGGCTCAGCATTTTCAGTTCCTGCCAATCATTGTCTTGTCACCTTTTCATATCAAGAATTTTATCTGAAATAATTAACTGCTCTTTCTTTCTGTCCTGTGGGGATAACAACTGTCTGCAAGCATGAATCTTGGTGAAACGGATGCTTATCTACTCTGAACTCAGCAGGGAAAGACCCCAGGGGTAAGGGGGTACAATCCCGGAGGCTTTCATTCCAGTAGGATGAGAAACTTGGAAATGTGTTTTTGCTGAAACCAGAAAAGTAAGGAGAAGAAGAGATTGGATTTATACCACACCCTTCACTCAGAGTCTCGGAGTGGCTTACAAACTCCTTTCCCTTCCCTTCCTCTCAGCAGACACCCTGTGAGGTAGGTGGGGCCGAGAGAGCTCTTTTGACAACTGCTCTTTCAAGGACAGCTCTTGTCAGAACTATGGCTTGCCCAAGGTCATCCAGCAGTTGCAAGTGGAGGAGTGGGGAATCAAACCCAGTTCTCCCAGATTAGAGTCCTCACACTTACCCACTACACCAAACTAGCTCTCAGATTATTTTGATGAGTATAAATAATATAAACATAAGTGATTATGAATAAAACAATCCATACATGACAGATTTTTAGAGGCTCTTTTTAAGAAAGCCTTATCGTACGGTGCTTGTTTTATTTATTTAAGAGGCTTCTGTCATGTATTCTGTCAGTCCAAGGTGGCTGCAAAGAACCAGAAGTTTCCAAAATTGCATCATCTGACTTTGAAGCCCACCACTAGAACAACATCGGAGGTAGAGCAGCAGTGTCTCCTTCCTGCGTAGCTCCCAGGACATGGTTGGGTGGGAGCAGCTAAAGTTCCAAGCAATGGCAGCTGATACAGTGATGTTCAGGGCTGGCAGACCCATCTGTCAGTGACCCCCCCCTCCATTTGAGCAGCAGGCACAAGGAAAGGCAAGCTAGTGATGCGGCTAAAGTGGTGCAAAAGAGGGCCCCAACATGTCACAAGAATGCAGTCTCCTGCAGAGTGGCTGTGTGCTGTACGAAAGGGCTGCAGGGACAACCAGTGAGGCAGAGGCCACTGACACAGAGGATGGGCATGGGGCAGAAGAAGCCAACTCCCGTTTCTGGCCGAGGGGAAGAGCAGGCAGGCCACCGCTGAAGGCCTGATCCACACCTGAAGAGGTGAAGCCCAAGAACTCGACAACTGAAAATGAGGAGGGAAGGGTAGAAGAAGCTCACACTTAAAAACAACAACAACATTTGGATTACTTTTCTGGGCAAAATGGGATGGAAACCAAATTTGGGGCAGGTGGGCCCTGCTCTGTCATCACGCGCTGCCCTCTGGTTCATGCTTGTACCACATGTTACTTACAGCTTTCCAGCCTCCAGGTGGGGGCTGGAGATCTCCTGGGATCGCAGCTGATCTCCAGATGCCATGTACCCATTCTCCTGGAGAAAATGGCTGCTTTGGAGGCTGATCCCGCCCCCAAATCTCCAGGTGTTTCCCAAGGTTGAGTCGGCAAGCCCAGCTGCTTATATCCTCTCATCATGAATTGAGGAATAAAGAGACCAGCTTCTGAGACCCAGTACAGGCACCTGGTCATTAAATTTCAGTTTTGTTCAGGATAGTGGGGAGCAAGAGAAGACAAAGAAGCAGTTGCAGTGGGGAAAAAACATTTTATTAGACTTGAAGCCCCCTACGCATTTTGCCCATGCTTCATCGAGGAGATCTGTCGAAATATGTGGATATAGATTAATCTCAAAAATAATCGACATTTTTTTAAAAAAAAAAATTAAAAACCAGTTCTGGAATTGAACATTCCCATCCCCATTGCCAGAGTTGCCACCAGAGTTACCCTGGAATCACGGGATGCCCACTTGGGAACCCGCAGTGCCGGCAACAGGGAAGCCCACCAGAACAGCGGCATCAAGGAGAAATGCTGCAACACAATGTGCACCAACTTAACCACACCCACCAGCTGCCAAGCCACCCAGGACAACCGCTGCAAGAAAGAAGAATGCTTCAACAGCAGCCATGCAGCGTGGGCCCGAAGGCCCCCACTTCAGTCACTGCCAGCAGCTGCTGGCAATTCCGCTTGGCCAGGGGGAGGGGGAAAGGGGGCTGCAGGCACAGCCTAAAACTCCCCTGAGGTCTCAAGTAGGGTTGCCAACCTCCAGGTAGCACCTGGAGGTGTCCTGCTGTTACAATTGATTTCCAGATGGTGTAGTGGCTAGGAGCGCAGAGTCTAATCTGGGAGAACCAGGTTTGATTCCCCACTCTTCCACATGCAGCTGCTGGTGTGACCTTAGGTCAGTCACAAGTTCTCTCAGAGCTATTCTCTCAAGAGCAGTCCTTGAAAGAGCTCCCTCATCCCCACCTACCTCACAGGGTGTCTGTTGTGGGGACGGGAAGGGAAAGGAGAGGGCAAGCCGCTCCTTCGTGTAGCAAAGGGCGGGGTATAAATCCAATCTCCTCCTCCTCCTCTTCTGACCAAGATCAGTTCCCCTGGAGAAAATGGCTGCTTTGGAGGGTGGACTCTGTAATTACACCCTTCTGATGTCCCTCGTCCTCTCCCCAAACTCCACCATCCCAAGGTGCCACCCACAAAATCTCCTGTAATTTCCCAATACAAAGCTGGCACCCCTAGTCTCCTAAGGCTGCTAGTTCTCAGGAAACTTGAGGAGAACTGACTGAGCATGTGCAGCCTGCTGTAGTAGCCTCCTGAGGGGCCGGCCAGAGAGGAAGTGGTGGCTGGACTCTCTCTCTCAGCTGTGCAAGAGAGACCCAGTGGAGAGAAGGAACCAAATGCTGCAGACCCCTCCACCCTTCCCAGTTCTGAGGCTCTGCAAGCCCAAGCAAGACAGGAAAGGACATGATGGATAAAGGAAGTGCTGAGGGCAGGGGCCACTTTGGTGTAGTGGTTAAGAGCAGTGGATTGTAATCTGGCGAACCAGGTTTGATTCCCCACTTCTCCACATGCAGCCAGCTGGGTGACCTTGGGCCAGTCACAGTTCACTCAGAGTTCTCTCAGCCCCACCTACCTCACAGGGTGCCTGTTGTGGGGTGGGGTGGGGAGGAGGGGAGGGGAGGGGAGGGGAGGGGAAAGGAGATTATAAGCCGCTCTGAGACTGCTGAGTGAAGGGCAGGGTATAAATCCAATATCATCATCTTCTTGAAGGCCCCTGGATTCTATGGCACATGTCATGAACCATTTTCTATTCCCTCGTCTTATTTTATTTATTTATTTTTCATATGGCAGAGTTACACACAGGAAGCATCTAATATAAAATACATAACCAAGTTGATAGAACAGGTATGCAGACTGATTTGGGTGACCCTCCCACCCCAAATATGAATATCTAGATTTTCATTCCACTCAATCGCAGCTGGGGAGATTTCAGAGCTCTGTCACATCTCCCTGGAAAGCATGATGCTGTGTGAAAGCACATTCCTGTGTCAGATGGAAAATAGTTGAGTGGGCTACACCACAATTGTTTTTGGGTCCTGGTATTTTGCCCCGGGGCTGGCATTTTGAGTCCTGGTATTTTGCTCTGGGCTGCGGTGGCTCAAGTGGTTAAGACATTGAACTGCAGGCTGTGGAAGGTCAGTAGTTCAGCAGTTCGAGACCCGAGAGTGCCACATGATGGAGTGAGCTCCCGTCTCTAGTTCCAGCTCCTGCCAACCTAGCAGTTCGAAAGCAAGAAATTGCAAGTAGATAAATAGGTACCACTTCGGTGGGAAGGTAATAGCCTTCTGTGCACCTTGGTGTTTAGTCATGCCGGCCACATGACCACGGAAATGTCTTCGGATAGTGCTGGCTCTTCGGCTTTGAAACGGAGATGAGCACCGCAACCCTAGAGTCGGATTTGACTGGCTTTCAAGCAAAGGAACCTTTACCTTTACTATTGTGCCCCATTTAAACTGCACAACTGCCAAAGCCTGTTTGTATTCTATTAGCCATCTTCCATACTTTACACAGCAAGTCAAATTCTGCAGGCATCTCGTTGGTGTTTACCAGGTTATGGATATCTGGTGGAACTGATTGCATCCACATTTGCAACCTAGATCAACATTTTAAAGCGTACAGGATCTGTGCAGATCTTATTGCTGGGTGTTGGGTTCTTAGTCTGGATAGGCCCGTGTCAGCCATGTCTTTGTGGATAGGAAACTCTCTATTTTCGGTTATCTTTCTATATCCATGAAGAAGCGGGGGAGTGGTATGGCACAACGTGAGTAGGTCAGAGTGGGTTTAATAATCCTCTGATGGTTCTCATTGTTGTGTTGAGCTGGACATCAAGTTCATGGATGTGGGAGTTGTTGAGCCACACTGAAGCACCGTATTCTGCAGTAATATACACCAAGCCCAAAGCTGAGCATTAAAGTGTTGTAGCAGACGCACCCCAAGTTGTACCACATAATTTTTTGAGAATGTTGTCTCACATGTGTATTTTTGCTGCTACATTGATAAAATTGATAGGACTGAGGAAATACTGAGTAGGGACCTCAGAATTTTGGCTGACTACTACCATAAATGGCAGGTTATCCCAAGCCTAGGAAGAACAGAATGCTCACGTTTCCATCTCATTAACAATCTTGCCAACCATGAACTGAATGTCTACCTTAATGGCACACAACCATACACCTAAGTACCTTGGCATTACCCTGGAGAGGACCTTGAGCTATAAACATCATCCTCACATTATAAGAATATACTTCAGAATAAGCCTTATTGGAATCATAGTTCTTAGAGAGATACAAGCTACTGTCACAGATATACATAAACAAAGGTGAATATAGCTGACCTGTATAGTAATGCTGGCAGCAAGTTCCCACAGAAGCTAAGCTTCAGAGAAAAGAGCACAAGCAGAACAGGTTTTTTAATTTCATATGAGCGGTAACAACTCCAGACTTTCATTTAACCAGTTAGGGACCAGAGTTTCAGTCTCAAAATCCAGTCTGCCTCTTTTCTCAATAATGGCAATCTGATCTATCAATCTATCCAGCCATCCATCCATCCCAAAATGCGAAGTCTGTGGGATGTTAATTGTGCTCGAAGAAATGTTGAACAAAAGGAGCACCTGGTTTTTTTTAAGATTAATGTTGTTTTTGTGTTCAGCAAAGCATAACTTAATGTTTTAATGTTTTGCCAAGCCTGCTGTGACAGTAGCTTGACAAGTGTTGTCAAGTAATTTCTAATTTATGGTGACCCTTTGAATTAATGTCCTCCAAAACACCCTATTGTTATCAGCCTTGCTCAGGTCCTGAAAACTGAGGTCCGGGGCTTCCTTTATCAAGTCAATGCATCTCATGTTGGGTCTTTCTCTTTTCCTGCTGCCTTCAACTTTTCCTAGCATTATTGTCTTTTCCAGTGACTCTTGTTTTCTCATAATGTGGCCAAAAGTACAACAGCCTCAGTATGGTCATTTTACCTTTTATAGACAGTTCAGACTTGCTGTGATCTAGAACCCACTTATTTGTCTTTCTGGAAGTCCACAGTGTCTGCAAAACTTTTTTCCAATAGCACATCTCAAATTAATCAGCTTTCTTCATCGTCCAACTTTCACACCCTTATATAGCAATGGGGAATACTGTAGTATGAATTATCTTGATCTTCGACAACCGCAACACATCCTTATACTTAAGAATCTTTTCTAGCTCCTTCATGGCTATGCTTTCCAATCTTAATGTATGTCTTACTACAAAGGCATGCCAACATAAATCTTTTCACAAAGACATTTTATAATATAAACAACATTTTTAGCCTGGAGAGGTGATGACTGAGAAATGATATGATAACCATCTTCAAGTACTTGAAGGGCTGGCATGTAGAGGATGCTGTGGAGTTATTTTCTATTGTCCCAGAAGGTTGGACCAGAACCAACAGGTTGAAACTAAATCAGAAGAGTTTTCAGCTAAATATCAGGAAGAACTTCCTGACAGAGTGGTTTCTTGGTGGAACAGGCTTCCTTGGGAGGTGCTAGGCTCTCCTCCTCCGGAGGTTTTCAAAGAGATGCCAGATGGCCATCTGACAGCAATGCTGATTCTATGAACTTGGGCAGATCATGAGAGGGAGGGCAGGAAGGGTTACATCAGAGCTTAGTTTTTGTGGCCCTTTCTTACACACCCAGGGAAATGCTGATCACCACTTTGGGGTCAGGAAGCAATTTTTCTCCAGGCCATTTTGGCTGGAGATCCTGGAGGTTTTGTATCATCTTCTGGGCATGGAGCAGCAGTCACTGGGGTGTGGAGTGGGAGGTATTTGTGAATTTCCTGCATTGTTCAGGGAGTTGGACTAGATGACCCTGGAGGTTCTTTCCAACTCTATGATTTTATAATTCTAACATGATCAGAACTATTTGTAGTGAAGTTCTGAAGAGTAATAGAAGGAGATCTGTTGGGAGACTTTCATGAAGCCTTTTTACTATGTAAGTGTTGGCCTCAGAAAGAGAACACATAAAAGTTGGAACATATTAGAGGGCATCCTCATGTGCAAAAAAACCCCTCTCATTCAAGAGAACATATAATTTGAGAGGTCAATCAGTACACAGCAATACGCCTCAACCTACCAGTATCCAACAGATCTTGCCAGAATCTAGTTCGCCGCAGGGACATTTTCCCTAAGGGGACTCCACATTTTGCAAATTTGCATGCAGTGTGAAAAGCTTTATAAATCCAATGGATAAAGAACATTATACTGTTAAGATGGATTGACTGGTCTGTGTAAATAATTCCCCTCGTGGTACCATTTCAGTGCAAGAAAACTTCTGGGGAGGAGGCAGGATCCCCCTTCACGGCAGCATTCTGAGTTCAAAAATGTTCTTTATTTTTAAAAGAGGCATTTGCATTCTCTATGGTGCTGTGTAGCTGCAAGGAAATTGGTTGGGGTCCAGGGGCCCCTGACCCAACTCTTTAAAAATCAGAATGTTTGTTCTGGCCCTCTGTGCATTTTCTTTCAACTGAGCAATTGGAATGTTCATCAACATTCCAGCATCCTGATGTGCTCACTCAGACATCTCCCAGCCAGCAACTGCAGGCATTACAAAAACAACAGCTTGTATGCTACCTTAAGTATTTTTCTCTTTTTATCATTTTATCTACATGTGTGTATAAATTTAGAAAACCGTGGCTTTTCTGCACATCTAAATATTCTGTGCTTTAATTTGATCCTCAGTCATCTCTGCACAACCATGACGAGTTCCTAAACAGATTATCAAAAGCTGGCTTTGATGTTGCAAAAAGATACACAGATAGATACTCCACTTATGAATCGAGATAAGGGCAATTTATATACAGATAAATATTCACCTTTCTTTATACATTTCAGTATTTGAGGCACACACAGCTTTCTTCTGCAGTTAGGGTGGAGAAAAGCATAAACAGGTGTGAACCGTATTGTTGATCTTCACAAAGGTCACTTATTGGTGGGGGACATTGTTGGTTGATTTTTGAATAAAATCAGCCAGATGCCCTTTTCAAGTAAATTTTGATGTTGTCATAGATTTGGGCTGGACTGTCTTTAAGCAAACATTTTGTGACGTGCAAGAAATGCTGAAAACAAGCTGGCTAAATATTGGGGGAGGGGCTCCCAAGCAGCCACCCACTGAATTCTTATTTCCTCTGTGTGAACTGCTGGGCCAAATTCTCACGTGGTTTTATTTTCAATGTCAAGGTTGATGGAGGAGGCTCCTGTGGCATGCCAACATATATTCATTCACTCCACTCACAGCAAGATCCCGCCCACCCCCAGCTGCAGAGTGATTGTGAGGCCAGCCAAGCCCTTGTTCCATCCAAATCAGTACTGCCTATTTCTAATGTCAGCGGCTCTCCAGGGTCTCAGACAAAGCAAATAAAAATCCCAACAGCAGTTGCCTATCCTTTAAGTAAAAAGGCCAAGGATCAAACGTGAATGCTCAGCTGGGCAGTTCTTGGCAAGTTTCACATCTAAGAAAGAAACTGGTTTACCGAACTGAGGCCAGAGATGGGTGGACCCAAAAGGAATAATGCATGCAGAAAAGGTCTCAGTGTTTTTGCTCTTTGCTTAACTAGACAGTTTGGTGTAGTAGTGGGAGAACTGGGTTTGATTCCCCACTTCTCCACATGCAGCCAGTTGGGTGACCTTGAGCCAGCCAGAGCTCTCTCTGCCCCATCTACCTCATAGGGTGTCTGTTGTGGGGAGAGGAAGGGAAGGAGATTGTAAGCGGCTCTGAGACTCTTGAGTGAAGGGCAGGGTATAAATCCTCCTCCTCTGAAGCTGCCTTATACCAAAACAGAGTATCACTTCATTTCAGCTACTAGTCTCTAGGGCTCAAGCAGAGAAAGGTCTTTCTAAACACCTGTTAGCAGACATTCTTGAACAGGAGATGCCAAGGACTAAACCAGGACCCTTCTAGCTGTAAAGCATGTGCTCTGCTACTGAGCCACAGCCACTCCTCTAAAGTGTTTGGCAAGAGAAGGGGAGGGATTGTGCATCACATCATGTTGTGGACTGCACTTTTAAAGCAGCAGTTGCAAAATAAAAATGGAAACAAGCCAAATATGCTTCCCCCCGTTTCTATGCCTCCTAAAAGGTCACCAGGGTTAACCCCCAGGGCTGGAAGTTTGCATAAATGAACTCCTTCTATATTTCATCTCTGCTCAGCAAGGACTACAGAGGGCAGTGAGGATTCACAGGACAGCTTCGGGCTGTAGCTGCCAGTCCTGCAGCATGGACAGATAAAGGACAAGAGTCACTCACGCATGCACTTGCAACAGAGCTGGTTAGCACAGTAGTTGAAAAGCATGAACTTCTGTAACATGTTGTAGTGCCACTGCCAGACAGGTACCACCAGGCCTCAAACACTCCCTTGCCAACCAGGCAGGAGGTTGGGCTGGAGGACTGACAGGCAGAGCACTTTGACTAATATTGACACAATCAGGAGTCAAGTTCCTCTTGCTCTTAAACCACAATAGGCTGCCACCAGACCTGCTTCATCCAGGAATGCAAGGCACAGGTCAACCCTGCTTCCTTTAGGACCTTGAGCAGAAAGCCCAACCCTCTCCAGGGTCAGGGATTCCACTCATATAGTATTGGTAGGGCCACAAAGGCAACTAGAAAAAGCCTCCTGCAAACCCCAGACAGAAACACACCACACAGGTATATAACTAAAAGTTCTATTTTAAGGTGCAAAGCAATACAAACACACTGTGCACAGAAAACAAAAAAGATTTTTAATACCTCTAGCTAGTTACCTTGGATATTACAGCACCAGTATCCACAGCAATTCTTGAACATAAAGCAATCTGCTTACAACAGTTCAACAGGGCTGACCACAACTCTCAGTTCTCCAGCAGAGGTTTGAGATTTCCCCAAATGGAAAAACAATAGCCCCAACAGCATATCCAGCTACCAGTCTAAAGTTTGACCAAGATAATAAGCAAAGACTTCATTTTTAACCCCTTCTGGGAACACCTGACCACAGGCACTAATTGGACCTTACAACCAGATTCACCTGATCCCAATACAGTCAGGGAGTTTGGCATATGTAAATGATTGGTGTAAATGAAAGCTGGACTGAATAGCATTCACATGATTAGCCGTTGTATGGGAACCCCAACCAGCCTCAGCTGTCCAAGGCCATTCCAAAAAACAACAAGTCTTCAGGATGTCAGTACTAGGCAACCCCAAGCTAATAGCCTACAGGTGGCCTTATCAGCACTTCTCCTGCTCGAGAATGTGAAACTAAGCAGTGGCTTCTGCAAGGAACTACATGCAAAGGAACAACTAAAAATTAAAATAGCCCCGGTTACTGCACATGTACAGAGTATGTTGAACACTCTAAATGTGTCCTGTAAATGCTGAGTAATTATGTGGTTTGAAAAGTAAGAAGGATCACATAATTGGCTATTAGAGGTGTGAGAACAGGACAAAAATAGATACTTTGGCATGCAAGTCGGATAGTATCAAGTCATCCAGAGGTTACTGCAAGGTCTAGGTTTGCCCACTGAGCTTAGCTACTCCTCCAGTGCTGCTGCTCCTTTGAGTAGAAGCCCGCGGCAGCCACTGATGGGGTGCAGGACTCTAGGTTTGGGGGGGAGAAGAATGGCAGCCCCGGGAGTCCCCCTACCATCCTCCTGTTTACTGGCAATCCTGGGGACAGTTCCTGTGGTGACATGGACAGGTCTTGCTGTGGCAGCCGAAGCAGAGCTGGGATTGCCACCGTGGGTTACCTTGTGGCTCCAACGGCTTTTCTCAGAGGTCCTAGCAGTGGAGTGGACAACAATAGAGACAGCTGCTTTTCCTGCAGCTCAGTAAGCATGCATGTGCACAGAGTGCAGTTTTACTTTTGAGGGGATTTAAGTATTCCCCCAAACTTTTTAAAATATTTTAGATTTTTCTACACACCTGGAGATTGCCCCAAGTGTGCAGAAAAACCTCTTTAACCTCCATGTGCCCCAGATCTGCAGAATAAGTATCTGCATGCACAGGGGAGCCTTCACAATTAGGTATACAGATATTGTTCCAGACATTATCAAAGATGATAGATCCTTTCCCAGAACAGTCTACCCATGTAATCCTAAACAGAGTTACACTCTTCTAAGAGGAACAACAAGAGGCCTGTGTCTCCCCAGCTGTGGCTCCCACATTTTGGAGTTCTCCCCCATAGGTGATCCAGATGACGCCTTCTTTGCTTGATTTTTGGCATCTTTGACCTGGTTTGATTTACGGTCTCTTGTCTTCCGATTGTGGTTCTGTTTAACAGTGTTTGGTCATTCTGTGCATTGAATTTTTCTAAATGGTATTTTTTTTTATTCTTGGGTTTTGAATACTTTGAGACTACTTCTTTTACTGTTTTGTCACTGAGCTGCTTTAGGACTGCCTATTGGGATGGGTAAAAATGTTTTAATAAAAATTTAAATTACTCACCCAATATCCAAGACCATATTGTAGAACTGGAAAATATTTTCAGAAAAGGACAAGCAAATTTGTCAGGAATCATCATCTGTAGGAGGAAAGGCTAGAGAATTTGTGATTTTTCACTCGAAAGAAAATAACAGTGCTGTGGATGAAGGGATACGGTAGAGGTTTTGGCAGCCCTCCCGGATGAATGAGCTCCTGGATGAATGAGCTCCCGGATGACATCAAGGCCCTGCGGGACCTTTTGCAGTTCCGCAGGGCCTGTAAAACGGAGCTCTTCCACCAGGCTTTCAAGTAGGGTGCCGCCTCAGTACCATGGCCCTGGCCCTAACATCAACATCATCCCAACCTGGCCCTAATATTAACATCAGCACCAGCCGGATGATCAACAGCCTGGCAGGAGCCTGAAGGCGGCCACTCAAAGGATGACAGAATGTCGCCATTTTGTATTACAGTTAAGTGCTGTGTAACTATGGTTTTATATTGTATTCTTAAATTGATGTTGTTTTGTACATATTGGAGTTTTTAATGTTCACATTTATATGTATGCTGTAAGCCTCCCTGAGCCTACCTTGGAGGGAAGGACGGGGTACAAATTTGGTTAAATAAATAAATAAAATGATGATGGGTGTGGTGAGAGAGATTTTTCTTCCACCTTCATCAAACTAGAAGCCAGGCTAAAACGGCATGCAGACTAACTTGCGGGTAAGCTGAGCTAATACTCAGTGGGACTTATTCTGAATACACATATATAGGATCAGTTTGCTAAAGTCACACTGCTTTACTTGCTTTATTTATATCCCTTCTTTTCCCACAAGGGGGCCCTAAAGGGGTTTGCATTGTTCTCCTCTCCTCTCTGTTGTCTTCTCACAACAATGCCACCAGGTTAGGTCAGCAACCTTCCATGGCAGAGTGAGGATTTGAACCTGGGTCTCCCAGATCCTAGTCTGACGCTCTGACTGCTATACCACACTGGCCAGCCAATGAAGATGATTGGCTATGAAAGAGCTCCTATTTTGAAAGGCAGTCCACTTTGGCTGATCAGAAGCTACTCAACAGCACTGCAACCATCTACCAAGCCATACGAAGCAGAATGCCACAAGGAGATAATAGGCACCCTCTCCCACAGAAAGGTATGTACAGGACAAACAGGTCCAGATGACTCTAATCTGGGAGAACTGGGTTTGATTTCCCACTCCTTCACAGGCAGCTGCTGGTGTGGCCTTGGGTCAGTCATAAGTTCTTTCACAGCTGTTCTTCCCGGGACAGTTCTCGAGAGAGCTCTCTCAGTCTCACTTACCTCAGAGGGTGTCTGTTGTGGGGAGGGGAAGGGAAGGGGAAGGGATTGTGAGCTGCTCTGAGACTCCTTTGGGTAGTGAAGTTGTTGTTGTTCAGTCGCACAGTCGAGTCCGACTCTTCGCGACCCCATGGACCAGATTACGCCAGGCCCTCCTGTCTTCCGCTGTCCGCTGAAGTTTGCTCAATTTCATGTTCGTTGCATCGATGACACTGTCTAACCATCTCATTCTTTGCCGTCCCCTTCTTCTTTGACCTTCAATATTTCCCAGCATCAGGGTCTTCTCCAGTGAATGCTCCCTTCTCATTTGGTGGCCAAAGTATTTGAGCTTCAGCTTCAGGATCTGGCCTTCCAGGGAACAGTCAGGGTTGATTTCTTTTAGGATTGACTGATTTGATCTCCTTGCAGTCCAAGGGACTCTCAAGAGTCTTCTCCAGCACCATAGTTCAAAAGAATCTATTCTTCGGCGCTCGGCCTTCCTTATAGTCCAACTCTCACAGCCATACATTACTACGGGGAATACCATTGCTTTGACCATGCGGACTTTTGTTGGCAAGGTGATGTCTCTGCTTTTTATCATGCTGTTTAGGTTTGCCATCGCTTTCCTCCCAAGGAGCAGGCGTCTTTTAATTTCATGGCTGCAGTCACCATCTGCAGTGATCTGGGATCCTAGGAACGTGAAGTCTGTCACTACTTCTACGACTTCCCCTTCTATTTGCCAACGAGTGATGGGGCCAGATGCCATGATCTTAGTTTTTTTGATGTTGAGCTTCAAGCCCACTTTTGCACTCTCCTCTTTCACCCTGAGCAAGAGGCTCTTTAGATCCTCTTCACTTTCTGCCATCAGAGTGGTATCGTCTGCATATCTGAGGTTATTGATCTTTTCCCCAGCAATCTTAACTCCAGCTTGTGATTCATCCAGGCCAGCATTTTGCATGATGTACTCTGCATATAAATTAAATAAGCAAGGTGACAGTATACATCCTTGTCGTACTCCTTTTCCTATGCTAAACCAATCAGTTGTTCCATATCCGGTTCTAACTGTTGCTTCTTGACCCTTATACAGGTTTCTCAGGAGACATATGAGGTGGTCTGGTACTCCCATCTCTTTAAGAACCTGCCATAATTTATTGTGATCCACACAATCAAAGGCTTTAGCATAGTCAATGAAGCAGAAGTAGATGTTTTTCTGGTATTCTCTTGCTTTCTCCATAATCCAGCGAATGTTGGCAATTTGATCTCTTCCTCTACCTCTTCTAAACCCAGCTTGTACTTCTGGCAGTTCTCTATCCACGTACTGTTGGAGCCTAGCTTGTAGGATTTTGAGCATGACCTTGCTAGCGTGTGAAATGAGTGCAATTGTGCGATAGTTTGAACATTCCTTGACGTTGCCCTTCTTTGGGATTGGAATGTAAACTGACCTTTTCCAATCCTGTGGCCACTGTTGTGTTTTCCAAATTTGTTGGCAAATTGAGTGCAGCACTTTAACAGCATCTTCTTTTAAGACTTTGAATAACTCAGCTGGGATACCATCACCTCCACTAGCTTTGTTGTTAGTAATGCTTTCTAAGGCCCATTTAACTTCGCTTTCCAGGATGTCTGGCTCAAGGTCAGTGATTATACCATCGTGGTTGTCAAGGACATCGAGGTCCTTCTTGTATAGTTCTTCTGTGTATTCTTGCCATCTAATCTCTTCTGCTTCTGTTAGATCCCTACCGTTTTTGTCCTTTATCATGGCCAGCTTTGCATGGAACGTTCCCTTGATTTCTCCAATTTTCTTGAAGAGATCTCTAGTCCTTCCCAATCTATTGTTTTCCTCTATTACTTTGCATTGTTCATTCAGGAAAGCCTCCTTATCTCTCCTTGCTGTTCTCTGGAAATCTGCATTCAGTTGGGCAAATCTTTCCTTTTCCCCATTGCCTTTAGCTTTCCTTCTTTCCTCTGCTATGTGTAAAGCCTCATCAGACAGCCACTTTGCTTTCTTTGGGATGGCGGTGAGTGCTGCCTCCTTTACAATGTCACGGACCTCTGTCCATAGTTCTTCAGGCACTCTGTCTATCAAATCTAGTCCCTTAAACCTATTCTTCACCTCTACTGTATATTCATCGGGGATGCGATCTAGGTCAAATCTGAATGGCCGAGTGGTTTTCCCAACTTTCTTCAATTTAAGTCTGAATTTTGCAATGAGTAGCTCATGATCTGAGCCACAGTCAGCTCCAGGTCTTGTTTTTACTGACTGGATAGAGCTTCTCCATCTTTGACTGCAAATTATATAGTCAATCTGATTTCGGTGTTGCCCATCTGGTGATGTCCATGTGTAGAGACGCCTCTTAGGTTGTTGGAAAAGGGTGTTTGCTATGACCAGCGTGTTCTCTTGACAAAACTCTGTTAGCCTTTGCCCTGCTTCATTTTGTTCTCCAAGGCCAAACTTTTCTGTTATTCCGGTTACCTTTTGATTTCCTACTTTAGCATTCCAGTCCCCTATGATGATGAGGACATCATTTTTTGGTGTTAGTTCTACGAGCTGTTGTAGGTCTTCGTAGAACTGGTCCACTTCAGCCTCTTCTGCAGCAGTGGTTGGGGCATAGACTTGGATTACTGTGATGTTGAATGGTTTGCCTTGGATTCGGACCGAGATCATTCTGTCATTTTTGAGATTGTATCCCAATACTGCCTTTCTCACTCTCTTGTTGACTATAAAGGCCACACCATTTTTCTACGGGATTCCTGGCCACAGTAGTAGATATAATGGTCTTCTGAGTTAAATTCGCCCATTCCTGTCCACTTTAGTTCACTGATTCCCAAGATGTCGATGTTCATTCTTGCCATCTCATTTTTGACCACGTCAAGCTTACCTTGATTCATAGATCTTACATTCCAGGTTCCTATGCAGTATTGTTCTTTGCAGCATCGAACTTTCCTTTCACCGTCAGACACATCCACAACTGAGCGTCCTTTCGGCTTTGGCCCAGCCGCTTCACTCTTTCTGGGGTTACTCGTACTTGCCCTCTGCTCTTCCTCAGTAGCATACTGGACACCTTCCGACCTGAGGGCTCATCTTCCGGCGTCATATCTTTTAGCCTTTTGTTACTGTCCATGGGGTTTTCTTGGCAAAGATACTGGAGTGGGTTGCCATTTCCTTCTCCAGGGGATCACGCTTGGTCTGAGTTCTCTGTTGTGGCCTGTCCGTCCTGGGTGGCCCTCCACGGCATAGCCCACAGCCTTATCGAACCACGCAAGCCCCCTCGCCACGACAAGGCAGTGATCCATGAGGGAGTGGGTAGTGAAGAGTGGGGCATAAATCCAGTCTCCTCCTCCTTCTCCCTCTTCTTGGCCAATTCACACATTTCAAGGGAAAGCAAACAAACCAACCCTTCAGGTTCTTCATGTGCCATGAGAGAGGCTTGGGAAAGGATTAATTGTTGTGAACTGAATGAAGGGACAAGACGGCTATGCTGTGGTTCTTGGCTGGGAACTTCGATCCCTACTCTAAGGGATTTATAATCTACAAGAGTTATGGTGAGAGACTGGAAGGAGGGAAGGAGGAAAGTGAGATGGATAACAAGCTGTGAAGGTTAGCTGATGTGGTTAGCCCTTGTAGTAGTTGGGTCTGAAGAGCCCCTTGAAGCAAGGGTGTTCATGGGAAAGGTGAACTGGGAGGAGGGATTTGAAAGAAGAGGATGCTGCTAGAGGATACTGTGAGGTCCATCATTGCACAACACCCATAGGAATAAGAGGACATCCTTACTCAATTTAACATCTTTGAGTCATGAATCATCCTTGATTCACAAATCATTTAACATCTTTGATTCACGAAACATCTTTGATTCACGAATCAGTTCTGACTCACCATAGTTGAAGTGGGAGATTCACTGTATGGAATCTGTGCTTCGGAGTGACATCTGAACCTTCCACAAGAGCCAAGAACAGGTCTGTATGTAAAAAAAAAAATGATTTAAAAATGTTTAGGATTACTTCTGGCTTATAGTGGGGACATACTCAATAATACCACCGCTTAATTACACATTGATGCGATGCCATCTACCTCTTTCACAGAATGGTTGTACTATCTCTGATGGATGTGGGCTCCTGAATATATGCAGGCCTGATTGACAGCAAAACTTTATTGTTTGGAGCTACACTATTCCATTGTGAGCAGCAACCATGTTTTATTAACATTTTTTGGAAAATATCTTTCTTTGGACCAGTTAGTGTCTGTAGTCGGTGAATCCAGTAAGCTTCACGTTTAAGTAAAGTTTTTTTGGTATCTACTATATTATATATGTTAGTATGCAGGACTTCCAATACAGTAAAGAAAAAACTGTTACAATCATGTCTTTTTTTCCAAAAAATGAGGGACCAAAGGGGATTCCTCATGTGCTAAGCGTATTCGCGATTTATGTTCCATAATACACGTTCAAATGGCTCGCATAGAGCACCCAATATATATTTTCATACAAGGACATCTTATTAACTATACAATTTTTTTAGTTGCGCATGCAGACAAATGTTTAAATTTGATCTGTAACTTTAATTCTGGAAAATCCAAATGATCAGTTTCAGGTGTCTGTGGACATACAGCACACCTGCCGCAGCACCAGTGGCCACTAGGCACTAAAGTAAGCTCTCTTAAAGGACCAAAATCTGTTCTAATCACTAAATCCCGAATGCTTTTTCTTCTTCTATTACCCACTTGCAGTTTATTTTGGCAACCTGGTATATCTTTTACAATATGCCAATATCTCATTACAATAGTTTTAATTTTTTCTGCGTATGGAGTATATTCTAAGGCCCATGTAATTTTATCTGATGTAAGTTGGCTAGTGGTCTCCTTTAAAAGATCAGCTTGTGTTCTTACAGCTGTCTTTAATATAGCGTCTCTAATAGCATGCTCCAGATACCCCCCTCGATTCTCAAATTGTATATGCAATTTTCTTTGTTCTTGTTTATAGTGTAAATCATTAGATAAACATATGGAGTAGAAGTCCACCAGTGGCTATTAGCCACAGGGTATAGATGGGAACTCTCAGTCTGGGGCAGGTGCTGCACTCTATTCTTGGTGCTGGAGGGGGCAGCGGTGGGAAGGCTTCTAGTGTCCTGGCCCCACTGCTGGACCTCCTGATGGCACCTGGTATATTTTGGCCGCTGTGTGACAGAGTGTTGAACTAGATGGGCCATTGGCCTGATTCAACATTTTTTTCTCTTATGTTCTTATGTTCTTATGTTATGTTAGTACAGTTTCTTTTAATATGTAAAAATTGACTGATGGGTAAGTTCTATTTTAAATGTCTAGCATGATACGATCTATAATGTAAGTAAGAATTCCTGTCTGTAGGTTTGCAGTAAGGTCTAACTGTCAAATTGTTTGCAGGTGTAACGTATACTTCCGTATCCAAGAAGTTAATACTTTCCTTACTCATGTTGGAAGTGAACTTAATATTCTGATGGAGTTGGTTAAGCCATATATCAAAATTTTCACACTCAGCCTGACCTACAAATATAAAAAATAAATCATCCAAAAATCTCTTGTAGAAAAAAATATTATCAAAAAATGGGTTATTGTCTCTATTAGAAATCCAGCATTTCTCAATGTTAGCCATAAACAATTTGGCTACACTTGGCACAAACGAGCTGCCCATGGCTACACCTTTGGTTTGTAAATAGAAATCTTCCTGGAATCTAAAATAACTCTTATAAAAAATAATGCCTAATAAATCCATAAGAAAATGTACAGGAGGAGAATTACAATTTCTCCTTTCCAAAGTATTAAGTATGCACTCTCGGGCTTCATTATGTGGGATATTCATATATAAGAAAGTTACATCCAGGGTGGCTAAGACACTGTCCTTTGGTATCTGTATATTTTCAATCTTAATTATAAAGTCTTTGGTATCACATAAGAAAGATGGTATTTCTTTTATACAAGGTTGTAAATAATAATCTAAATATTTAGAGAGTGGCTTCAGGACCGAATTTGATCCTGGTACAATAGGACGTCCCGGGGGTGGTCTTCTAGGTTTATGTATTTTTGGTAAGATGTAAAATAACGGTACTCTAGGTGTTTTAGTCATTAAATATTCAGCAGTAGACACATTTATGTAGTCCGTAGCTAAACCTTCATTAACTACAGTTTGAATAATTCTCATGACTTGTAAAGTTGGATCAGCCAATAAAGGTCTATAAAATCCCGTATCCTGCAAATGTTCATTAACCATAATTAAATAATCTTTTTGTAGTGCACTGGGGTTATGGTTGTTGTATTTTGTTAAATATATTTCATTGCATTATAGCGTCACCCCGGCTGATTTTTTGCTGTTCACCACCGGCATCTTTAGCAGCAGGGCTAGGAAAGGCCCCTAGAGACAGTGCTAGTCAACCCTGAACATTTTGGGTTAGAAACAGAGGTTTCCACCTACAATTTTTATTTTAAATTACCTTTTAAACATAACATGATGGTGGAAAGTGTCATAGCCCACTCATGGCAACCCTGTAGGGTTTTCGAGGCATGAGACCAACAGAGGTGGTTTGCCATTGCCCTGCCTCTGCGTAGCAACCCTGGACTTCCTTGGTGGTCTCCCATCCAAGTAATAAGCAGGGCTGGCCCTACTTGGCTTCCGAGATGTGATAAGATTGCACCAGCCTCGGCTACCCGGGTCAGCATTGTTACTATTATTAACCATAACGATTTATAATATAACAACGTTCAGGACAAAGTACTAACAAATGGAACTGCACCAAACAGCAACCGTGCGTGTCCAACCTTAAGTCGGGTCTGGACCACAGCTTTTCAGGAAAATGGTAGAAAAATACAAAAGTGCTACTGCAGATTGCAAAGGTTCTGGTGGCAGAATCCTGGACAACTCAGCGCCTGCCTACGTCCGTGGTTCAACTGAGAATGATGTATGTCCCAGAAGCAGGTGACATGCCAGGAACACACAGTGGCAGTAGCATGCCATGATCAGATTTTGCAAAGCACTAGAAGGGCTGTCAGTTGTGGCATCTCACTACACGTAGCTTGAAACAAGGGGGCTGAGGCAAGAATGGAAAGCACTCAAGGCCATGCGTGAAGTCCTCTGAACAAGGCCATTCATTCCTGTCTTCCTGACTGCTGTTGCTGCTCGGGTGGGTTCACAAAAGACACAACTGTGGATCATCTGTTTATTTAAACTAGAAAACTGCAGCTTAAGGTTGTGCGGGTGATTCGAAAGCAGTGTTTACTCATAAGACTTTTGTTCTCCAAGGAGCACAGAGTGGTATATATTCCCCCTACCTGTATCCTGACGTTCATCTTGTGAAATAGATAGGCTGAAGAATACTGAGGGGCCCAAGGTCACCTAGTAAGTTCTGTGGCACGATGGGGATTTGAATCCAGCCTCTTGCCCCATCCTGGTCCATGCTGCTTACCATACCCTATTGCCACACAACATGAATGGTAAACCCCACAAGCCCCACCTCTCTGGCCTTGCCCATAGACTCCCAGCCTCCAAATATCACTTATACTGATGATATTGCAACCTTTAGCCAAATTTGGAAGGAACATCTTCAACATCTAGCCATTGTGTTCCAAAGGATAAAGGAGACTGGCTTAACAGTAAAAGCCTCCAAATGCCAAATAGCTATGTGCCTAGTAAAATATCTAGGAAACATACTTGGAGGTGGGGTAATAAAACCAGACTGGAGAAAAGTACAAGCAATGTAGGAATGGCATAGACCCACAACCAAAAAGCAAATCAGAGCCTTTGTAGGAGTCATTATCACAGTTTGTAGGGATATTATCAAAGTTTCATTCCCAAATTCAATTCCATTGCATTCCATTTCCTGACAAGGTAAATAGGACACTGGAATGCCAAACCACCTTTGATTGCCACAAACAGGTACTGACCACAGAGCCAGTATTGAAAGCACCTGACTGCAAGAAGCCCTTTACTCTATACACAGATACCTCCAATACTGAGATTGGGGCCATGCTAAACTAGATTGGGGAGGATGAAATCCAACATTCTGTACTCAGTAGGAAGTTAGTGGAGAGAGAACAATATCTCTTTGTTATTGAAAGAGAATGTTCAGCAATAGTGCAGACCATGGGAAAGCTAAAACCATATTTATGGGGGAGGAAATTCACATTATGTACTGACCATTGCCCATTATGTTGGTTAAACCAAGGGAAAAGTACCAACAGCAAATTAATCAGTTGGAATCTCCAGTTACAAGATTTCAAATTTAACACTGTAAGAGCGAATGAGAATGCTATTGCTGATGCACTCTCCAGAACAACCTAAAGGTGCAGGTTATTAAAGTACTTTGAAGTGTGTGTGTGTGTGTGTGTGTGTGTGTGTGTGTGTGTGTGTATGTAGTATGAAGTTATGAAGTTTGAGTTATTGGGATGGGTAGGGAAGTAAAATGCAAACACATGCTTCACCCATTGCACAGGAGAGGCTTGAGAGAACCTCCCCTGAAGCATTGAGAAAAAAAGGTGGGACATGTGATGAACTGTCAAGACTAACAGAGTCTGAGAACCTTTGAGTGACAGGCTATTCTAAAGGAATTCTGTTGAGAGAGTCTGTTAAGGAATGACAGTTGGGAACTGACAGTTGAAGAAGAGACAGTGAAGAGCACCAACTATGGCCTGGGAAGGAGGCTAGGAGAGTGAGTGGATCAAGGAGGATTCTCATTCAAGCCAAAAAAGGGAAATAGCTTCTAGAGAAGTGATCCCTGCCTAGTTATGAAGGAAAATAGCTTCTAGAAAAGAGGAATTGAAAATCTGGTTGTGTGATCCTGCCTTCTAAACTTTATGTGTCAGTGAAACTCAGAATACACACACACGCACACATCATAAATAATAAAGTAACTGGGTTGGACAGCCATAGACAAATAAGATAAAGGGGCTGCTCAGCAAGAAATAAGACAGAAGGGAAAAGCCTGCGTGCAAGGAAGGAATGAGCGGGAGATCATCATAGTGGCCACCAAGTGTTTTTAGAAAGTGTGTGGGGCAGGTGGGGTTCTTGCCCAGTAGGGCTTCTGATTGGCCACCACAGATCTGATTGGCTGTGCAGAATAAAATAATGGTGCTTCAGTTGCAGCTGCCATCATGGAGTTAGTTTTATTTTCTCCTACTACTCTTTATAATCTATATTTAAAATTACCCCTCTTCTCCCCTGCTCTTTGGCTTCCTGTGTGTGTGGCTCCACCTCCTGCTGTAGCCATTTTATCACTGGCTCCACCTTCTATGTATTTATTTATTTATAGAGTTAACTTTTAGACTGCCCTCCCCTGTGTACACAAGGCTCAGGGTGGTTTTGTAGGTGTGCCCGCCATCCTTTGTCAGAATTCCGAAGATGCCCACATATGTAAAAAGGTAGGTGACTCCTGGAACAGAACACAGAAGAGCAATCTCTACTGGGGTTAAAACAGCATGGATTCTGTAAAGGCCAGTCTTTCCTTGCTTCTGGAGATGTTTTACAGTGTTAACAAGGCAGAGACAAAGGTGATCTGGGAAACACTGCATTCTTGAACTTCCAAAAAGGTATTTAATAAACTCTCTCCTGAAAGGCTCCTCCTGAGCAAATCTTGAAGTCATATAATAAGAGGATGGATTCTTCTGTGGACGAGCAACTGGTCAAAAATTGGAAGCAAGTGCTATTTAATTTGTGTACAAATGACACGGAATTGTGGTAGAGCAGAGAAGCAGTTGTGCTTGCAGATGATACCTCTTATTCAGAATGGTGAAAACCAAAGTGGACTGAGAAAAGTCCTAGTGAGATCTCTTCATACTAGGTGAGTGGGCAACAGCCTGGAAAATGAGGTTCAGTGTAAGGAAGTCCCAGGTGAAATAAGATGGGGCAGAAATATCTAATGGTAGTCTCTGGTTTAGATGCTGGGTTACACAGACCTTTGGTCTGATCCAGCAAGGTGTTTCTGTTCATAAAATAGATAACTGCAGAACATAACGTGTAACCAAAGATGCCTCAGAGACCTGTTTAGTTTGCAAAAGATGTATTATTGTAATTATCATCATTATTATTTTATATCTTTAATCCTTCATTTACAGTATTGTACATCTGGTTTAAAATATGAAAATACTCTGCCCTTCTGAAAGATAGCTATTCCCTCCACTAGCCTTCCCACTTTGTTACATGTACACAATGGATATAAGCTCAACTTTCGTTGCCTACCTCCCCCTCCCCCACCCAGTTATTTGTACATTCAGAACCAGAATGAAAGTGTTTCCTAAGCAGCGAGCTCCTTAATTATTATTATTAATAACAAGTTAGAACAACGTAAATAAATGATCATCATTAACAGTATCTAAATGAAACGCGTGCCAAAGAAATCTATCCAGGGCCCCTCCTGTGCTTCCGGTCACCATAACCCCTCATTCTTATTGGCCTTTCTTATAGGCGTTTTTGGTTATGGCATTCTTAAAAAGAGTCACTAGGGGTGTATGGCTGCGTTCTGAGGTCATAAAGCCACCGTAGCGTTTGTCCTTAGGCGGGGCGTTCCACCGGAAGTGACGCATCTTGTATGAAGCGCCATCTTTCTTCACTTCTTCTGGCAGGTCCTCCTTCTCCTCTTCGGACATCGTGGCTTCAGAGCTCTTCTTTTCCTCATGGGAGTCAAATTCGGGGTAGTCCACTTCCAAGGAAAGTTCTCGTCTGAACTCCTGGGGATTGCTCTCTGAGGATTCCTCTTCCACTCCATTTGGGTATACCCTCACAGGTCGCCTCTTCCGGCCTACGGGCTTCCCCCATCGGAAGTGCTCCATGGCGTAGGATCGCTTGCTTTCTTGCCTTTCCAGGTCTTGGTGGCCTTCATTGTCTCCTCCCCAATTGCTCTGGGCTTGCGAAGGAAACGGAAAGAGGTCCAGGATGGGGTCTCTGGAAAGCTCCTCTCTCTTATGGCCTAAGTCACCACCGCTGCTGTTGCTTTTGCCAAACTTGTTCCAGCGGAAATGGCTCATGACATACTTCCGAATATTCTCAGACAGAGGCTGCATATGGCCGTTGCCGGGATAGACTGGCGACTCAGCCGAAAGATCCATCCTGCAGGCTTTGAGGCACTCCTGCATCAGGGGAAAGGGCAGGGTAAGGAGGAGTTACAAAGAGTCATCCAAGAACCGCAGCCCTCAACAACATGCAAGCTAGGGTTGCCAACTACAGGTTGGGAAATTCGTGGAAATTTTGGGAGGTGGAGTCTGGGGAGGGTGGGGGAGGAGTTTTGCAGGGATGCAATGCCATAGAGTCTACTCTCTGAAGTGACCAGTGTCTCTGGAGATCAGCTGTAATTCTGAGAGAACTCCAGGCCCCACCTAATCCAAGCAGACTTGCCGACTCCAGGCCGAGATGGTTTTGCTATTACTAGTGTTGAATACTAATGCACATCAGCTATCATATATTGTCTGATATCAAATATTCAGATATCATTGGGTGCCAACATGGATAGTGACCAGAGTGGTGATTCCCAACATGGGACTAGGGATGGGCACAAACCGGGAAAATGTGGTTTTGGTTCATGGTTCGTGGCGTGCCACATTCACAAACCATGAATTGGTTCAAGTTCATGAAGTGGTAGAACAGCCCCCCCCCCCCCAAATGCCAGGATCACTAAACTTGAATCTCTAGCTGACTCTCCTCTATCTGTCCTCCGAGTCTGGTAAGGATTAAATTTATGGGGTCTGAGTTATGGCTCCCCCAAAGAAGGTGCCCCTAGGACAGTGCTTTTTGGGGAAATGACCACTTGTAGTTTCCCCAGAAAGCACTTTCCTGGGGGTACTTTCTTTGGGGGGCTATAACTCAGACCCCGTAAATCCAATCCTCACCAAACTTGGAGGGCAGGTAGAGGAGAGTCAGTTGGAGGTCTCTGGTGAGATTGGTGGTTCTAGTTTGTACAGGATCAATTCTATACACTCTTAAACCTGTGCCTGACAAAATGACAGATGGCCATTTTGACAGGTACAGGTTCAGGGATGTACAGAATGGATCCTGTGCAATCTAGAGACATCAAAGTCATAGGGGACCTCCCCTGGATACTCCTCTACATGCCTTCCAAGTTGTTGCTTTGAAATCTTGTAGTCAAGTCAAATGTTTAATATGGTCAAAGACCCATCAAATAACCACCAATCTTGTAAACTTTTTGATTGGGTGGAGACGCTCTGTCTGGAAATGTATCCACTCGTGAACCTGCATGAACTTCCATGAACAGATTGAAAGTTTGTGGAAAGTTCATGCCCGTTGGCCCACCATGAACTTGACTTCATGAACCATGAACCAGCCAAAATTTGTCACAAACTTTAGTTCATTAATCAGTTTCTGCCCATCCCTACATGGGATTCTGGGGCACTAATGCACCTGCTAGTGTGTTTCCTGGAACCTGCTTGCTTTTGAGGTTTGGGGATAAAACCCAAAAGATCTTGAATGGAACAGACATAAAACCAGGGAGTTTCTAGTCACTGTCTAACAGCTGACTTGCTAGCAAGGTGCTGAGCTCATACCAGGCCAGTACATCACAGTCCTGCACCCTCAGTTTGGACATAGACAGAGACTTTGTTATGTCTCTGAGCTCAGCAGAATTACCCTGTGGCTAACCAAACCCACCCCTTCTTTTGGCTAATGAAACTAGTGGCTCTGCCCCCAAGTAAAGAGGCGACCCTGCCTCCCACTGGCAGACATTTTGTGATTGGTTCGATTCCCCATGAGTCACATTTTGTGATAGCACCCTCTGCTTTTGCTTAATATTTCAAAAGCTTCTGCAGACTCAACAAGGTCTAAAACCGAGAACTCCCCCACCCCCAAAATATTTGTAATTAAAATTAACCAAGGAGAATTTGAAAAAGCAAACTGTTGTAAGTCTCGTTTTACAATCAGGCATTCTGCACATCCTCAAAGGATGATGATGGTGATTATTATTATTATTATATTTGCCCCAGGACTGAATCCTGGCTTTCAACTAGGGTTGACAACCTCCAGGTTTTACAGAATTATAACTGATCTCCAGAGATCACTTCCCGTGGAGAAAATGGCTGCTTTGGACTCTATGGCATTATACTCTGCTGAGATGCCTCCCTTACCCAACCCCCCCTTACCCAACTCTTTATCCCCAGATCTTCAAGAATTCCCCAAGATGACACTGGCGACCTTACTTTCAACACAGGTGCTGGTTCCCAATCTTCATTAGGGATGCTTCCTCCTCCCTTGGCAAAGGAGAACTTTTTTTGAAAAATTAGCCATTGCTAGATTGCAATAACACAATAACAATCTGTTGCTATGCTCTATTAGCTTTTGTTGGGGATTCAGAGAAACAAGTTGATCATAGCAAAAGATCAGCTTGGATTCAGACCATAAAGTTCTGGTTGCATCTCTTTTTTTCTAACCAATCATCCAAGCTACATAACTGCTATGCTTGAGGATTCATATGTAAGCAAGTGGTCAAAGTTAATCAGCAGAAAAATTATCTCACTGTCTCTCTCCTGATGCAAGCTTTTAGATTGTTGCATTAGCGCCTATTAGACATGGAACAGCAACTCTTGTGTTCTCTAGCAAACAGATTTTGCTCTCCTGTGTCCCGTGGTGTCATGCCAGACTATGGTACTGCAGCTGCCTATTTATCTGATCTGGAATCACCTCAGGATCGCAGAGTCTTTATGCTTGCCGGATTGAATATCCTTCCATCAGCCATTCTGTTTAGTAGATACTTGGGAACCCCTTTTAATGAAGGGTATCATCCCTGTAGGGCTGGGGTTCCCAAATAATTAGCTCACATAGTACTTTACTGTAATTTTTATTTGGAGCCGAGGAATGCAGTCCTACTGTTTATCTATCACGCCAGGCCCTCCTGTCTTCTGCCGTCCTCCAGAGCTTGCCCAGCTTCATGCTGGTTTATCAATAACACTGTCTAACGATCTCATCCTTTGCCGACCCCATCTGTCCTACTGTTCATCTAAACAGTTAATGAATCTGTTTCGACTGGAAGCATTTTGGCTCCTGCGGAGTTTTGGAAGGGAAACAAACCACCAATGCAAATATGTTTGGGAGGTGTTTGAATAATTTTGGTGCAAACCAAATTGCACCATTGGCTCAAGTCTGATCGGCGTTCAAACAGGAATTTTGAATACGCTTGACATGAAATTCATGACATCTCTAGCCCTAGTGACTTCTCCTAGAAAGTAAACCTTGCCGCTGAGGTTCAAGATCAAGCTACGTGTCAATGAAGCCCTTTCAGTAGATCTGTATGTGTGTTCTTCTGGAACCTTCCGCAATTGGTCCCAGTGAAGAGTCCACTTACCAAAAGGCCAGCTTCTGTGTCCATGTCCCTACACCGACCACTCTCCAAGCAATGGCCATGACCTCCTACCACTGAGTGGAAGAGCAGAACTCCCAGAATGGACAAAAGGCTGCTCCACTGAGGATTCAGCATCTTCATGAAGAAGTGGAGCAAGTCTGAGGAAATGGAAAGATGGCAGCCATCTTGAGCACAACAAAGTACAAACCTGGTGTAGCAGAATGGCTATGAACTAGAAGTTCCTGGTTAGAATCAGCCATTTAGTGACCTTAATTTTATTTATCAGGGTTTTCTCCCACCATTCGTCCAAGGAACCCAGCTTGGATAATAATATCAGCCGAAGGAAGGTTAAGGTACTGGTTTGTATCCACCCAAATGTTTCCACAAGCAGATATTCTTTTTCCCATGGTGTGTGACTTTCTCACCTTCCCCTTATGGCTGTAGCCCATAATGCCTACCACATGCTGTCCTTCAGGGTTCCCTGTAGCTTTTCTGGAAGCATTTCAGGCCATAGCCTTAAGGGGAAGGGGAGACATTCGCAATCTGTGGACAGAAGAATGTTCACCTGTGGAAACATTTGACTGGATCTAAGTCGATATATGGAAAGCAGAATGAACACTTTAAACAGGTTCTATATGGGTTAAGTATTGCAGAGAGTGACATTTACCAGCCATTTGGTTACAATTGCTTTTACAGATAATGAATAATACTAGGATTTCTATTTCCCATTTGTAATAGGGTAAGGGGAAGCATGGCTACAAGGGAAAAAGTTTGCTTGGTTTTTCTCTTTCTCATAATTCCTTGCTAGTGGCAAACAAGCACGAAAGACAGAATGGTATAGCTGCTAGAGAGTCGGACTAGGGTCTGAGAGACCCAAGCTGGAATCCCTGTCCTGACAGGAAAGCTTTGCCAGATGACCTTAGGTCTGTCCAGTACTCTCAGCAACAGGGTGGTTGTGAGGCTAAATGGAGAAGCAAATAATATTGTAAGCTATTCTGGGTCCCCGTCGGGAAGAAAAGTGGGGTAAAAAGGAAAGTAAATAAATACTTGCCTTTTGCCCAGTTCAAATCCCCACCTACCCCAGCTTATAAATATTCGTTCCAGGAGAGGAAGCAAATATCTAGTTTCATACCTTATGTTGCCCCCACATGGCAAATAGTCGCTTGGTGGGGCAATTTATCTCAGGACAATGAAGTCAGGGAAAAAGTTAAATCCCATGCCCCCACAGCATAGCTCCAATCAAAGCCAAGCCCAGTAAGTTTGCTTTCAACTATAAAAACAAAATAAAATGATCTGGATCCAGGGGTAATTTCTACTGACAGATGGAATTTACATCAGTATGAGTCGGATTCTCATCCACCCACCCCATCTGAAACACTCCCTGCAGAACTGCAAGAACAGCATGAAGGGAGAGTTAGAAGTCTGTAGTGGAAAGTGGGGGGATCAATATCAATCACCCTCCAATCAGTAGTAGAAATTCACTGCTGGGTCCAACCCAATGAGATCCAGTCACTGGTTTTCTCAAATCTCATGCAGCTTGGCCTTCAGAGACCATATTTCTCCACTGAAATTCATCCTCTGCAAAGTGATGCTACATTTCAATTTTGATATCCAGAAAGACGGATTTCCTAGTGATTTCTGTCAGCAATCCTGTCATCTCCCCCCTCCAAATTTGCCTCCTCTTTCTGCTCTGGACTAGACCCTGATAAAGTGTCATTCCCCTGTTATCTGCCAGTCACATACCTGTTAGGGCTGCCATGTTCTCAACTAAACAGGACAGAGCTGAAGTTCTATTTCTACAGGTGTCAATTAAAAGTCGCTTTCTAAGAAACAAGTGCCTTGCCCAAGTACCTTACATTCTTAAATGTAAATCTGAAGTAGGTAGGTGGGAAGAGATATAATGGCCTAGGGAAAATTTATTTCTTGGTGGCTATGTAATTGCTTAGAGGATGTCAAAAGGAAAATACGAAGTATTGCCTTCCTTAATTTCCATACTAAATTAATGAAACCACAGTAACCACTGCTTTAGATTTTACATTTACTACTACAAATATTGATTAGGATAATCACTCTTACCTTAGAGGTCAAATAGCTGGTGCGGAGGGGGGTTCAGTGTTTTAGATAAGGACCCCAAACTGGGCATGCAAAAAGGGCATGCAAAGTGGTTAAGTAACATCGGGTGCAATCAATAGGCAATGAGCAGGAGACCTGGAATGACCATACCGCTCTAAAAAACCTCTCTAAGTAATAAGAAGTCAGATGGGGGGGGTGCTTCTTTGGGCCATGAAGTCCAAGTCCTTGCCCTGAGTTCAGATGCTGACCTCCTCAAGCATTCCACTTGTCTCTTCCTGTCAGGACCTGTTCCAAGAAAAGATGTCCAGCACCTTCCTAAGGTTTTCCCCTCTACAGTTTGACTTGGACTTATATGCCTGTTCTTTAAATGGATTGCTCTGTGTCCTCGTGAATAACCAAACATCCCTCATGCCCTGTTTAAGGATGTTTGTAAACCAGTAGTGCAATCCTATGCAGAGTTACTCAAATCCAGTTGGCTTGAGATCAGTGACTCAGTGGGCTTACACTGGAGTAACTCTGCATAGGATGGTGTTGCTGGCTTGCATCTACAGTAATCTTTTTTTCCACTCTTCAAAGATGAAATATAAAAGACCCCCCCCTCAAAGCTGAAATATAAGGGGGGGGGAGTGGGGAAAAATTCACCTGGCAAGGAAAGAAGGTTTAGGGAATAGATAATCTCAGAAGAGCTAAACTGTAATTGAAGAGCGAGAGAGATACAACCTTTCTCTCTTACCTGTTGCCGTAATGTGTGGTTTGTGGTGTTCTCCCTCTCTCTCTTTCTTCCTGTCAGCGTCTGCAAACCTTGAGCTGCCGTCCCACCTCCTTTTATACCACACGCATGGCTTTCGAACTACAGCAGCCTTCCGGACAGACCTTTTGAAGCAAGCATAAAAAGGAGGGGGTTCCAGGTGTACACAAAAGAAGAGATTAGCAACTACTTGCTCAAATTGGAGTAGGTGTTGGACAGAGCAATTGAGGTGGGGTGGGGTGGGGGGATTAGCACCTCAGTGTCAAGAGGGCTGACCAGGGAGGCCAAAGAAAAACTCTCTTAATTGCTCCAGCAGATGAGGAAACAACAAGGGATTTTTAATTAGGAACCAGACACCCATGAGCAGAGAAAAAGGCACATCAATTTGTTTTCGTGTATTCGGTTACCCATGCACCACGTTGCACACAGATGTTTGTCACCACCTGATTTTGTTCCCCGATTATATGAGGTGGATTTTCTATCTTCAGTGGGGGAGAAAGAAAACTCCCATAGTGGAGGCCCATCTGGTAACACTTCAGTCACATCAGGACTGGAATTAATGCTGGCTGGTACTTCACTGCCCCAACTCCTAAAGGCTTCTGTGGTGGCACCAGGCCTTTCAGAATTTTAAATCTGAACCCAGCGTTTTAAATGGGTCATCTCACCAACACCCCAATAGTCACCAATATTCTGCTAAAGGCTTTTGGGGAGGCCACCTTCAGCCCCACAACGCAATCCTGTTTTCCTCAGGGGATGTTCCATTGTTCTTCCCAATCACTACGCTTTAATGAGGGGCCACCACAGTTTGTGTACACTGAGCTAAAGCTAGGGACTCTAGGTCAAGCAAGAGGCCTGTCAGATTTTAAGGGGCAAGAAAAGCATTTCAGCAAGATCCCAAGAGATCTGTGTTTGGATGTCTTACTTAAAAAATAAAAATAAAAAAGATTAAAGCAGCCTTGGAACCCAATGGTGCCTGAACATTTCCTTCTGTGGCAGAAGTTGATGTTTCAAGGACACAATTCAGAGCAAGAAAATAGTTTTTATCTAGCTACTTATGTCTCATTTTTTTGTCTCCAAAGCAGCTCACAGCATTGTTCTCCTCAGCACAACAATCCATGAGGTAAGTTAGGCAGAGAGAGAGAGAGAGAGAGAGACAGACAGACAGACAGACAGACAGACAGACAGACAGACAGACAGACTGGACCAAGGTCACCTGGTGATCTTGCACAACAGAGTAGGGATCTGAACCTTGGTGTCCCAGCTTCTTGTCCAACACGCTAACCATTATACATGCTGTCCCCATCCTGGACTGCTTCACAAATCCAATTCTCCAGTCCAGGAGCTCCAGCCACCCACTGCTTCATTTAGCTTGTCCCAAAGGACCAGACTGCACACAATGCTGGAGAGCTGTGCCTACAGAGACGCCCCCTCAAAATGAGTTCCTAAGCTGCTTTTGTGTCTTGTAGCCAAAACTCCAGGCCGCTCCTTCCCCCCCTCCCAAGCCTCTCACAAGCAGATGCAGGCAGCCCAGGAACTGATACCCTGAGCATTAGCCCTTGAGCTGTGATCAGTGCTGGGAGAAAAGCCGACCTCTAAACTGGCCTCTCCATAGCTGCTCAAAACACACTGGGAGGTTGGGTAACAGATTTCTTTTGTAAAATGTCATTCAGCCTGCAGTCTCATGGTAGAAGCCTCACCTTCAAAGGCTGTGGGTTGGATCCAACTTGCTTTTCTGCTGGAGGAAAAAGGAAGAGATGGCACCTCATTGATCCCCAGAAAGACTATGCTAGGGGTCCGAGGGACCTGAATGGGCAACAAGCCTGTACTACAGGGCCTGGAGTAAGGAATTAAGTGACAACTAATTAAAAAGTTAGCAAGATCTGACCCATAAGAACATAAGAACATAAGAGAAGCCAATGTTGAATCAGGCCAATGGCCCATCTAGTCCCTCTGTCACACAGCGGCCAAAATATACCAGGTGCCATTAGGAGGTCCAGCAGTGGGGCCAGGACACTAGAAGCCCTCCCACTGCTGCCCCCTCCAGCACCAAGAATAGAGTGCATCACCTGCCCCAGACTGAGAGTTCCCATCTATACCCTGTGGCTAATAGCCACTGATGGACTTCTGCTCCATATGTTTATCTCATTCCCTCCTGTCCATGCTTGTAGCTGCCACCACCTCCTGTGGCAGTGAATTCCATATGTTAATCACTCTTTGGGTGAAGAAGTACTTCCTTTTATCTGTTCTAACCTGACTGCTCAGCAATTTCATGGAGTGCCCACGAGTTCTTGTATTGTGAGAAAGGGAGAAAAGACCCAAGCTCTCTTGTCTGTCTCTTATTCTCTCTCTCTCACACACACACACATTCTGTGCCATTCAGTTTTCTGTCTGTTATTACATTGTTATTCTGCCCTTCCTTCTTCCAAGGAGCTCAGGATAACACACATGACTCAACTGGTCACCCCTCACCCATTTTAGCCTCACAACAACCCTGTGAGGTAGGTTGAAACTGAGAGCAACTGGCAAATTCACCCAGTTTGCTTCGTAGCTGAGTAGATCTCAACTGGTTCTCCTCAGCTTTCCATTTACTCTCTGTGGGGAAGGTTTGGAAAGCAAAACACAGACATACATTTAAAATCTATAGGTAGGTCACCGAATCAACCTAGCGTAGATATGACTGAAGCCTAATATTCAGTTTAAATTATTGCACTTAATCTGCTTTGTTATCTCATTTTTTAGAAAAATAATTGGGAAGCATTATCCGGCCTAAGTGAAACATGTTTTGGTCTTCTGAATGATTTTGTTCAGAAAGTATTAACCATGAGTCTTGAAGAGGCTGGAAAATGTTCGACTGTGGCTGGCTAATGCGCAGTGGAGCCACACCAAGCCTTCGGGATAAGCACACTTCAGTATCCAAAGAAAGAGCACTCAAATGGTGAGCTCATGTTTTGTCCTTAACTATGCTATTTGTAGAGGAGCCCTGCTTTGACAGCATCCCTGGGGGAGTTCACACCAGTGGCAATGTCCATAACAATATCAGCAGCTTCCAATTTTAAAGGCCAGAATTATCCTGAGAAATCCTTTTCCTTGACAGAGAGGCCATTAAAATATTCTTTATGGGCCCAATCAAAGGCTAAAACCTGCCTCCTCCGTCAGCATCCAGTCACTCAGGAGCCAAATTTATGCTGTCAATCAGTTTACCCAGGCCAAAGAGCCCCATTCCTGAGAGCATCTTGGAGCCCACAGGCAGAGATGCAGCCCGCCCGCCCTGCCCCCATCCCAGCCATTCAGAGTTCCTCTCTCATGGTCCCATCAATGGAGTCAGAAGCTAAAGGGAGCCCTCTCAGTGGGGTTCTCAACCTCCGGGTGGTGGCTGGAGAGCTCCTGGGATTACAACTGATCTCTGGGTGACAGATACCAGTTCCCCTGGAGAAAATGGCTGCTTTGGAAAGTGGACTCTATGGCATTATACCCCACTGAAGTCCCTCCCCTCCCTACCCCAAACCCCACTCTCCTCAAGCTCCACGCCACAAATCTCCAGGTATTTCCCAACCCTATACGGCCAGGGGCCAGCATACCTTCGAGACTGCCTCTCCCCATATGAGCCCCGTAGAGCACTAAGGTCAACTAATTAATATCTTTTGGTAGTCCCCGGCCCAAGGAACGTCCGACATGCCTCAACCAGGGCCAGGGGCTTTTTGGCCCTGGCCCCTATCTAGTGGAATGAGCTCCCGTGTGAGATCAGGGCCCTGCAGGATCTATTACAATTCCACGGGGCCTGTAAAATGGAGCTCTTCCACCGGGTGACCCTGTCAGCAGCCACCAAGACCCTTAAAATCCTTAACATCTTAATGCCAACTTACCCACTGAGATGTCTGGTTTCCACTACTGTTGACATGGTGCCTAGGAATTATGTTACTGTATACTGTTGTTTTTAATCTGGTTTTAACTGTATTGTATTTTACACTGTTGGAACCTGCCCTGAGCCCGCTTGCGGGGAGGGCAGGATATAAATCCAAATAAATAAATAAATAAAATAAAATAAAATAAAATAAAATGTGGAGCTGGCAACCTTACTTTTCATGCATGCCTTTCCAGTTCTTATGTTTTGCATAGGGGGTAAATGTATACATATAGTCGACCTGATATGCATGATGGGGAGGAGGCGTGGTTCAGTGGTAGAGCATCAGCTTTGCATGCAGAAGGTCCCATTTTCAATCCCTGGCACCTTCAGTTAAAAAGATTAAGTAGGAGATGATGTAAACAAACCCTAAGCCGCAATCCTGGGGGGCTGCTGCCAATCTGACTAGACAATACTGTCCTTGATGGACCAATAGTCTGCTCCAGTATAAGGCAGCTTCATGTGTTCCTCTGTGTGTTTCCTTGTCTGAAAGGGACAATGCAGACACCAAATCTGAAAATGGCAATCTCATATACCAGGAGCCCTGTTCACAAGTCACAGTGAATGCCTATACAATCCATGTACAGTAGGGTTGCCAACTCTAGGTTGAGAAATTCCAGGAGATTTGGAGGTGGATCCTGGGGAGGTAGGGTTGCCAACCCCCAGGTGGAACCTGGTGTTCTCCTGGAATTATTGCTGATTTCCAGTCTACAGAGACAGACCTGTAGCTACCGTGGGGCCCATGGGGCCCGGCTCCCTAGTGGTTTTATGAGTCTCCCTCCCAGACCTTTGGCTCCTCCTCCCCCCAGATTGTCTGTTGGCCTTTCTGTGGGGAGGATGAGGGCAGCACAAGCAGCAGCAGCGACACAAGAAGCAGTAGAGGTGGCAAGGCTGGGCTGAGAGATGCTTGCCACCTGGCCCACCAGCAGCAGGTAAGCCCAACCTGGCAAAGCAAAGAGGCAAGCCAATGTGCCCACATGCCGCAGCTTTGTAGCCAGCCCAGCCACTGTGCGCTTCACCTCTCTTGGCCCCGGGAGGAAGCTGAGGGTGGAGGTCAGGCTGCTCCTGGTGTGGTGACGTGGGAAGGGGCACTGGGGATCCTTGGGGAGGGATGGAGCCAGGCACCCTGCAGGGAAGGGCTGCCATTGCTGGGGGGGAGCAATTTAATTAGCTGGTGGGCCCCTCCAAGGCCCCCTCACAAAAAAATCCCTAGCTACGGGGCAGTACAGAGATCAGTTTCCTTAGACGAAAAGACAGCTTTGGGGTACAGCCTCAGTGGTATCCCATAAAGGCTAAGAGAAATTAAAGTCCTTGACTGACGTCACATCTCTACTAAACTTCCTCCCCTCCCCAAACTCTGCCTTCCCCAGGTATCACTCCTAACCTCCAGGAATTTCCCAAACCAGAGTTGGTGGCCCTAGGGAGGAGAGGGAGCTCAGCAGGGTATAATGCCATAAACCCTAAAAAGCAGCCATTTTCTCCCGGGGAACTGATATTTGTAGTCTGGAGATCAGATGTAATTCCAGATCTCCAGGCCCCGCCTGCAAGTTGGCATCCCTAGACCTCCAGAGAATATCAGGTATCAAGGCACTTCTCTGAATGACCTCCATGCCCCAGTAGGAGTTACCAGAGGATGCCATGACTTCCAGGCATGGGTGCACACATACACACACACACACAAATGTAAAAAATACAAAATAAAACAAAACAATAGCTGTTCTTCTAAAGTGGAGCTGGTGTGGTTTTTGCTGTAGTGTAAAGGACAGAGGCCTTCACAGGACATGTGTGACTTATTTGTGCCTTTTGAACAGGGACTGTCTGCTGTGTGCCAGGTGCCAAGGAGGGCTTCTTCACAACAGGCACCTTGTGAGGTAGGTGGAGCAGAGGATGTTCTGAGAGAAACTGTGACTGGCCCAAGGTTACCCAGCAGGCTTCATGTGAAGGAGTGGAGAATCAAACCCAAGCTCATAACCACTACACCACACTAGCTTTTCTCACACTACTGCCAGTTTTCAAGGGAGTAATGGGTGAACTAACACCTTGTTTGCACCTTTGAGCTGAGCAACCCCTGCAGCACTGCCTTCTCACACCACAGGGGAGACTGGGCTGGGCTTGTGAGTCTAGGGCCATTTTTCACTTCATAGTCCACTCCTGGTTCTATTGCTGACCCAAGGCTGTGACTTTGGAGGGCTTTCTTCTTCTGTAGTGATATCGACACGGCTACTTTCTTTGTTTGCCAATGGTAAGATTTTTATGTATTTATTTATTTATTGACTTTATACCCTGCCTTACTGGGGACCAAAATGGGCTCCTCTCCTCTATTTTATCCTCACAAGAACCCTGTGAAGTGGCTTGAGCTGAGAGTGCGTGACTGGCCCAAGGTCATCCAGTGAGCTTCCATGGCACGAGTTCAGATTTGAAGCCGGTCTCCCAGATCCTAGTCTGATGTTCGGTCTATTGAAGCAAAGGTAAGGTAAAGGCTTCCCTTGCTCGAAAGCCAGTCGAATCCGTCTCTAGGGTTGCGGTGCTTATCTCCATTTCCAAGCCGAAGAGCCAGCGCTGTCCAAAGACATCTCCATGGTCATGTGGCCAGCATGACTAGACGCTGAGGTGCATGGAATGCTGTTACCTTCCCACCGAAGCGGTACCTATTTATCTACTTGCAATTTCTTGCTTTCGAACTGCTAGGTTGGCAGGACCTGGAACCAGAGACAGGAGCTCACTCCGTCATGTGGCACTCATTTCTCTGTACACCTGTACATCTGTACCAATAAATGATTACATGACCCCCCAAACAGAATAGTTAACTTCCAGGTGTTAACTGAAACACAAAAGTGTTTGCTTTCTTATGTAACATCTGCAAACAGAGAACTAGGTGATGGTCCTTCGGGAAAAGGGCCCTCCAGAGATTTTTCTCCTCTCCTCTCCTTGCAATAAGGTTGCCAGATCTGGGTTGGGAAATTCTTGGGGATTTGGGGGTGGAGCCTGGGGAGGGCTGGGGTTTGGGTCGGGGGGGGATCTCAACTGGGTATTATGCCATAGAGTCCACCCTTCAAAGCAGCCATTTTCTCCTGGGGAATTGATCTTGGTGGTCTGGAGATCAACTGTAATAACGGGAGACCTCCAGGAGGCCGTCTGGTGCTTGGCAATTGTGTTTTCCAACCTACTGAAGTCTGACACTCACTCTGGAGGAGCAGCAGCCTCAGCAGCCTCAACTATAGTGGGCGTGTGAGCAAAGACCGTGCAGCTTTCGGCAGGTGTTGCAGGAGGAGGTGGGGATTTCTCAACCATGTCATTGCTGGCCTTTTGGAGAAAGGTCGTGCTAATTCGAAGGACTACACACTTGGGTGTGAATAAGCTTGGCACACAGATGTGAATTTGACAGCTATATTCAAAGCAGGGAGGGGGGAGAAGATGGGAGGCGGAGGAGCCACAGCCTCTGCTTATCAAAGGGGAAAGCAAGAAAGAAAACTTAAACAAGGCACTGGCTCATCAAGCCATGCTGCTGGACTGACTACCCTCCGATATTTGTCAGAGGCAACACTTTACCATGCTCGTCCCCAGGACCAAAAGGGAATCTAAGGGTGCGTTCAGACGCGCCATTTGAGCCACTTTCAGCATGCCTCAGAAACGGCTTTTATGTGCGCGTTCACATGCCCAACATCTGCGCACCGTCCCCAGCCGTCGCTTTCCAGAGCAAACCCCCTTTAAACCGGGGTATTTTGACACCACTTACCAAGTGGTGTTTTCCAGGTTCTCCGTTTCAAGCCGCACTTTCCTGACGTCTGATCGCTCATGGAGCCACTTCCGGGTGCTTCAACCACCCTCCCCTCTGGGAAGCTGCCTCGGGCTTCCGCTTTTAGTCCGCAATTTTTTAAAAATGCCTTGGCGATGTGCGCTTGAGCAGAGCTCCGCGCCTAAGTTAAGTAAAGAAAAGCTTAAATGGTGCCTAGTTTAGGCATTTAGACAAGTCCGGGATCTCCGGGAGGCCAGTTTCGGGGTGAAAATTTAAAGAGAAGTCTTCATTTAAACTTTAGAGAGAAGTGTTGAAATCTCTGTTCTGGGCACGTGCCAAACTTTTAGTTCTGGAGAGGGCTGCCTGTGCGCATGCTCAAATGAGAGGAAAAAAACCTCCACCTGCATGAGGACGGCGGGGAGCCTGGAACAAAGAGGTTAGTGTGATCGCGATTCTCCAGGTTAAAAAAAAACAACGCATCACACCAGAGCAATTTAAACTGCTCCAGCACACTGTCTGAACGCACCCCATATCTGTTGTAAATGCATCTGATCACATCCTTCCCTCTCGCTTCCTTGTTTTGTAGTCTGGAGATCGCAATTCTCTGTTCTTTGTTTCTCTTGCCTCTCCACCTCCCACACTGTTTTTGGCCACAGAGTGTTGGACTAGATGGGCCATTGGCCTGATCCAGCATTGGCTTCTTTTGTGTTCTTATGTTCTTAAAATGGCTATGTGATTCCTGATTGGCTGGCTTGGGATCACATAGCCAGCAACGAATTTGTTTCTTTAAAACTGGCATTAATCAGGCTGTGAACAAGCCTTGGACTGATGCAAAAAGGTACTGATTAGAGGGCTCCTGCACATTCCTTGGACAACAAAGGTGACAAACAAGTATTGGAGCACATAAAACCAGACATGCCATTGGAAGGAAAAATCACAAAACTGCAACACTTAGTTTGGCCATGTCCTGCAGAAGAACTCATTGGAAAAAGCAATTATGCTTGGATTGGTTAGTGGCAAAAGGAAACCTGGCTGCCAAAGAACATGGTGGCTAGACACCATAAAAGTTAACATTAGCATGGAACAACTCAAAGAAACAGAACAAGATCAGAAAACGTGGAGAGCGCTGGCCCATAGAATCACCAAGAGTCAAACACAACTGAATGGCAAACAACAACAAAATGGAGAATATTTTGTCTCTCTTGCCTTTTCTATTTTTTCTCAATGAACACATTTGACTGCAGAAATTCAGCATACTCCTACTCTCATTGTGCCAGTGATTCAGATTTCTGGTGGCCACTGCTGTGATCTCCTCCATAACACGGAAAATCCTCATTTTTCCTAGATCCTAAAAATTGCGACATGTCTTGAAATCTGAAGCATTTTCCTAGCATTCTTAATTATTGTCATGTCACATTGGTATCCATGATGGATATTATTTTCAAGGTAAAAAGTAAAACACACAGTCTGGCAGAAGCTTATGCTTCATTATGAATTGCCAGTGAACACAATGGTCTTTTCACTTTTTTGGATTCATCAAAACAAGCAACAACTTGTCCAAGTGAATTGAAATGCCCTTTTTTTGCCACCACTCTAATTCACACTGTATTTTTGCCTGTTGCATTAGTTGGTGCCTGTGAAGCAGGCTGATCTTTGTGTTTTGTGTGGCTTGGCTCACTTTCTAGAGTAATTTAGAATAAAAGCAGGTGGAACTGAAGCTATCCAGCCTTTTTATTTATTTATTTATTTATTTATATATTTATTAATCCCATTTGTACCCTGCCCTCCCCGCAATGCAGGCTCAGGGCGGCTCACAGTCAGTGCATAAATACAATTTGAATGGGATGTCTTCTTAACTATTATTATATTTACTTATAGTCCCCTTTTCTCACTTAGACTGAATGTGGATACCCTTTCTACCAAGGAGCTCAGGGCAAAATTATTTTGCCCCCCAGCAGCCCTGTGAGGTAGGCAAACTGACAGAGTATAATTGGCCCAAGGTCACCCAATGAACTTCCTGGCTGAGTAGGGATCCAAACCTGGCTCTCTCACTGGCTCTCACAGTGGTATGAATGGTATGCAGTGGCTGATCAGCAATGGAAGGAATCTACTTTCATGATCCGAGGCACTGGTCTTTTCACTGATCTGAGTTCTGGAGTCACTGGGAGTGATTTCCATTAGGTTTACCCCTTAACATCCAGCATCCTCTGGGTTCATATATTCCTATGCAACTGGTTTTAATGCTCTGTCTCATACTGATGTGTAAATACACCACTGGCTCATCCATTCTTTGTTTTGCAACAGCTTTATTCCAGTAAGTCTCCACACACCCTGATCTCCAGCAAAGCAAGCCATGGCAAGCATATTTAAGGTCAACAGGACCTTGTTTTTGAAAGGCATGGTATGCTAAGAGACCTGCTTCATCTGTATCATTCTCAAGCCTACTCAGAAGATTGCTGGAATTAAAATGGCCAGTTGAGTTGCTTGTTTGCTTGGTCTGTAGTTAACAAAAGAATTTTTAATCAATAAGTTTTTATTTGGCAAAAAGAAAGATGCTACAAATATGCCTGCTATACTCAAGTTTAACTTAGAACCATCATATGTATACATGCACACATACACACCAGATTGCTACCTTACTTTTTCAGAAATCTGCTAAAAGCAGCTAACAATACCGAATAATATGCGATCAAACCCCATATTTAAAATTCAAGTCTTACAACACGTGCAACAACATTTTTTAAAAAATCAGATCTGTCCAGTCATCAGGAGACCTTATACACCACTTTTCCTGAATGTTTGCAGTGCTGTGTGTACAATTCTGTTACCACCCTGTGTTTGGAGATCAGTTATAATTCCAGGAGATCTCCAGGTCCCATCTGCAGGTTGACAACCCTATTCCCAAACCACATGTTTAAAGAATCAGCACATGAAATTGGCACTCTAGACAAGGCAGGAATTATTTTTGGGCAGGAACGCACAGGAACGGAGTTCCGGCTGGCTCCTGAGTTGGCCACGCCCAGCAGTAACTCATTAGCATAACAGACCACACCCAACAGCAGAAACTCATTAGGATTGGCTACATTAGGGGTAACATGCAAAGGAGTTCCTGCTCCAAAAACAGCCCTGGGTTTTGACAACAAACAAGGTAAACAGAATAAGAAGCCAAAGGTGGATGTGGCTGGATGACCACACTTCTGGTAACATTTGGGTGTGCCAACAAACAAAGAACCACTGTGATAAAATTAACAATGACACATTTAATAATTCTATAAGCATCAATTTCTGAAATTATTAATCTTACAATATAGTTAGAAAATTCTGACATTAACAAAGCAAAGTCCAACATAATCATGCCCTCGATGAGCACACTGGTTTTTGCACTCATTTCACCAATCTTCCTCATGAGTAGTCTTATAAAGTTGGAAGGTGTCAACCTCTTGATTCAGCTTAGTTTCTTTTTAAAAACAGTATAGCTTCTTATTTGTTTTCTTCTTTATTCAATCTCTCCTAGAAAAAGCATAGTTATAAGGAGTGGGGGAAAAACATGAAGCTGAATGGAATACTATTTGTTATCATTTTTAGCTAGAATAAACTTACTTTCAGTTCCATTGCTGCTGTTGGGTGTGGCCTATTATGCTAATAAGTTCCTGCTGGGCTTTTTCTACAAAAAAAAGTCCTGGTTTTAGGTATGATTCTCTTTTCATGTGTGTCACTTTTTTCAGGCTTTGGGGGTGAAACCTAGGATTTTATTCTCAGGGCAAGCAAGATGAGAAGTATAAAATAATTTTCCTCAGTTGGTTATCACAAGCTATTGCAAGTGGGGAGAAGGAGCGGCCAAAATCCTGAATGCCTCCATTTGCCACCAAAAGGCCCCCAAGATTTGAAGATCACCTCCTCCTCAAGACTACTTGGCCTTAGGTCTGCCAGTGCATAGAGGAAGTGACTTAAGCAGTCACTTGGTGCTCTGAAGCAGGCGAGGCCCAGTATGCACTAATCCACTTCTCACCTTGCTTCTAGTGAGCCTAGTTTCATGTCGCTGTTTGCTTAATGGGTCATTAAGTGCATTGTTTTTTTTAATTCTGTTGTCTGCCTTGATTTTCAATGAGAAAAGCAGACTACACATGAAGTAAATAAAGAAGTGGAAGGCAGCCATATTGCTGACTTTCAGCAATGGTTACCATCCTCCAGGTGGGGCCTGGAGACCTCCCACTTTTACAACTGATCTTCAGCTGACAGAGATCAGTTCCCCTGGAGAAAATGGCTGCTTTGAAGGCTGGACTCTATGGCATTGGACCATGCTGAGGCCCCTCCCCTCTCCAAACCCTGCCCTCTCCTGGCTCCACCCCCAAAGTCTCCAGGTATTTTCCAACCCAGACCTGGCAACCCTACTGTCAGCAGTCTGAGACTTTGGGCTGCAGACTCCCAGGTGGGGCCTGAAGATCTCCCGGAATTTCAGCTGATCTCCAGACAACCAAGATCAGTTCCCCTGGACAAAACGGCTGTTTTGGAGGGTGGGATCTGTGGCATTATAACCTGCTGAGGTTTCTCCCCTCCCCAAACCCTGCCCTCTCCAGGATCCATCCCTAAAATCTCCAGGAATTTCTCAACCGAGAGTTGGCAACCTGAAGTGTTGGGTAGTGGCTATACTGTCAGAGAGCTATTCATGCCTATGAGAGAGAACATGCAGTTAAGAAACTGAGGAAAGTCTTCATGTATTCTGCTCCGAGGAAGCTTATTGAAACAGGTTGTTTGAGGAAGCCTGTCTACAGAATCATGACTTTTTGTGCTACTTGAATGCAAAAATAAGGAAGACACAAAGAATGCTTCATTGGCTATTGCACTTTAGATGATGCTTGAGGTGAAGAGGACCAGGCAGTCTCCGGCAAGGGAGAAGAGTATTATGTCATTGGACTATTCTTATTTTGAAGGATAATTGTGCCCATGTGATTCCACAGAAATGTACTAATATTTATCAAACACTTGAAAAATTTAATTGACTTTTCATAATTATATCATGGTTGTTATTGTTTATTTTTCATTTACCAGTCCAGTGATCTCTCTGGTTACTTTAAGCCAACAGGTGGAGAAAATGACTGTTTTGGAAGGTGGACTTTATGGTATTATGCTCAGGAAGGATGGCTCCAGAGCAAACTAATTTATGCAGTAGCCAAATCGCTCGCTCACAACTTTAATGCCAGTAGCTCACAAAGTAGAATTCTTGCTCACAAGGCTCTGCAGCTTAGCGGGAGCACTGGTCTCTCCCCTCCCCTCCCCAAACCCCATCCTTTTCAGACTCCGCTCCAAAAATCTCCAGGAATTTCCAAACCCAGAGTTGGCAGCCCTTTGTTGCTGTGAGGATAAAATGGTGGAGAGGAAAACAATGTGAGCCACTTCTGGTCCCCACTGGGAAGAAAAATGGGCTGGAGATGAAGTACATAAATAAGTACATTCTGGCAGCCTCGGAGAATGCCTGGAGTTAGAGCTGCCAATTGTGAGAAGAAACACCTGGAGATTTTGAGGGCGGAACCTCAGGAGGGTGGGTTTTGGGAGGGGCAATTTTATCCAGGTGAACTGATTTTGGTCGCTTGGAGAGCAGCTGTAATCCCAGGAGATCTCCAGCCACCTCCTGGGGGTTGCCAAAGACCCTTAGCAAGCCATGGTTCTGTCAGAGCTGTTCTCTCAAGAGCAGTTCTCTCAGAGCTCTCTCAGCCCCACCTACAGGGTGTCTATTGTGGGGAGGGGAAGGGAAAGGAGTTTGTAAGCTTCTCTGAGACTCCGAGGCTGAGTTCAGACTGGCAGTTTGAAGCGGGAGCCAGTCATGGCAAAAAAGCCCCGGAACAAACTGTTCCGGGTTTTCCCGGTCACACTGTGTGGACTGGTGTGGGAGCATACCGGGAGGAGGCGCACAGGAGCATTCAGACTGCTGGGCCAGAGGCGCAACTGTAAACTGCTTTTCCCTGGTAATTCGACTATGTGCTCATATGCACATCCAGCCGATTGGGGGAGGATCCCGTTGCACCAGCACCACATTGGGTGGTAGAGCAGAGCACAGCCAATCATATCGCTGCTCCCTTATGCTCCCAGCTTTTCGCGGGTTGCTCCTGGCTTTTCAGGTTGGCGTTCACACTTCCCAGCAGCGGAATGAAGCGGGATAAAGGCACTCTCCGGGATTTGCTGCCACTTTCACCAGGTATTTTTTAAACGCGGGAGTGAAGTGGAACAGCCCGGGTTGACTATGGGTGGGGAACACCAGGCAGATGTGCCTGTGTGAACGCCCCCTTTAATCCATTTGTAAAATATGGCTGAAACGTGGCTATAGCAGGGCAAACTGCAAGTCTGAACTCAGCCCGAGTGAAGGGCGGGGTATAAATCCAATCTCCTCCTCCTCCTCCTCCTCCTCCTCCTCCTCTTCTTCTTCTTCTTCTTCTTCTTCTTCTTCTTCTTCTTCTTCTTCTTCTACTACTACTACTACTACTACTACTACTACTACTACTACTACTACTACTACTACTACTACTACCAAGGGAAGACCATCAACAATTCACAACTAGATATGATCAACACTATATATTACATTCATTAAAGTACAAAGATGGGTTAGTGATCATAACCCAATAGAATGTATAAACACATATCCAACAGATTGCTCATAACAATTAAGCATTATTTACAAAAAGGATGTGTTCAAAGCCAACAGTAGTCTCCCCTGTAATTCTGTACAGAAAGTAACCGTGGCAGAAGATGCCCACTGTGGAAAGAATAACAGCCGTACATCTCTCCCAGGTATAAATCAAGATGTTTCAATGATCTTCAACAGCAGCTGGTAAAATGGAACCTGATTTCCAAAATAACATAGGCATAGCTCAATAACTTCAATGGAATCTTAGGGTTCTCTTTTATGAATGTCGTATACAGTTTTGATCATATATAGTTGTGAATTGTTGATGGTCTTCCCTTGGTGAATGTTATTTGCGACCACCTGGAGCCTGGCACCCCTACCTTGAGTGGGGTTGCTGACTGTAGAGATGGGTGGGTGCAAAATAACTGTCCTACTCTCCAGCAACACTTTTTGCACCTTGTGGTTGTCAAGCTTTCAGTTTCACTTCTCTTTGTTTTGTTTCACTGCTTGTCATGTATTTGGGGGAGGGCATGTGGGGAGAGAGTGTGTTAATTGAATGCCTGCTTGTAGCCATAACCATCTTTCAAGCTGTACCCCTCAGCCGGTTCTCATGGCCTTGGAGATTCCTTCGCTAAGCTAGAATAGATAAGCACCGTATACCTGTCAGGGTGCCATGGTAATGATAAGGCTGCCTGCTGATGTATGTGTGGGATGTTAGGGGGTGTAGTGTATCTTACCTATAACCTCTGAATTTCAGGCACTTTCTTTAGTCCTGACAAAAGGTCTGAAACCTGTAGTAAGCATATCTCTAATAAACATCACTGCCAAAAGTGTTGTAGAGAGTGTCTTAACTGGGGATCTGACAGTGGTTTGCTCAGCTCTTGCCACACCACATTTCGATTACTCAAAACCATACAGGCATTTGGGAGGGAAGGTGGCATGGGACACACTGGTCCTCATCAGATCTCACAAGCTAAGCCATGTCGGTAGGTACTTGTATGGGAGACCGCCAAGGAAGACTGTGCAGAGGAAGGCAGTGACAAACCACCTCTGCTTCTCACTAGCCTTGAAAGCCTCTTGCTGGGGTCACCATAAATTGGCTGTGAGATGAAAGCACTTTACACACTCACACACATACAGGCATTGATTTCTCAAATGTGTCTCCTGTAAAATATTAAACAGCTTCTTGAAAGGAAACGTTTGTGGCTTGGCAGGCTAAGCGTAGGCCTCCCTTGCATACAGAAGCTTCCTTTCTTCAGGTTCATTCCTTTCCTGCCATTTCCAGTTAACAGGATCTGAGGAGCTGGGAAGGATCCATGTCTGAAAGTCTGAGGGACTGCTGCCTGGTAGATTAGATAGGCCATTGCCTCAGTAGCTGCCTAGGAACAAAATTAAACTGAAACTAGTGTTGCCAAAAAAATGCCCCAGCCCCTAACAGAGGTTCAATTGAAATAGGGTTGTCAACCTTCATCTGGGGCCTGGAGATCTCCCAGAATTACAGCTATCTAAAAATGACAGTTCCCCCTGCAAACTCACAAATCACCAGGACCAGATGGAAATTGCTCATCTTCTAATTAAGATATGCACCATGTTCCTCAGATCAACCTCTGGAACACTGGACAGTGGCCAATGTAAATCCCATTTTTAAAAATTGTTCTGGGAAGATCCTGGAACTTACAGGCCAGTTAGCTTAATGTCTGTTCCAGGAAAATAGAAGGAAACCATTATTAAAGATAAAATTGTCAAGTGTGTAGAAGGTCAAGCCCTGCTGAAAAAAAAGCAACACGGGTTCTGTAAAGGTAAGCCCTGTCTCACTAGCCTTTTAGAGTTCTTTGAACATGGCAATAAGCATATGGACAGGACTGAGCCAGTAGACATTGTTTATTTGAATTTCCAGAAGGCTTTTGACAAAGCTGCCTGAATGAACTTCAGAGTCATGACTCATGGGATAGGAGGAGGAAAAGTCATGGATTGGAATTTGCTAAAAAGTAAGAAGTAGAGAGTAGTCAGTTCAAGTAATGATGTGAACCGTGGGATCTGTCAGAGATCTGTACTGGAAACAGTGCTTTTTAGCTTGGTGTAGTGGATAAGAGTGGCAGACTCTAATCTGAAGAACTGGATTTGATTCCACACTCCTCCACATGCAGCCAGCTGGGTGACCCTGGGTCAGTCAGTCACAGTTCTCTAGAGCTGCTCTCTCAGAGCTTTCTCAGCCCCACCTACCTCTCAGGGTGTCTGTTGTGGGGAGAGGAAGGGAAGGTGATCATAAGCCACTCTGAGACTCCCCACAACAATCTCCTCCTCCTTCTCCTCCTCCTCTTGGGGATAGGGGTGAGTAGAGAGGTGCCCAAGATTGCAGATTACACCAAGTTATTTAGGGTGGTTAAGAGGAAAATGGATTGCAAAGAACTTCAAAAGGATCTCTTCAAACAGGGGGGATAGGCATTAATAAGATGGCAAATGAGATACAGTGTGAGCAAATGTAAAATTATGCATACTGGGGCAAATAATCCCTCCTTGACGGGATCTGAACTCGCAGCAACAGACCAAGAAAGGGACCTTGAGGTGGTAGTGGATGGCTCGATGAAATTGTCAACCCAGTACGTGGTTGCTGTGAAAAAGGCAAATTCCATTCTGGCCATAATTAGAACAGGAAGAGAAAATTAAAAAGCTGCTGCCATACTGCCCTTTATATAAATCTATGGTGAGACCATACTTGGAATACTGTGTACAGTTCTGGTCATCGCACTTGAAAAAGGATATTGTAGAGCTTCAAAAGGCACAGAAAAGAGCCACCAAAATGATCAGGGGGCTACAGCCTTATGAAGATCAGTTGAAACACTTAGGGCTGTTTAGCCTTTTAAAAAACAGGCCGTAAGAGGAGACATGGTAGAGGTTTGAAACTGAAACCAAAAGGTGGGAAATTTCAGGGCAGACAAAAGGAAGTATTTCTTCACATATAGTGTAGTTAATTTGTGGAACTTGCTGCCACATGATGTGGTCATGGTGACCAACTTGGAAAGCTTTAAAAGGGGAGTGGACGAATTCATGGAAGACTGGGCTATCAACGTCTACTAATCATGATGGGTATCTACTCCCTCCAGTACCGGGTAGGGTTGCCAGCTTCAAGTTGGGAAATACCTGGAGATTTTGGGGGTGAGCTTGAGGAAGGTGGAATTTGATGAAGGAAAGGACTTCAATGGGGTATAATACCATAGAGAACCAGCACCTGAATGAGTTGCTTTTGGATCCCGATGAGAAGAAAGGTGCTTCCAAAATGGCCATTTTCTCCAGGTGAACTGGTCTCTGTCACCTGGAGATCACTGGTAATAGCAGGAGATCTCCAGCTACCACCTGGAGGTGGGCAACCCTAGTCCCAGTGGTACTCTATAAATCAGTGGCTGGGGAGCACAGGTAGGATAATGCTGTTGCTGCCTTCATGTTTGTGGGCTTCCAAGAGATCGCTGGTTGGCTACTGTGTAAACAGAATGCTGGAGGAGGGGGGCAGAGGAAGAAGAAGAGGAGGAGGAAGAGGAAGAGGAGAAGATTGGATTTATACCCTGCCCTTCGCTTGGAGTCTCAGAGCAGCTTACAAGCTCCTTTCTCTTCCCCTCCCTACAACAGACACCCTGTGAGGTAGGCAGGGCTGAGAGAGCTCTTTCCAGAACTGTCCTTGAGAGACCAGCTCTGACAGGACTATGGCTTGCCCAAGGTCATCCAGCAGCTGCAAGTCAAAACGTGGGGAATCAAACCCGGTTCTCTCAGGTTAGAGTCCACACACTTAACCACTATGCCTAACTGGACTAAATGAACCTTTGGTTTGATCTAGCAGGGTTCTTCTTATGTTCAGAAAAATAGCTGCTTTGGAAGGTGGGCTATATGGCATTATACCCCACAGAGGCCCCTCCCCTCCTCAAACCCCTTCCTCCCTGCCTCCATCTCCAAATCTCTAGGAATTTCCCAACCCAGAGTTGGTAACCGTAAACTGAACATTCTTTACCAGCTGATGTTATTTACCTCCATACCTTGAAAAGCTTCAACTGCCTATTTCCGCACATTAAGCCTCTCGTAAATGGACAGAACATTCTTCTCCAAGCCTGTTGATAACCCTGACTGAAACCTATGTTATATACATTCAATTGTATTTGGCATAGTAATTCTGGCAAAGCAGCATTTTACGTTAGCAAGAACGCAGCTGCTAAAGTGCTGGATTTCTCCAAGGATCGGGGCCTAAGTGCCTACCACTTAGCTTAGGCCATGACTTGACTCCAAAGATAAAAATGAATTCCAGTTATGTAAGGACTAAAGCAATCACAGCCCCTTGACATGACCTTGCTTGGAAAGGAGGCCTTTTTGTGTGCCTCCCTTTCATGTCAAATGGCTCCATTTTGAGGGGCTTTTTCTAATTTAAGCAAGGCTTTTTATCCAGGAATAGGTAGTATCCACTGCTCTTTAAAAAACCATTGAAATTCCACACCAAGGAAAGCTGGACTTGGTAGGATCTGACTGAATGGTGCTAATAAAGGAAGTGAGCATACATGAGTGGTTTTGCCTTAGCTACAGAGGAAGGCAAGGCTCCCTGGCCACTGAAAGTCCTGCTCAGGCCTCTTTCTCCTCCCTGCTCCACAGATTTCATCAGGAATTGGCAATGAAGCCTATGACATAACCATGAGGACTAGAGACCTAGGGTTGCCAGGTCAGGGTTGCAAAATACCTGGAGACTTTGGGGGGTAGATCTGGGAGAGGGCAGGGTTTGTGGAGGGGAGGGACCTCAGCATGGTCCAATGCCATAGAGTCCACCCTTTAAAGCAGCCATTTTCTCCAGGAGAACTGATCTCTGCCGGCTGGAGATCAGTTGTAAAAGCGGGAGATTTCCAGGCCCCACCTGGAGGCTGGCAACCCTATAGAGACCTGCTTCAATGAAAAAATAATAAAGGAAAGCTGAATTTCTAACAGTGCTTACTATTCCAGCCAGTTCTAAATTCTGTACACATATGATGTGGAATTGCAAAATATGGCCAGCCCCGTATTAATTAACAGGCTATGACAGCAAGCTAAGGGACATGGAGAATGGAAGCGAAGGCCGAATTGTACAATCTGTTTTACAGCTGAACAAAATAGCTCTCTTGTTCTAATGAAGGAACATGCGTTGTTTAAATTCCATCTTTCAGAACGTTCCTGGCACATGGAAGATGAGGATATTTTCAATGCAAGTTGGCAAAACTAACAAACAAACAAATGGGGTCCCCAGCCTCTCAAGAGAGTGTAAGCTTGGCTTTTTGTTAATCTGATTTGGTGAGTTAATTGGTTTAATAGAGCTATTTTTCCAAAGGCCTTCAGGCCACATGCTAATTGTTATTTTTACTGTAGGTTTCCAGTGCGAAGATATGATGGCTTGTGCTGCTAGGCAGAGCATTCTGATAAAGGTTTGTGTGCCAATTTTTAATTTTCTTCTGCAAATCCACTGAATAAAGCCAATTGACCAAATAAAGCCAAGCTATTACTGAATGTCCATGAAGTTTGAAATGTTCCCTGGCTGCATTTGGAGCGTTTCTATTTTTAATGATTGATTTGTGTCCTTTTCTTCTCTTGTGTGGGGACAGTCTAGTTAGGAAGTCTTTGGCAAGCCAGGATCTTTCAGCTTTTCCCTGCCCCACAAAACGTCTGCAAAAGGGATGGAAGAATACCAGCTCCTTTCTAGGGCTCTTGCTAGGAATACCAAGATACTATATGTGACCTCTTTTCAACATTTGAAAGCACAATAGAAATACAAATCAGCTGGCTTAGTCTTCACTTGAAACTGGCACTTAAACCAAAACAGTCAAATAGCTATCATAATTTTCTTTGATCATGTAGCAAGGGTGCAGGGTGAGGACTTCAAGGCTGGGAATCTGTCTGTTTCATTTGAGATCCTGTCTTTCCTCCAAGGAGCTCAGGGAAGCATGCATGAGTCTACCCCCCCTCCATTCAATCCTCACAACAGCCCTATAAGGTAGGTGAGATCGACATAGAGTGACTAAGAGCCCAAGATGAGTTTCCAGCTGGGTGTGGATTTGAACCTTATGTTTCCCCAGCCATTGCCCAATTGCACCACACTGATCCTTGAATAGGGAAAGCTCCCTGTTCAAAAGTTGCCATGTGCCTGAGTGGTGGAGGGCTACAAGAGACAGAGATCTGGAGAGAATGAGCTGGAATGCTGAGTGAGTAAAGAGCAGTTGCTTAAGTGGTGAGCTCCTTGGGGCAGAGCCATGGCTTAGTGGCAGAGCATATGTTTTGCACGCAGAAGGTCCAAGGTTCAGTCCCTAGTGTCTGTGATGTGAAAAACTTCTGTCTGAGAATGCTGGTGAGCTGCTGCCAGTCAGAGTAGACAATGCTGACCTTGACAGACCAATAGTCCCACCCAGTACAAGGCAGTTCCAGGCACTCAGGCATGTTTGCCTTTTCACAAGACAGTCAATTTAATTTAAATGTGCTTCTGGTCAGAACTTCAGCATAAATACTTTTGGAAATATTGTAACGTGAAAGATATACAAAAGCTTATTGTCGTGAGGAAAGGTGTTCTCTTTTTTCAAGTTCCATGTTAAGAGTAACACATCAGCATAGAAGCAGCTTCAAAGCATTCTTCATTCTCATCCATGGAAATTGGTGCCATCAATTAATCCATCAAAGCTTTAATTAATATTAAACTGACATTAACTCAAATCAAGTTTGCAACTATAATGTTCGTGCCTGATTCTTTCTCTTTGTCCCACCATCTAACCTGGCTTTTCCAACATGAGCTATGCAACAATGAAGACCACTGTATCATGTGCTGTATTAAGACATGAATTAATTGTATCCATGACTCAAAATTTTGTGGGGGTTTTTTGGTCCCTTCTTATAATGCTACTATTTATGTTAATTTTGCCATTTTAGCCATTTTTCATATCTTTGCCAACTGTCAAAAGACTTACCATTCTTCTCCGTTTGGAAGCAACTTGGGGTTGTTGTTTTTAATATATTTTGCTGATATCACAAATGGAACATTTCTTAATTAACTTAAATACCAGGTATGACCCCAACAGGGCATTTATTGGATTCAGTGAAATGTTACAATTAGTTGTAATTTGAATTGCATAGATATTATTCACCCAAAATGAGTGTAACTGTGGAGTGTGGATAAAATGATAAAACCAGCTGTTCAGGTCACTGCAGCACCAATATTTCTACTGGTTATTGTTCCTCTACCTAATAGAATCTGGCCAGGCCTTCTGTGGATGTCGAAAGCTACGCAATGGGGCCATTTGCAATCCAGGTAGGAAAGGGTCCCTACATATCTGGGAGATGGAATCATGAGAGTAGCTGAGTTCTCCACTGGGGAGAAAGGCAGGGTACACATGAAATAAATAAATATACAAATAAAAAGGGAAGAGGAGTCATCTGCCTGCTAAAGCCCTTTTAAGCATTCCGAATCCTGGAGGGAGAAATTTTTGTTTTGTATTGTATTTTGTGTGTGTGTGCGCATGCACACATGGAAGTCATAGTGACCTCTGGCAACCCTGACTGAGGCATGGAGGATGTTCAGAGAAGTGACTTGATACAGCCTGCCTCTGCCTCCCATTCCTGGTATTCCAAGGAGGTCTCCCATCCTAATACTTGCCAGAGTCGGGCCTGCTTAGCTTCCGAGATCTGGCAAGATCGGGCTTGCCTGGGCTAGCCAAGTCAGGAGGGAGAAATTTTGAGGAGTGTGTTGGGATTTCCTAATTGTTCCAGCCTCCTGAGATTCCACGCAGGTGCCCAGTTTATATGCCGTATTTAACCAATATGGCATGAAAGGCCTTGTGATGTTTTTTTCCCCTCTTGAGATTAACAGTACCCACATGCCTTAGGTGGTTCGGGCACCCATTGCTTTGTTCATCATGGTGGCAGCTCTTGTTTTTTTGTTGGACTGCTCAGGGCTTTGCTCTCCCTTCTGTTCACTGCTTTCTGCTCTATGATCCATCCAAATCAGGATTAAACAGCAGGCTGCCTGCACTAAGTAGCCCAATTGGCTTAGACTAAACCCTTTTGTTCTCAAAAAAAGTATCACAAATAATTAATCACGAGACCACATCATGGTGGGTTGCAGTGTCTTTGTGGTCCTGCCACTGCAATGAAGGTGGGGGGAGGCCTGTAACTCTGAACCATTTGACCTGCCTAGCTTAAAGTGCAACATCCCCAAATCCACACATTCCTCCATGCACACATAGCAGTGATGGTGCCGTTTAAAAGAATACAAAGAAATCAGCTCAGGAATAATAGGAAGCCCCATTTGACCCAGCAAAGCTAATACTCTTGAGTGGATGGTTTTAATATATGCCTTGCCCCATTCAGAAATCTTCAGCATGTGTGGGTGTGCGTAAATACCCCTAGCAGATTATCCTTGAGCATCCTTATTACAGTAGCTTTGAACATCTTGATTAAAAGGCTGGGTGAGGTGCTTATCAGATCTGCAACTGATACAAAACTCGTAAGAACAGCTACATTTGAGTCCTGAAGCACCTTAGAGATTTTGGGGTATGAGCTTTCAAGAGTCAAAACTCCCTTCATCGGATATGAGTTGGAATGTAGATCGCTGAGTCCTTCTATCCCAGTCAGAAGGGGAGGTGTTGTTGCAAAGAAGTCAGTCTCTGTACAAAAGAATAAATGGACATAAATCCAACATAAAAAAATCACAGCACTCAAAAACCAGTGGGAGATCATTTTAATCTTCCCGGTCATTCCATTGCTGACTTAAGAGTGGTAGTCTTCAAACAGAGAAACGTCAAGAGGAGATTACAATGGGAGACAGCTGAACTTGAGTTCATTCAACTTGAGTTGACCCAGCTGAGCTCTGAGAAGGAGCAAGGTGTTTGAGCTGCCAGAGGGGTGAGTGGTATTTTTATTTATCTACTTTCAGCTGAGGTGCTTTAGCTGAGAAGGTACTGTGTCAGGGACTGTATTTGGGAGTGTGTGGGTGAGTTGTAACAGACTCCTGACTGCTGGAGTTAGGGTGCGAAAGGGTCATTGTTTGCCTGTAATTAAGTACTTGGGTGAAATTGAATAGCAGACGCCTGCCTGCTGGAGTTGGGGTGTGAAAGGGTCATTGTTTGACTGTCATTAAGTGCCTTGGGTGAATTTGAGTAGCTGCTGGCCACACCCTCTCCTGGGAGACAATTCTATTTAAGGCAGGAAGTTTGCAAGAGGCACGAGCCTCTGGCACGAGCCGAAGGGCGAGGCTTTTGGCCTAGGGTCTCTGTAAGAAGCCCAGGAAGAGCCAGAAAGACAGGGACCTTGGCTCCTTGGTAAGGTAAGTAGACTCCTACAACAGGAGCCATATAAATACAAAGTGTTTTAAAAGGGGGGTTATAGAAAAGTATTTGTTTAAAAACAATTATGAAGCCAGAATGCCAGCAGGGGGTTGGGGGCTATCCAGTGTTTTGCTTGGAGTGTCACATGTATGACTATCTGACCACTGGTCAGAAGTCTTGGGTGTGTGCTCGGTGCAAGGAGCTCCTGGTTCTCAGGGAGCGAGTTTGCTCCCTTGAAGCCAAGGTGGCTGACCTGGAGAAGCAGGGACAGTCAGTTAGGTGCACGGGGAAGACTCTCGGGGACTTGTTAGATATGTCCCACTCTGGATCTGGCAGCCCGGCTGCTGCCAGGGAGCATGAGGGTCAAGGGGAAAAGGGGCACCATGCTGAGGATAAGGGGAATGTGCCCTCAGAAGGGACCTCTTCTTCAGCTGGTGAACGGGTATCCTTTCATACCAAGGAACCGTCCCTGGGAAGCGTGGGAGGGGGCTCTTGGTAGTTGGTCAGGCGACTTTAACTACCCACACATTGATTGGGTCAATATGAGTTCTAGTCGGGAAAAAGAGATTGCGTTCTTAGACACTCTCAATGACTGTGCTGTGGAACAGATGGTCACAGATCCTACCAGGGGAGAGGCGATCCTGGATTTGGTCCTAAGTAACACCCAAGACCTGGTGAGAGATGTAAAAGTGATTGCACCACTTGGGAACAGTGACCATAATGTCATTGAGTTTAACATTACTACAGATAGGGAGTTGCCCAAAAAGACTGATGCAACCACTTTTAACTTTAAAAGGGGTAACTTCTCTGGTATGAGGGGACATGTGAGGAAGAAATTGAAAGGAAGAGTGGAGAAGGTCAAAACCATTGGGGAAGCTTGGAGACTATTTAAAAAGACAATCCTAGAAGCTCAGAAAAAATATATACCGCAGGTTAGGAAAGGTAGAAATAGGTATAGAAAAAAGCCTGCATGGTTAACAAATAAAGTAATGAAAGCTGTAAAAAGTAAGAAGGATTCCTTTAAGCGGTGGAAAGCTAGTCTTAGTGAGGTTGATAAAAGGGAACACAGACTATGGCAAATAAAATGCAAGTCTGTGATCAGGCAAGCAAAAAGGGAATATGAGGAGCATATCGCAAAAAACATAAAGACCAACAATAAAACTTTCTTCAAATACATTAGAAGTAGGAAGCCAGCCAGGGAGGCAGTGGGGCCCTTGGATGACCAAGGGGTAAAAGGAGTAGTGAAGGATGATAGGGAAATGGCTGAGAAGCTGAATGCATTTTTTGCCTCTGTCTTCACTGTGGAAGAGGAGAAGTGTTTGCCCACTCCAGAAGCACAGATTTCGGGAGGAGGTTTGAAAGACCTGAATCAGATTGCGGTGACAAGAGAGGAAGTCCTCCGACTGATGGACAATTTAAAAACTAATAAATCATCAGGCCTGGATGGCATTCATCCGAGAGTTCTGAAAGAACTCAAATGTGAACTTGTCGATCTCCTGACAAAAATATGTAATCTTTTTTTAAAATCTGCCTCCATTCCTGAGGACTGGAAGGTAGCTAATGTCACTCCCATCTTTAAAAAGGGCTCCAGGGGAGATCCGGGAAATTACAGGCCAGTCAGTCTGACATCGATACCGGGTAAGTTGGTGGAAACTGTTATTAAGGAAAGAATTAGTAGGCACATTGATGAACAAAAACTATTGAGGCAGACTCAGCATGGGTTCTGTAAGGGAAGATCTTGTCTCACTAACCTGTTAGTGTTTTTTGAGGGAGTGAACAAACATGTGGACAAGGGGGACCCAATAGATATTATTTACCTTGACTTCCGGAAAGCTTTTGATGCAGTTCCTCATCAAAGGCTCCTAAGTAAGCTCAATAGTCATGGGATAAAAGGACAAGTCCTCTTGTGGATCAAAAACTGGCTTATAAATAGGAAACAGAGAGTGAGTATAAATGGGAAACTTTCTCAGTGGAGGGTGGTAAGCAGTGGGGTACCACAGGGATCAGTACTCGGTCCGATGCTTTTTAACTTGTTTATTAACGATTTGGAATTGGGAGTAAGCAGTGATGTGGCTAAATTTGCAGATGACACGAAGTTGTTCAGGGTGGTGAAAACCAGGGAGGAGTGTGAGGCACTCCAAAGGGATCTGTTGAGGATGGGTGAGTGGGCGTCAACGTGGCAAATGGGGTTCAATGTGGCCAAGTGCAAAGTGATGCACATTGGAGCCAAAAATCCTAAATATAAATACACGTTGATGGGGTCTGAACTGGCAGAGACGGACCAAGAGAGAGATCTTGGAGTCATAGCAGATAACTCGATGAAAATGTCTAGACAATGTGTAGCTGCAATAAAGAAGGCCAACACTATGCTGGGGATTATTAGGAAGGGAATTGATAACAAATCAGCCAGTATCATCATGCCCCTGTATAAATCATTGGTGCGACCTCATTTGGAATACTGTGTACAGTTCTGGTCACCACATCTCAAAAAGGATATTATAGCATTGGAAAAAGTGCAGAGAAGGGCAACTAGAATGATAAAAGGGTTGGAACACCTTCCCTATGAAGAAAGGTTAAAATGCTTGGGGCTCTTTAGCTTGGAGAAACGACGGCTGAGAGGTGACATGATCGAGGTTTATAAGATTATGAATGGGATTGAGCAGGTTGAGAAAGAAGTACTTTTCTCCCTTTCTCACAATACAAGAACTCGTGGGCACTCCATGAAATTGCTGAGCAGTCGGGTTAGAACAGATAAAAGGAAATACTTCTTCACCCAAAGAGTGATTAACGTATGGAATTCACTGCCACAGGAGGTCGTGGCAGCTGCAAGCATGGACAGTTTCAAGAGGGAATTAGATAAACATATGGAGCAGAAGTCCATCAGTGGCTATTAGCCACATGGTATAGATGGGAACTCTCAGTCTGGGGCAGGTGATGCACTCTATTCTTGTTGCTGGAGGGGGCAGCAGTGGGAGGGCTTCTGGTGCCCTGGCCCCACTGCTGGACCTCCTGATGGCACCTGGTATATTTTGGCCGCTGTGTGACAGAGTGTTGGACTAGCTGGGCCATTGGCCTGATTCAACATTGGCTTCTCTTATGTTCTTATGTTCATAAATTCAGAACTATGGACACTCCCACCCTGGACTGAATAGGGGCACAGGATTCTTATCTCACTATAGAGGCTAATTTTCTGCCCGTCAACATTTCCCCTCTTCTCTAACCAATTACAATGTGTATTGTACCACTGCATCCTAAATCCCTTCTTTACAAACAGACTAGGAAGTGAACAGGTGGGTGTCTCTGAGTTTATACATCAGGGAGGGGAGTCTTAGGAACACCTCCAGCTTCATAACATTCAGGCTGAGTTTCTGGGTCCATTCCTGTTTTCAGGTACTAAAAGACTGTGTGCAGCCACAGCAGGCGTGAGTTAAAATTTGGCAAGAGTTAAAGATTGCCCTTGGGCCTTAACCCATGGCTCACAGACTACAATTGTGAATCAGCATTCCAGTGAGCTGGGTGGTGACTGCAGACAGGACTTTTTTAGTGGTGGCACCACCCCTTTGAAATCTGCTCCCTTTGAGGTTCATCTGGCATCGTGCTTAGTGCTGTGTACACACCAGGACAAAACATTTCTTATTTTTACCCAAGGTTTTAGCTAAGGAATTCCATCTTTTAAAGTCATTTTCAGTGCTTTTATGAACAACCTTTTTAGGCTGTTTTTATGTGGTTTTGTGCCCCAGTTTGTTTTTAATGGCTTGTGTTTATGATTGATAATCTTTATATATTTGTTATGGTTTTGCTGTATTTTGTGAGCCACCTCAAGAAACTCTCTGGAAAGGCATATACATGCTCCAGATAAACTTTTCAGCTGAAGCTAGGTGCTGCCAATTCTTGTTCTCCTCTCTGTAATTACCCTTCTCCTGCCCTCTGCTTTTCCTCCCTGGGGTTCCAGATGTGTCTTTAGGCTTTGCAATCATATGTCTAGAACACAGCAGGGATGAATGGTTTGGGACAGGGAAACTGCAGCAGCTGCCTCGAGGGTTACACCATCCAGTTTGTACCTGTAACTAGTGAAAAGGAAGGATGCCAAAGACCAAGAGGCTAAGGAGAGATTAACCGACAGAACTGGAAAGCAAGCTTGCTCCACTTTTGTGCACCAGATTCCCCACTTGGGGCAATGCTGCTGGAGGCAAACACTCTGACGTGGCACCCTGGCCAAGCAAGGCATTATACTAATCTAAGAAGGAGGGGATAGACAGGTACAGTACAGTAGAACCTCCCCTTTGGAGTCAGGCAAGGATGACAGGGACACATTCTGGACAAGATCTGGCAGAGGGAACTAGGTGCTATGAATGCATGTATCTGCCTTATTCTGAATAATAGCATTGGTCCAGTGAAACCATTGCCCAAAAATCTAACAACTTAGTCTATACTCTGACCACCTGATCTTCTATTGGTAAGAACAGGATCTTTGCCAGGGTTCTGAAACTGTGGCAGGAGTTCCACGGCTTGTGGGCCACCACTGAAAAGGCCCCCTATTTAGTGCTGGGAGAACCATATGGGTTGTTACGCTGCGGTGGAATGAGATCAAAATATGAATTGAGCAAACGTTTGTCCTTCCGTTCTCCTATCCCTTCTTTGGTCCCTAGCAGGACATGGTGGAATGCGCCCTCATTAGCTGTAACAATTCTGTGGTGACAATACGTAGCATCAGCTTGTCGGTTTCTGAAAAAGAGCAGTGTTGACATTACAAGTGAAAGGAGTTCATGTAAATGAGAGGAAATGAATCTGTGTTGGGAGGCCACATCAGCAATGAAAAGGTCACCGGACAACAAACTTTTCAGCCTTGGATCTCTTCCAGGATCCGATGGTGTCGCTAGCAAAAATAAATAAATAAAAGGTATTAATGAGGATGGCACAAACCTGTCTTAGAGAGGAGCTAGACACAAACATCGGGGATGTGACCAGGATTTTCTGGGCCCACTTCATAACTATTCAGTTCTTTCTCTGTATTAAAGTTGAGTTCCAGCATTATACCGTTTGAATGAGAAAAATATCGGATCCATAGCCAGCTCCAGAGGGTAAGAGGTCAGATATTTCCTGGACCCCAGAACTGGCAAAGAGCCAACCGCAGGGCCTTGATGGTGGTTCAGTTGAAAAGTATCAAACCAGCTTACCACCACCAGCAGCAATAAGAACTTATTTAGTTAACTGGGACAGACTCTGTTTTGATTATGATGATGATGACAACGACGATGATGACGCCAAGAGGAGGAGGAGGAGGAGATTGGATTTATACCTTGCCCTTCACTACCCGAAGATGTCACAGAGCGGCTTATAATCTCCTTTCCCTTCCCCTCTCCACAACAGGCACCCTGTGAGGTAGGTGGGGCTGAGAGAGCTCTGACAGAAACTGCTCATGAGAGAACAGCTCTGAGAGAACTTGTGACTGACCCAAGGTCATTCCATCAGCTGCATGTGGAGGAGTGGGGAATCAAACCTGGTTCTACCAGATTAGAGTCTGAGCTCCTAACCACTACCCCAAACTGGCTACGCCCTTAGCTCAGCTTCCTTAGAAAAACATGCAGTGTGGTGCAGTGGATAGAGGGCTGGTCTTGCTGAGCTAGAATCTGGGAGAATGTGGGCACCACATTTTCGGAAGGATGTTGACAAACTCGAGCGGGTCCAGAGGAGGGCGACCAGGATGGTGAGAGGGTTGGAGTCCAAGTCTTATGAGGAAAGGCTGAGAGAGTTGGGTATGTTTAGCCTGGGAAAGAGAAGGTTTAGAGGGGACATGATTGCAGTCTTCAAGTATTTGAAGGGCTGTCATGTAGAGGATGGAGTGGATCTATTCTCTCTTGCTCCGGATTGCAAGACTAGATCTAATGGGTGGAAATTACAAGGGAGTCGTTACCGGCTTAATATCAGGAGAAACTTCCTGACTGTAAGAGTGGTTGAGCAGTGGAACAGACTGCCTCGGGAGATGGTGGATGCTCCTTCGCTGGACGTTTTCAAGAGGAGACTGGACAACCATCTTTTGGGTATGTTGTAGGTATGTAGGGGTTTCGGCTGTGTTCCTGCAGAATGCAGGTGTTTGGACTAGATGGCCTGCAAGGTCCCTTCCAACTCTAACATTCTATGATTCTATGATTCAGGTTCAAATCCTCATTCTGCCATGGAAGCTCAGTGGGTGACTGTGGGCCTGTCACACACCTTCAGCCTAGTCTACCTCAGAGGCCTGTTTGCGAAGATAAGATGAAGGAGAGGAGAATGATGTAAGCTGCTTTGGGTCCCCATTGAGAATGGCAGGATATAAATGAAAGAAATAAATTTTTAAAGTGAGAAAAGTGGTCTGCCACCTGTTGAGGACGAGTGGCACCTGCCACTCATCTGGACAGTGAATCAGTTCCTCATAAATCAGTGGGGAATTTTGTTGAGCTTTTGGTTTGAAAAATCATATCAGACTTTCCTGTTCATTGTGGTAAACATGTAGGTTTTTTAAAAATAAAACTTTATTGACAGGATATATTAACATGCTCCATAAGTCATTATACTTTTAAATACATCCTTTTCATTTATCCCCTTCCTCCCCCCTCTTGGCTTCCAGCAATGCTCCATCCCACTAACTGTTTCATTCAATATTCAATAACAATAAACATTTATCCCATATTCAGTTCTTCTTTTAAAACATATTAATTCATTCAATCTGACCCTAAGGTAACATTTTAGCTGTTATTCGGTCATTACTTTCTTTTTTCTGTCCTTAATAGTTATCAAAGCAGAGTAACTTATTTCTTACATCCCAATTCATTTCAAGATAGTCTTTAAAGTCTTTCCATTCTATGAAAAATTCATCTTCTTTACCATTAAGCTTCTTTGTCAGTTTATCCATTTCTACTGTAAAAAGCAACTTCTTTATCCAGTCCCATTTTTCTGGTATTTTTTCTTGCTTCCAACATTGGGCAAATGTCATTCTTGCTGTTGTACTCAAATACCATAACAATGTTCTTTTTGTTGCATGCACTTCTTCCATTTTAAGACCTAAAAGTAACATTTCAGGTTGTTTCTTCAGAGTACACTTCAGGATCTTCTGTATTTCATTATGGATCTCTGTCCAGTAAGCTGCCGCTTTATCACAAGTCCACCGTAAACATGTAGGTTTGACAAGCTCCTTTTGTAGGAGGAGGAACCAGAAGCTAGAAGAGCTCGTGGCCCAGACTTCATGAGGATTGCCTTGTAGACTTTCTCCAGCCCAGCAACAGCCCCTAGAGAACGCACTGGCACGGATTCCTCATCCAAGAAGAGATCGAGCCTCCCTCCATGCCCTCCCATCTTCACCACCAGGCCCATGTGCTGCGAGAGAATTATTGGCAGTGCCAGAGTGCCTGTCTCGAGGCTGGAGTGGAATTACTTGAAACTGGAGCTGATTTTTCGCTCTCTGCAGCAGGTCCCTGCCTGAGTAGACTCCTCCTGAGTACAGCCACAACCCCAGAGCCACCAGCTTTCCTCTGTCCATGGTCCTGATGTCTAGTTTTGACCCCACCCCCACCCCCAAAAAACAAAAGGAGTGCAATGCCTTTTATTAAGATTATATCTCGTCGTCTGTCTGTCTGTCTGTCTGTCTGTCTGTCTGTCTGTCTGTCTGTCTTGTTTATAGTCTGCCTTTCTCACTGAGACTCAAGGCAGATTACAGGACAAACAACCCAAAACAAAAACAACACAGTACAGACAGACAGCAGAAGACAACCAATGAACAAAGCAATAGGATAACCAGAACCCTGAATTTAACTTTGTAACTAGTTGGTAACCAATGGGGTCTCTGCAGAAAAAAGAAGAAGAAGAAGAAGAGGAGGAGGAGGAGGAACAGGAAGAGGAGGAAGAAGAGGAGGAGGAGGAGATTGGATTTATACCCGCCCTTCACTCAGAGTCTCAGAGTGGCGTACGAACCCCTTTCCCTTCTCCTCCCTACAACAGACACCCTGTGAGGTAGGTGGGGCTGAGAGAGCTCTTTCCAGAACTGTCCTTGAGAGAACAGCTCTAACAGAGCTATGGCTTGCCCAGGGTCATCTAGCAGCTGCAAGTGGAGGCATGGGGAATCAAACCCGGTTCTCCCAGATTACAGTGTGCGCACTTAACCACTACAGGAATAGGAATGCTATGCATGTTACACTTAGCACTCAGTAGTGGCCAGGCTGCAGCATTCTGCACCACCTGGAGTTTCCAGGTTGTCTTTAAGGAAAGAACCTAGTAGAATGCAATAGACTAGCCTTGTGGTAATCATGGCAGGGATCCATGTGGCCAGATAAACCAAGTCAAGGTAGGGGGTCATTTCCCAGGTTCGGTGAATCTGATAGAATGCTCTTTTGCAGCTGTAGACTTGTTTCTCCAGTAACAGTGCTGGGTTCAGTATAAACCCCTGATTCTTGACTGAGTCAGCAAGCATCAGCTAGACCCCGTCAATGGTGAGGAGCGTAGTGTCCCTTGAGATCTCAACCTTCTTGACCGCTATGACACATTGTGAAAGCCTCTGACATCTCTAGAACTCTTCTTTAGGCTGTATGTTTTTAAAAAACAGATGAGGGGCCCCTCTCCCACCCCCTTTTCTTGATTTTAAAATCCATTCTAATGAAGAAATCTGGTGAATGCAAAAGCTAGCAATGTTATTGTGTTGTGTTATTTTGATTGGTTTTAATTAAAAGGCATCATGTGGACTTTGTTTTTAAGTTTTGCTATGGACCAGCATGGCCATCCATTCCCACCCCCTCAGTTTTAATCCCCGTTGGAACTGTTTGCTGAGTCTACATTTGATATCTGCCTGTTAAGACCAGAAGCTACCTGTGCCCTGGACTTGAAATAGATCCTCCCATATGACTTCGCCTTGAACAGGATATGGTTGAGGTTACTGAGAGGTTCTGTAATCATGGGGAACTGAAGCCCACTCCTTGACAGGAATCATCAGAATTAGGGCTCTTTCTGTAGCAGGAACTCCTTTGCATATTAGGTGACACACCCCTAATGTAGCCAATCCTCCAAGAGTACTCCTGTAAGAAGAGCTCTGTAAGCTCTTGGAGGATTGGCTACATTAGGGGAGTGTCGCCTAATATGCAAAGAAGTTCCTGCTACAAAAAGAGCCCTGAAAGAACCATTTTCCTTTTCTGTTTTCACTTGGGACCAACATGCTACCCAGTATTCTAAATTACCTACATGTTTAGATTTTTCTCTATCACCAAAAGAGCTAGACATTAACTTGGATTTGGCCTAGCGGGCCAAGTAACTGAAGGGCTTGGTTCTAGTTGGCTAGATCAACCATTAGAAATTGCCTGAGCCATTTACTGAGATGGCGAAGGGTTGAAGGAGAATAACTGCTAGTCCTTGACCTTTCTGGAGGACTTTTCCATTTGATGAGAAATCTCAGAGAGCCATTATGGTTGAAATTTGCTGTTCAATTACATTGATTTCATTTATTTCCCTATTCTACTAAATGCTGCCCAAACAACTTAGAGAATAATGGAAGGAAGGAGAAATACCCATTTTTGCTTTCTCTCGGGAGGTAGATTGGCTGGCTAAATTTGACTGGAGTGGACAGTCACCTGCAAAAGATGAGTTGAAGGACCTTGAATACAATATTGCACTGTGAGCTTTTAATTAAATGGAGAAGCCAATCAGCAAGCTAAGAGCCTTTCCATTGCTCGTCTCTTCATTTGTACCCCATGATAGCAATAAGATAATGGACAAAGACGTGAAAGCCAAAGAAATGCAGTCTGTTGGAAAGGGCTAGACCAAGAGGTCAAATCCATCTAAAAGCCCAAACACCAACAGGGAAAGAATGTCTCATAAATGGGATTGGTCAAAAGAAAGGGATTTTTTTTAAAAAAGGATGGGGCACAGTTCTTAGGTTGAAGTGAAAGGTGATGGTAATGGATTGTATTATATGAGACAAATATGTTACATGTTGACCTATCTACTTGTAGATAATGGATGCTAGTTTGTTTGCCTTAAATACAAAGGGATTTTGTACCTATTAGCGTGATGCAGCCCAGGGTTGCAGAAAGAGAGGGACTCTGTCCCAGTACAGAGACATGCAGTCTGAATGGGTGAGGTGAGCCTTATTCACTAATTTAAGGTGTGGGGATGGCTTTAAAGGGTGTTTCTTTTTCTAAAAAAAATGTTAGAGAATTGAGGGGAGAATAGATTATGCCTGAAGCAAATTAAAAATAAGAGAATATTTCTATGTTATGGAAAGAAAACAAAATGCCTGACTTTAATTAACATTTCTGTGCTTTCTGGTCTTTTAATTAAGCTCAGAATACAGCATGGGAACAAGAAACCCAGTGTCAAACATTAAAATAATTATATCCCAAAATGTAGCCTCTCCTCTGCAACAAGGGAGGGTCTATAAATGGAAGCCACATTCTGTGAGCATGGTTGTGGACCACCATCCATAATGAGATACATCAAGTCCTACTGAACGATCTGGGTGTGGTGCCTTGTGTTAGGTGAATCTCCTTCTGAAGGGGCTGTGGCTTAGTGGTAGAGCATCCACTTTGCAGGCAGAAGGTCCCAGGTTCAATCCCCGCATCTCCATTTAAAGGATCAGGTAGGAGATGATGTGGAAGACCTCAGCCTGAGACTCTGGAAAGCTGCTGCCAGTCTGAGCAGGCAATACTGACCTTGATAGACCATGGGTCTGATTCAGGATAAGGCAGCTTCATGTGTATTCAGATGTGAAACAGAGTAGAGCTAGCTCAGGACCGAAGACTGAATCTGGACTTCTGATCTCACACCGTATTTCACAAAACAAATGTGTTGACATTTATACTCCAACAGGTAAATTACTTATTGGAATTCCTCTCCAGCAGCAGAGATCAAAAAGGGGAGAAAGGTCAGAACCATCAATAAGCACAGGGGATAAATACCTGGAAATGAATTCCCATGCTAAAAGAGTATGTGCTCTTGTAAGAGAACCATTAACCACTGCAGCTCTGCCACAACCCTCACTATTCGTAAGGGTGCTTACTAAAATGGAAAGAATACGAACCCCGTGGACGCCATCCTTTGTACATCCACCCCACTGGATTTAGTGCAATTTCCAAGTAAATATGCTTTGGGTCTGGCTGCACATGGTTTCCCAAAGGCTGGATTTTGGATATATTTGTCCCCATTCTGGTCACACAGAAAGGATGACAAAAGGTGGGGGCAGGCTCCTTCCACAGGCATTGTTTTTTTTAAAAAAAATGTGAACGATTTGTAATGAAGAGAGGGATCCAGCTTAAATCAGAATAAAATAAGATAGATGCCTTGTTTGTATTCAGGGACTAGAGGGGTGCAGAGGCTGAAGAAGCACGGGACTCCCAAACAGGGCAAGTTGAATTCAGGATGAGAACAAATCAAGGGTCTGATGGGGTGAGGTGAGAGCTGATTTCTCAGCATTGCTTCTAAAAGGGAAATAACATCTGGAGTTGAATGTCGAGCATCCCCCAGACCTAGAAAGACTGGTCTGAATCTAAGGAAGTGATCTTGGCACTAGCATTTGAAACCCTAGTCCCTTGAGATGAGGACTGCTCAGGGTCATCTCTGCTGGTGGGAAATAGCAACTGAGCCCACCCTCATTGGACCACTGGGCCGCCTCCACACATCATGGAATATTGTGCTATGCCAGTCATCAACAAACCGATTTGCCTGTATGGGCAAAACTATTCAGAATGGGAACAACTGCTATAGAGCAATAGTAGTATGATATCCAACAATGTGTGGATATAGTCTTTCTCTCGTTCCCTCTCTCTTTCTGTGCTAAGTCTGGTACTCCAAGTCCATCATTCAGGTTGTGAATACTGTTTTGCTCGCCTTGATATTTAGACTTTGTAGATGTGTTCCTTGGCATGTATGTATCTTAACAGATGTTTAAGTGATTTTCTGAACACATCAGTTTGGATTCAGAGGTGCATGAGTGAAAGGAAGAGGCATTTCACACAGTCCCACTTATGCAAGCAATAGCTCAGTGACCGGAGCACCACATAACGCAGCAGTATAATTTTTAATGTCATGGCTATAAGCATATGGAGCAGTGGTATGTACACCAGACAGTTCACATGGTTTCATTTCATTTGCTTTGGAAATCATGCCATGTGCAATTATAGCTTGTGCGATGGCTTGCACATAGGGAAAAGATCATGGGGATACAATCACTTTCACTCAGTGCAAGTAGACCATGAGGAGTTATTCTAGCATGGCTGCTTGCACAAGGATGATTTAGACATGTGGAAATCTTCTGTGGGATCCAGCCCCTAATTTTTTATATTGTGACCTCTCATTCTTGGTACTTTCTTTCTATACCTGTCTTGAAATCCATTGCTGATAAATTATGTTGGGTGTCTCCAACTTCTATGTGAGAGGGAAGAAAAAGTATGCTCTGTCTGCTCTCTCTATGCCATGCATAGTTTTATAAACCTGTATTGTGTCCCTCAGATGGAAACAAAGGCCTAGAGTCTTCTGCATTTCTTCACAGGGAAGAGGCTCTAGCCCCTTACATGGAGGTGTGTCTGGGTGGACACTGCCAGTTTGGTGTAGTGGTTAAGTGCGTGGACTCTAATCTGGGAGAACCAGGTTTGATTCCCCACTCCTCCACTTGCACCTGACTGGATGACCTTGGGCAAGCCGTAGTTCTGATAAGAGCTGTTCTTGAAAAAGAACAGTTTCTGTTGGAGTTGTCTCAGCCCCACCTACCTCACAGTGTGTCTGTTGTGGGGAGGGGAAGGGAAAGGAGTTTGTAAGCCGCTCTGAGACACTTTTGGGTAGCGAAGGGTGGGGTATAAATCCAATCTCCTCTTCTTCTTCTAAAGCTGCCCTCAGCCAACCAGAAGAGGGAAAGAATGAGCCATATCATGTCACTTCCCCCTTCCTCCAGCACTTTCTTTCACAAGTGAAGCACAGCCTTTCGGTGACTTCCCTTTGCCTGGAAACAAGAGCAACTTGGCCCTTGCTAGCCCCCACTAGGATTAATCTGTTGCACACTGAGAAACTCCTGAAGGTCATGCTGGGCCTCAGAGGCTGGCCGCCTGCTCCTCTTGCATTGACTCAGAGTGTCCCTTAATGCTATTTATGGTTCAGTGATAGGATCAGGAGGAATAAGCCCTGTGTACTCCTTGGAAGCACGCTCTGCTTCTCTGGGCCCCCGGTGTGCCTATCTTTGCATTGCTTAAGGCAATGGAGCAGCTGACTCTTTGGTGGGGAAGTTTGGACTACTTATGAGGGTCATTCTGGTGGGGACTTTCCTCTCCATCTTTCCCCTTTGGCAAGACCAGCTCAGGATCTGCTGCACAAGATGAAGCCGGAGATGGCACAGAGAGCAAAGAGAAAATCACTCAGAAGCAGCCCAGGTTTCTCTTTCCCAGCAGGGTAAGCAGGGAGAGGTTCTGTCAGAGAGAGAAGAGCTCTCTGCATTGAGAAAGATGGAACTGGAGGAGCCGAGAAGCAGGCCAGCAGCAGCAGAGGCTCTGCACCCTGGTGCCCAGGGTCCAGATTTTTGCAAGGTCTTATTCGCGTCACAGATCGGGGAGGGGAGGGAGACACTGTTCTCCTCTCATGCACGTCACCAAGAGGGGTGCTGGTGAATGACCAGGCTGGAAGTGTTACAACACTTTCCCTCCACTCTTTTCTGTTTGAGGGTCCTTCATATTTAACTTTGTTGTCCAACTTGGGGCGTTGATTGAAAGCTGGGTTAATTGTTTTTTTTTTATTGATAATGGTTTATTAGCTGGTATCTTCCATCGTAAGCTGCTTTGGGAGCCAGGCTTGGCTGAGAATGCAAGATCTACTGTGGGGCAGTGACTGTCTTGAGCAATAATCATGTAGTCATTTTCTGTATTTCCCCCAACCATTTAAAATCACACCAATAGAAGAATATTTGACCATTCAGGAGGCCTTTGACTGTATGGACAGGGAAGGTGAGGGCTGGAGGGGGGGTTCCTGATTGCTTGCAGCTCACAAAACATAGATGTTTGCTGTGTGAAAATCAAAAGCTCAAGGCCTCCCCCCATGCTGTTGCTTCTCCCCCCCCCCCACAGCACACACTTTGTCTTGGAGAACAGAGTTAACTGTAAATCGTTTATGAGGCTTAATAATCCTTCTTTGCCAGATAACCCGAGGAAGCAGATGATGAATACTCCCATTTTATATTGAACAAGCAGTGCAAATATGTTAGCTAGGATAAGTGCTGGTTGCAATGTCAATTTATTGAAGAAGAATATATAATGGTATTCATCTTATAAGAGATAACTTTAATTTCAGTTTGGGGGTTACCTAGGTTGTTAATAAGTTCAGTGATGAAGCATTTGCTTGTTCATGACTATGCCCGAGTCGTGTTATTGTAGTGTTTCCTTGTCTTAAAACAGAACACACACAAAACCCCCAGAAATATTCCCATTTTACAGAAGGGGGACTGAAGGAAAATTCACACGAGGAATATGTTTAGCCAACCAGCTACTTTTCCTCTAGCTTTTTTGTGCCCTGTGCCAGTTGCGCACCCTATGCGCAATCCTGGCAGTATCTTCTGGTTGTACAACGTGGTTGTTCACCTTTCCCAAGGCATCTGGAATTGATTAGTGCCTGAAATAGGAATTGATTACTGCACTGTAATTGTTGCCATTTTCAGTCATTGTCATTAATGGATACAGACTCAGCGTATCTTATAACTTACCTGGCACCTGGCACAGTGCAGAGTAGCATAAACAAATAACACGGCCCTGTCCTGCAGTACTTACAATCTAAAGTCTGATGCTGGGGAGGCCACAAGGAAGAGAGGAAGAATGAGGAAAGGTGAAGGTAACAAGGGAGGGGGTATGCAAATTCCTTTAGACACAAACTAGATTCTCAGTCAGTAGTGAAGTCTAAGAAGCCGGCCAAAAGCTTTGCTGAAGACTTGACTTTAGAAAAGACATTTCAATGAAGAAGGAGGGAGAAAATAGCACCAAGCTTTTTTTCTGAGAGGGGTTTCCAGAAAGGACGGTTCTTGTGATCCTAACAAGAACAAAGATAGCAAAAGTACTCTGCTTCAGAATAAAACCCCTCACAACTGTCTTTCTACTTTTGAAAAAAAAATCTTGCTAACCACCCCCCTCCAAAAAAACCATTCTTGGTGGTGGTGCCAGTTTGGTGTACTGATTAAGAGTGGCGGACTCTAATCTAGAGAGCCAGGTTTGATTCTCCACTCCTCCACTTGGAGCTGCTGGGTGACCTTGGGCCAGTTACAAGTTCTCTCAGAGCTGTTCTCTCAAGAGCAGTTACCTTAGAGCTCCCTCAGCCCCACCTACCTCACAGCCAGCGTGTCTATTGTGGGGAGAGGAAGGGAAGGAGATTGTAAGCAGTTCTGAGACTCTGAGTGAAGGGCGGGGTATAAATCCAATCTCCTCCTCCTCCTTCTCCTTCTTCCCTGAGAACCATATCTAAGCAAGCAATGGTTTCTTTTTAGCTCTTGAACATACATGAAGCTGCCTCATGCTGAATCAGACCATCAGTCCTTCAAGGTCAGTATGGTCTGCTCAGTCTGGCAGTGGCTCTCCAGGGCCACATCACCTGTTGATTTACTGGAGATGCTGGGGACTGAATCTGGGACCTTCTGCATGCAAAGCAGAGATTCTTTGACTGAACCACAGCTCCTCCCTACTTACAGCCTCAGAATGTGAGAAACTGATTTCTTTCCTCTGGTTTTCAGAAGAAAGAAAGAAAACTGGAAAGGGACTAGAACAGAGAGACTTTTTATGATGTGCAGCTGACCTGTTTAAAAAAAAGAGAGAGCATCCAGGTGAAATGCCCCATCCATTCCACTCCCTTTGTAGGCAAGCTAACTGCTGAAAGAGCTCTCTGGGGTCCTGGAAAAACCGGGTGTCTTTCAAACTTTCTGTGTGTTTTTAAGACATTGTCTACTAAGCAAACCACTTACTACAAAGAAGCTCTTTAAGTGAACTCCATAGAAAGGAATTCCTGAATACGAATATATAACACCCAAAAGGTGGTGAAAAGCACACAAACATTGACTGAGGATGTTGCCATTGTTTTGTGTGTGGTAAAGGGTGCGGGAAGGGAATGATGCTAAAGGTTCCCTGCTCTCTTGATCACTCTTTGCAGGTTTCATTTTCCTGAGAAGTCCTTCAGTTGTGCCCATTTGCGGCAGCGGCAGATTCATTCCTAGACTTGATCACCATCGATCTGAGCCAATGCGATGCATGTGGTTCGCAACGAATGGACTTCTCTGTGTCGGACGGCATCTGAATAAGGGACCACATCCCACCCGGGTGGCCCCAGCTTGTACTCCTTGGCTGCACCATGCAGCTCTCAACCCATCTTGGACCCCAAGGGATGGTGACGCAGTCTCTCCTCTTGTTAGTATTGCTGAATCGCCACTCACTGCAGAGACCCCTGGCAGCCAACAGCAACGGCATAAGCAGTGACGATGGACGCCAGGGGGGCACTGGGCTCATCCAGTGTGGAGAATACAGCAACCAGGTCTTGCCCAATGGGAGGTGCAAAATCGTAGCCACTCTGCCACAGCTGGATGAGCAGAGGTGCCCGGATATGTTCCGCTGCACAGACGAGGTCTCTTATTGGCTCCATGAAAACGAGGAGCGGAAGCAGCAGATCCTGGAACTGCGTGAACTCATCGCTGAGCTCCAAGAGGAGCTGAGGAACCATCGGCATCGCATCAAGGTTCTGGAGTTGCAGGTAAGTATCACCTGCCATAGGGGTGGGAAAAGGATGAAGATACAATTTACGCTGAAAATTCCTCTCCCAGTAAATGAATGCCTGTTGCCCAGGTGCACAAGCCCCGTACCTGCAAAACTTAACAGCTGGTGATCCATGAGGGGGCATGAGTGAGTGACACCACTAGAATCCACACTCCACAGATTTGGTGCATAAGCTCCAGCACTATGTAATGCCCATCTGTGATTTGAACAGCCCCTGAAATCTCCCCTGGCTTGGATGGTGCATCTGAGCCTCTGCTCTCCTCTTTGCCCCTCTTCTCTCCTCCTGTCTTTCCCTCTCTCCCTCCCCACTCCTCTCTCCACTTCCCCACTCCTCCCCTCCCCTCTATTCTCCCTCCTCTCCTCCACTCTCTCCTCTCCTCCCCTCTCCTCTATTCTCCTCTCCCCTCTCCTCCCATTCTCTCCCTTCCCCTCTATTGTCCTCTCCTCTCCTCCTCTCCTCTCCTCCCGCCGATTCTCTCCAATCTCTCCTCCTCTCTATTTTTCTCTGGCCTATCCCACTCCTCTTCCCCCCCCCCATATTCTCCTCTCCTCCGCTCCCCTCCCCTCTATTCTCCTCTCCCCTCTCCCCTTTTCCCCTATCTCCCTTCCTCTCTATTTTCCTCTGGCCTATCTCCCTCTCCTCTCCTCTCCCCTCCCTCTTCCTCTCTTCCCCTCTCCTCTCCTCCCCTCCACTCTCCACTCCTCTTCTCCTCTGCCCTTCTGCATGCAGGATGACATCATTCCCAGAACATCAGCCATCTTAATGGTGGGCATCCTCGGAATGACATTTACCACGGAGCACTGGGTCCCTCAGTCACTGACAAAACAGGTGAACTGTCAGGGAAGGAACAAGGATGGAGGAGGGATACAGGGAGAATCGTCCTTCTCCCAGCCACCAGTCACAACCCAAAGTGCCTTGACACTGGAGGTTCAGAAAGGGAGACAGAGAATTGTGCAGTTGCCTAGTCAAGGTACCACTGGAGCAGCATGGGAATGAACTACACACATGCAAAGCATAAAACAAGGAGTTTAGAGCAAGTTATGATTGAGCAAAAGCACAGAGTAGGGGTTATTTAAAAAAAAATGAACAATCAGTAGTGACATTCATAAATGGAGAGCCATTTCCAACTCAAGTACAAGTAACTTTGCCCATCTCTAGTTTGCTACCCCAGGAATATAACAGCCTCCAGAAAGCTCCAAAAGGGTTTCTCTGAACTAGCTGAGAAGGTCTCAGTGTGGCAAATGAAGTTCAGTGTTTGTTTGTTTGTTTTGGGGGGGGGTTAAAGTGCTGTTTGGTGTAGTGGTTAAGTGCGTGGACTCTTATCTGGGAGAACCGGGTTTGATTCCCCACTCCTCCACTTGCACCCGCTGATGTGACCTTGGGTCAGTCACAAGCTCTGGCACAGCTGTTCTCTCAAGGACAGTTTCTGTCAGAAGTTCTCTCAGGCCCACGTACCTCACAGGATGTCTGTTGTGGGGAGGGGAAGGGAAAGGAGTTTGTAAGCCACTCTGAGACGCCTTTGGGCAGTGAAGGGCGGGGTATAAATCCAATCTCCTCCTCCTCCTCCTCCTCCTCCTCCTCCTCCTTCTTCTTCCTCTTCTTCCTCTTCTTCTTCTTCTTCCTCTTCTTCCTCTTCTTCTTCCTCTTCCTCTTCCTCTTCCTCTTCCTCTTCCTCTTCCTCTTCCTCTTCTTCTTCTTCTTCTTCTTCTTCTTCTTCTGTCAAGCCACTTCTGACTTGTGGTGACCCTGTGAATTAATGTCCTCCAATATGTCCTATCATTACAAGCCTGGCTCAGGTTTTGGAAACTGGGGGTCATGACTTCCTTTATAGAAAGTGTAAAATGATGCACATTGGAGGGGAACCTCTGACTAAATTATACACCCCTGGGATCTGGCCTGCCAGCGGCTGATCAGGGAATCACCATGAAAATGTTGACTTAATGGGTTCATCCATCCACTCAAATGATCAGAGACAGAAGGCTACCCCCAGCCTTCCATCAATTTAACTGGCCTTTCTTCCAATGGAAGAGCTACTAAAGTTGGAGGAAGTCTCCTGAGGCTGGAGGAATTCTGCCAGTTTTGCTGAGCAGAGATGCTGAATATACGTTAGTGTGTGGCAGCAGTGGAAAAGGTAATTTGCTTGCTAAGGATTGTTAAGAAAGGGACGGAAAACAAAATGTCCAGAATCGCCAATGCCCTTGTAAAGAACTACGAGGCAACAGCAATTGTTTGCTATAATTCAAAAACAGGGAGAGATGTAGTAAGGAAAAGAGCAACCAGAATGTTTAGGAGTAAGCCACATGTGAAGGCCGAAAAGCTTGAGGATTTTCTGTTCAGAGAAAAGGCAGTCAAGAGGAGCCATGATGGTGGTGGAAAGCACCCTCAAGTCCCAGCTGATTTATGGTGACCCCCCCCCATAGCGTTTTCAAGGCAAGAGATGTTCAGAGGTGGTTTGCCATGGCCTGCCTCTGCATAACAACCCTGGTATTCCTTGGAGGAATCCCATCCAGATACTAACCAAGGCAGACCCCGCTTGGCTTCCAAGATCTGATGACACGGGGCTAGCCTGGGCTATCCAGGTCAGGGCGAGGAGCCATGATGCAGGTTATTAAAATTAAGAATGGGGCACATAAAGAGACAAGGGAACATTCTCCCCATCCCATTGGGGGCCACCCAATGAAATTGATGGGCAATGGATTCGGAATGATCAAAAGGAAGTAATTTGTCACTCAGATGTAATTGGATTGTGGAATTCACTGCCATAAAAGGTAATGATGGCCACTAATTTTTGTTGCTATATTTAAAGGGGGGTTAAAGAAATTCATGGGGGGGGGTTGATCCTTCAAGAGCTATCAGCCTCAATAGCTAAATGGAACCTCCATGTTCAGAGGCAGTAGCACTATGAATATTAGTACTGTGGGGCAGCAACAGGAGAAAGCTTTGGCTTCCATGCTTTGCTTGTACACCTTCCAACAGCTTCCAGGTGCATTGGGGGGGGGAGTTACTGTGAAACAGGATGCTGGACTAAGTGGACCACTGGTCTGATCCAGCAGAGCTGTGCCTAGGTTCTTAGCAATTATAACTCACAGCTCATAGGGCCGTTTAAGGAATGGAAGGGAGAAGAATTAAATGAATTCTAATATGCTCTTTAATATATCAGTGTCTGGAATGGCATAAGAAAACGCCCACCCACGCATCCCATCACAGCCCGACAGAAATAAACAAGAGCTGGGATGATATCCAGGTGGTGTGATGAATTGGAGAGCCAAGGAATGGCCAGCCCTCTAGGAAGAAATGAAGTTGGCCTGTTATTAAGCCTCATAAATCTTGGCCACTAAATGGAGCTCCAAATTTGTTTACGAAGACGGCTCGGCCGCACGATTCTGCACTTTGCATTCTTCATCTGCATGAAACCCATTGCTTAGATCAAAGCGTTTGCTCTCCAGGGGATGCTCATCTTTTTAAAAAAGCAAATGATGGTGCAGTCTTCTGGGAACCTTCTCCTGTACAGACCTCACTGAAATGAAATGGGGAGGGAAGAGAGCACCTGCTTGTCCATGCAGGAAGTCCCAGGTTCAGCCATGGCCATCTTCACTTAGAAGGAGGTGGAGAAGACCAGCCAGGAAAGCCCCTGTCAATCAGAACAGAGTCCTGAGCCAGGCAGGCTAATGGTAGGACTTGATAAAAGGCAGTTTCATGTGAAGAGGACTTCTATGCTCCTGCATGTGGCAGAGGTGGCCCTGCCCTGAGAGGTGATATGAGGAGTCATTAAGGGTGGTAGATCTTACTCTGGCACAACTCTCCTGGCTTTCTGCAAATCATGCAAAACAGAATTACTCAAGAGGGCTTTTTGCAGAGGTAAACAGAACTGTTCTATAACGAATAGTCTGATTAACAGGAGTGGCTAAACTTGCTTAATGTAACAGCCATATAGAATAAACGTCAGAAGTCTGAGAGCTGCAAGACATGAACAAATATTACACATTTTTATTGAAGAATATGCAACTTTGCCTTTTATTAACATTAAATTGGGCTGTGTAAAAGAGCCACATGTGGCTTCCAAGCTGCAGTTTGGCCACCCTTGGCTGAAATTTGCATTGGTAAAGGAATGGGGACTGTGACCTACCCCACTGTATTGCTACCTGACACTGTAAGTATACTTCAGACTAGGTAGTTTCTACAGCACTTGAAAGTATCAGAGAGCCAGTTTGGTGTAGTGGTTAAGAGTGTGGACTCTAATCTGGGAGAACTGGACTTGAGTCCCCACAACTCCACATGCAGCTGCTGGTGTGACCTTGGGTCAGTTACAAGTTCTTTTAGAGCTGTTCTCTTATGAGTAGTCCTTGAAAGAGCTCTCTCAACCCCATCTACCTCACAGGGTGTCTGCTGTGGGGAGGGGAAGGGAAAGGAGATTGCAAGCCACTCTGAGACTCTAAGTGAAATCCAATCTCCTCTTCCTCCTCCTCTTCTCCTTCTGCTTTGTTTCAGCTCTGAGATTTCAATTGTTTTCTGATTTCTGTAATCTAAACCTGTGTTGCTCATTGGATGTCCCATCCTGTTGACTGCACTTGATTGTAATCAGCTTTGAGACTCAACAAGAAAGATGAACTACAACTGACACAAACAAGTTCTCCTGTGCAAGCCCCGTGGAAATGGATTTTTAATTCCCTATTCACTTCAATGGGGCTCAGGCAGGACAACTGAACTGGGTGTGGGAAGAGCAGCTATCAGAGTTTTCCATCCCAGGTGCCAGAATGTCTTGGTCAGCGCTGGATGCACAGACCCCCTTCCTTTCAGGGTGGGATTCAGGCAGGTGGAGATGATTTGAGTAGACTGGGCCTGGGGTGAAATAGCAGCCCGCCCCACTTTGGAAAGAGAAATGTTTGGTGTGCATTCTGCTTATGCTCAGAAGCTTCAGAATGAAGCCTTCCTAACTAGAGACAGGCTGGAGAGACAGTCCCTCTAGTTAGCTTTCCACCTACCAGGCTGAGAAGACCTGCAGTTGAGACACTGGTGGTGATTTCTCTCTCTGAAGGCAGGTGAAATAGAATGGACTCATTAAAATCTTCTGGAGAGACAAAAAATCAGAAATTTCTATCAGATAAACAGCTGAACTCTGATGTGCATAAAAAAAAAGAGCCAGAATCCTTTGTTAAGGGAAGTCAGGAATGAGAGAACATTCCAGAAGAGTGTCTTCAAAGACTGTGACAATCAGGGAGAACAATCTGTCTGCTTTTGCTCTTCATCTAGCAGCTGGGGAAGAGGCACTGAGGCCTGGCAAGCTAGCTGAAGAAATGGCTTCAAGGATGTGCCTTGGACAGAATCAGGGCAAAAATTTAAACAAACTGAGTTCCTATAAGATTATTTATCCTTTCTTCCCCTTTCTTAAAAGAACAGGAGGATGTTTTAGACCCAAAGGATTGTATTTAATTATTCATTTAAAAAAAAATCTTTACACAGTGGTTTTTAGCCTGGTTTTCTCACTGTGTGTTTTTTCTTTTTGTAAACGGTGGATTTTTTAAAAAGTATTTATTTTTGTATGAAATGGATGCTTTATTGTGGTCATTCTTCTTCACAAAAGCCTAAACTGAGCATAACACTGACCGGCATAATCGTTCCAGAGGGGGAGCTGTGTTAGTCCACTGCAGCAAACTAAAGCAGAAATTGAATGGCATCTTAAAAGACTAGGGTTGCCAGCTCTGGGCTGGGAAATATCTGGAGATCTGGGGGGTAAAGCGTGAAGATGCTGAGTTTTGGGGAGGGGAGGGACCTCATTGGGGTACAATGCCATAGAAGCCACCCTCCAAAGCAGACATTTTCTCCAGGGGAACTGACCTCTGTAACTAGAGATCTCCAGCCACTGCCTGGAGACTCCAAGCAACAAGGGGGAAAGGCTAGTGTCACAGGAGTGTCACTAGTGTCAAATATACAAATTCCAATAGTAGAAATCACCATCAAAGATTGCCAAAACAATATATTAAACAATTATAAAGTTGGTGGTGTCACTAGAAGAAGAAGAAGAGGAGGAGGAGATTTGATTTATACCCTGCCCTTCACTACCCAAGGGAGTCTCAGAGCGGCTTACAAACTCTTTTCCCTTCCCCTCCCTGTGAGGTAGGTGGGGCTGAGAGAGCTTTGACAGAAACTGTTCTTTTTTCAAGGACAGCTCTTATCAGAACTACAGCTTGCCCAAGGTCATCCAGCAGGTGGAAATGGAGGAGTGGGGAATCAAACCCGGTTCTCTCAGATTAGAGTTCGCACATAAGTTCTCCCATAGTGTAAGAAGTGAATCATAGGTTCTCCCATAGTGTAAGATGTGAATCATAGGTTCTTCTATGATTCGCTTCTTATGCTATGAACCTTGTGGTCTGTTGAAATTGCTGAAATCAGGTTCCACTTACACAGCCGGCAAACTGAAGAAGTCAAAGGAAACGCATCTTCCAAGTATCTAGAATGGGTATCTTTGCAAAGGCTGTTTGGAAAATGTTATGACTATATGGACTCCTCCTATCAAGTTACACTGACTACATGGGCTTTATCTTCAAAGGAGGAAATATTGTGTCTTATGCATTATTATAGTTACAATATGCATTAATGTTGTTGTGACACCACCAACTTTATAATTGTTTAATATATTGTTTTGGAAATCTTTGATGGTGTTTTCTACTACTGGAATTTGTATATTTGGGACTGCCTGGAGACTGGCAACCCTATAAAGACTGACAAAATGCATTCCAGCACAAGCTTTCCCGAGTCAGGCCTTACCTCTTCTCCCACCTGTTAACTTGGCTATTAAGGTGTCTGTAAAAAGGCTAGACATTCCATAGGCATCTGAAGAAGCGACGTCTGCTGGGATAAATTTTCAACTTATTTCCAGCCTGCCTTTTTACTAAGACTCAAGGCAGATCACAGCACAGAACTGTGCAGTCAAATAGCGCAAGGCATTCACTAGAGCATGCAACAGGACTAAGATTACAAAAATTCGGAACAATGCAAAACAAAGTTTCAGACGTACTTCATAATGCTTTGGAAAGAACAATACGGGACCTTGCTGACCATAAGCAGTTTTGAGTTGCATCAGTGCCTTGATGCAAGGCTGCCTGGAATCCTCCTGACCTGTCCCTGGGCTTGATCTCCACGTTCCAAGCGCATCACTGGCTGGTTGTGAGTTCTGTGTGGATGATGGTTGCATATAGGGTTGCCAGATCTGGGTTGGGAAATACCTGGAGATTTTGGGGGTGGAGCCTGAGGAGGGCAGGGTTGGGGGAGGGGGGGACCTCAGTGAGGTATAATGCCATAGAGTCCACCTTCCAAAGTGGCCATTTTCTCCAGGTGGACTGATCTCAGTTGTAATCCCTGTGTTAGCTCACTGCAGCAAGCTAAAACAGAAATCTAATGGCATCTTAAACAGGAGATTGTAATTCCAGGAGATCTCCAGACATCACCTGGAGGTTGGCAACCAAGTTGTGTACAGCGGGTCTCTATTGATGGTATAGTTCTGGTTTCCTAGGATGGCTGTCAGACTGAATACTTTTTAAAGTGGTTTCTGACCAGATGAATTATTTTTAAGCACTTGAGCACTCTTCTGCATGGAATACCCATTGGGTTTTTAAGACATTTGGAGATGGGGCAATAGCAAAATCTTGAAGAAGCTCAACCCCCTCCTCCTAGACTGCTCCTGCTTTAACACCAGATCTTCTTCCTCCTCCAAAGCACGAAGAGAAGGCTAGCCGGAACTCCTCCATGGAGCAGCGGGTCCAGGATCTGGAGCAGCAGTACCACGAGTCTGTTACCGTGCAGCATATGCAAGCCACGCTGCTGTATGATATCCAGGCCCAGGTGCACAACGTCTCTCTGCTGGTGGAATGGGTGCGGCACAACCCCGGCTGCCTGGTTCCTGCAGAGATGCGGCTGCAGCAGGAGATGCACCGCCCAGGTGAGGTTTCTGGCCCTGGTCCCTCTTGCGGGGAAAGGACCACAGTTCACACACAGATTATGCGCTCAGCATGCTGAAGCTCCTGGGCTCCCTCTCCCATTGAAGGCTTTCATCTAGCAGACAGGAAAGAACCCCTCTGCTGAGACCCTTGAGATTACTGCCAATCAGAGCAGACAATATACTGTGCTAAATAGACAGGTCCAATTGCTTTGAGACATGGCGGTGTATGTGGGGAGAGGCTCCCGAAGCTACCCTGAAAAGCCCCCTCCTCTCCAGCCCCCAGAATATACCCTATGTTTTCACCATTGACTTCAATGGCCCATAGGATATAATGGGGCTGAAACTGACATTCGGCTGGCCGAAATACTCCCGAATCGGCTTGAACGCCGACATGTGGGAGCCTTTCTGCCCTCCGAAGGTGCCAGAGCTGTGCTCCGGTGCGCTTCCCCCCCGAAAAAGACCCCTGGTTGATCCTCTTGCTTGTGTAAAAAAAAGCCCTATAAAGTTTCCACAGCCAAATCCTGGCTATTGGGGGCCTTTTTTTAAGGTAAACATGAGGATTGTTTTAGCACACCGGCAGAAATCCATTCATAGTTTTCACAGGGATTACTGGCAGCTGTTCACCTCTCTTCTTTCTCTTTTGGTAAAGCATGTCTAAGCAGACCTGTAGTCCCATAGTAATCTTTGCCATTCCTTTCACATACTGGTTCTTCCAGCATCCCACCTATATGTCTTAACTTAAAGATTTCACCCTAAAGAGCCACATTTGGTTTTGTAGCTCAAGGTCTTTGCCCTCTTCCCCCACCCCCACCCCCAATTTTTGAACACCTTTCTACTGAAAGAACACATGCTCCCTCTAAATACAGTTCTCAAACTGTCTCTCTTCCCCTTGTCAGCAAGTGATTGAGCACCTGCTTTCCCTGCAGAAAATCTCATATTCCGTTGCTGACATCTGTATTTCAGCAGACACTTCGGAGAGCCATTGTTGGCCAGGGGAGACAGCTCAGGGCTCACTGAAACAATCTGCTGATTAGATGTCAGGCAGTTTCATATGTCCAGCTTAGTGAATCAAAGCTCCCATGGGCCACAACTCCAAGGGATGGAATCCTTCTGGCCAAACCAGGCCTCCCTCCTTCTCCAGAGCCTGACCTTGGCCCAAATGCAATCATAATGGAGCATGTGCAGAGGAGAGAGATGAAGATGATCAGGGGCCTGGAGACCAAGCCCCATGAGGAAAGGCTGAGGGACATGGGAATGTTCAGTCAGGAGGGAAGAGGAGGTTGAGGGGGGACATGATTGCTCTCTTGAAGTATTTGAAGGGCTGTCCCTTAGAGGAAGGCAGGGAGCTCTTCCTCTTGGCAGCAGAGGACAGGACTCACAATCATGGGTTTAAATTAAGGGTGGGTAGATACCGGCTGGATACTAGGGAAAACTTTTTACAGTAAGTGTTGTGCAACAGTGGAATCAGCTGCCTAGGGAGGTGGTGAGCTCCCCCTCACTGGCAGTCTTTAAGCAGCGGCTGGACAAACACTTGTCAGGGATGCTCTAGGCTGATCCTGCACTGAGCAGGGGGCTGGACTAGATGGCCTGGATGGCCCCTTCCGACACTGTGATTCTATGATTCTGTTCTGTGATTCTATGACTAAGAATTCCACGCTGAGAGAAGTGGGAACGCAAGCCTGTTAGAAAAGATGGCTGTTCAGCAAGGGAGCTTGAGTGTGCACCAGCCTTCTTCTGACACAGATCCCTGCAGGGGGCTGAAGACCCTCATCCCTGATTGCTGAGAAACCTGCTGAGTACTCCCCTCCTGCCCCCAGCCTTGCTGAATTTCAGATCTATACTTCTCTTGGGGCTCTGGAGTGCAGGGTTGCTGCCCTGTGGTCTCCAAAGGCAGGAGCCATTTCTCACGGTTAGGCTCGGCAGGAGGTGTTGCAGCTAGCCCCATCTCATTGGCTCCTGGAAGCTAAGCCGTGTCGGCCTTGGATGGGAGACCACCAAGGAAAGCCAGGGCTGCTACACAGAGGCAGGCAATGGCAAACCACCTCGGTACGTCTCTTGCCTTGAAAACCCCCTTGGGGGTCACCATAAGTCAGTTTCAATGTGACGGAACTTTCCACTCCCACCCCCGCCATATCTGTCAGGTTCCACAGGCACAGCCAGGCCCTGCCCCAGGCCAGTTCACTCAGATTCTTCCTAGCTTTATCCTGTCTCCCCGGGCTCCACTCAGTCTCAGGGGTCAAGGCAATTCCACAGATATGAGCGCCGCAGAAGAATCTCCTGCTTATTCCTCAGTGATCCATACAGCATAACCTAGACATTGCAATGAGTGTGTTGGCGGATCCAACCAGTTTTCCCATTCAGCCCCTCCTGATCCCCCTCTTCACTCTGCTCCCCATTGCACCTGATCCCCAGCATAAGCTTTCTGGTGGGCAAAGGGGATCCCTCTTTTCTGCAGGTGGGAAGCTGGCTGGAGAGTCCTTGTGTCAATGCAAATGCACCCAAAATGGAGGTGTGGGGGGATTTATCCCTCTCTAACCTATCAATTGATACATGGCTAGAGATGTGAGAGCCCAGGAAAATGCCAGGGTTATGCAGGAAAAAACAGACCAAAACATTCTCTTTGTAGCTTCAGCATTTCCAGAAAGTTTATCTCTTTATATGTGCCTTAAATATTCTACAGCTCCAGACCCAAATGTTTGAGAGATTCATAATCTAAACCTTCTAGAGCTTTGCATACTAACAATTAAAGAAAATCAAAAGCCATCTCTTATTAAGACCAACCAAAACGATACAACACGTTGTGCACCAGAACTCTCCATCAGGCTGAGAGTGTTTTAAAAAAGGAAAAGAGGAAAGGCAGGAGGAAAAAATGTTTCATGCTGCAGTCTAAAGGCCTCTTGCCAGCGTTCTGTGTAGAAAGAGTAGAGCAGTTTGAATGGATGTATCTCTGCACACACCACTTTACAGAGTCACATAAGCAAAAGAGCTGGGAGGGACCCTGCTCCACGGAGCTTCTAGTTGGCACCTCCAGAGTGGGAGAAACAACAGAAGAGGGAAGGGGAGAAAGGCTGAATGTGAACAAATGCAACTGTGCATACTTAGCCTCATTTACAACAGCTTTAATGCCAGTGGCTCACAAAATAGAATTTTTGCTCACAAGTCTCCACAGCTTAGAGGTTGGAAAAAGCAGCCAGAGTAGAGATTTGAAGAAGGAGAGAGAGAGACCACATGCAAACAGTTCCTGGTCTTGCCTGTTTTCCTATTGGGTAGTTGCACTGATGCTCTCCACACCTAGACATGCTGGGAATCTTCACATTCATTCAGCCCGTTCAGCCCTGGGTCCTCCCAAAGATTCCTTTGGGACCCTCTTCTAAGATGAACAGAGCCCTTGACACCAATCCGTAAAACAGGATAAGCTCCTCAAGACTTTTGCCCACTGGCCCAAATCCAGCCTGAGCCTCCAACATAAGCAGAAGGGAAAGCACACCTGTTTGGCCGGCTGGCCAGCCTTTGAGCCAGCTGGTTCTGGCCTCTCAGGGCTGTCTTTCAAAGAGACCATGATGCTTTTTACTGGACATGCCAGGGATTGAACCAGGGACTTTCTGCATGCCAAGCAGATGCTCTACCACTGAGCCACAACCCATAAGAAGCTTAGAACAGCCTAGCTGAATTAAACCAGTGGTCCATATAGTCCAGCATCCCATCTCACACAGTGGCCAACCAGTTCCTCTGGAGGGCCAACAACGGGGCATGGAGGCTGAGGCCTTCCCCTGGGATTCAGAGGCTGACTGCCTCTGATTGTGGGAGGTTCCCTTTAGTCACCATGGCTAGTAGCCACTGATACACCCAATCCTCCATGAATCTTTAAAGCTGTTTATTCTTGTGGCCATCACAACACCCTTTAGCAGTGAATTATACATTTTAATCAGCTTTATCACCCTATATTTCTCTTCTTGGGCTCCTAAAGACCTGCTGCCAGATGATACTTGTCTGAATGGAGTGGTTTGGTGTAAGGGAGCCTCATATGCTCCATGTAGGTTTTGCTAGTTGAGGGAAGAGCCAAAAGCACAAAATCCCTGCCTTTGGATTCATCTCATTGGGCTATTTTCTTTCTCAGATGTGAGGCATGCCAAGAACTGCCCCATTGACTGTGCCTCCATATACTACAACGGAGTCCGTCGCTCCGGTGTCTACAGCATCATGCCATCCGTGGAAGGGCTGCCGATTGAAGTGCTGTGTGAGATGGATGTGGAAGGTATTGTCAGAGGCAATGGTACTGCCTTAGTGATAGTCCTTAGGAGCACTTTCTTGGAAGGCCGGTCAAACATTGCCTCTCCCAGGAAAAGGCTATTGGAAGACATTTCTGTTTGTTTGTTTGTTAATCACATTTATCCCCTGCCCTCCTCCATGTAGCTTTGGAGTGGTGCACATATGGTTGAAGCCCCCACTCCATGACCTGAGTGAATACATGCAAGATGTGTGTCTCTTGCTCTCCCCTTTTCTTTTGAAACGTTTGGTCTGGGTCCCGGTGCCGCTGATTATTTCCCCACCAGTGGCAGCTGGTGGCAGGAAGAAGGGAGAAGGGAACTGAGAAATGCACAGTGCCTGTCACATAAGACAACTGCTATTCAGTGTTAGAGAGCGGAGGGGGAGAATAGGAAATGCAGCTGATCTTTCAGCTGCTTCTGTATGGCTGGCCAGCCAGCAGGACTTTCCTCATTCCCTCACTCTGCTGCCTAAGTTATCCCTGGTTTTCCTTTAATCCCTCGATCCAAATGTATCATATTTGAACCCCAGTCTTTCTCCAAGGGGCTCTGGGATGAGTTTGCCCCCATTTTAGTCCGGTGAAGGTGGGTGGGAGAGGAGGAGAGGGTCCATTACTTAGTGGTGGAGCATACATAGGCTTTGCATTCAACTGGTCCCAAACTCAGTCCATGGCATCCTTGCCAAACTGGATCTCTACAGCAGCTCCCAGCAAAGAAGACAATTCTAGATAGGCCAAACACCAGACTCAGTAAAAAGGCGGCTTCAGTGGCTCGAGAGAGTGACTGGCCCAAGGCCACCCAGTGAACTCTGTGGCTAGAGTTGCCAACTCTGGGTTGCAAAATAACTGGAGATTTTAGGGGTGGAGAGTAGGAAGGGTGGGGTTTGGGGAGGGGAGGGACTTCAGTGGGGTGTAAGGCCATAGAGTGCACCCTCCAAAGCAGCCATTTTCTCTAGGGGAACAGGGCAACGTAGTCTGGGAATCAGTTCTAATTCTGGGAGATTTCTAGGCCCCACCTGGAGGTTGGCAACCCTGTGGTGGAGAAGGTATCTGAACCCAGACCTCCCCAGTACTAGTCCAATATTTGAACTTTGAGAGCCAGTGTGGTATAGCGGTAAAGAGCGTCCAACTAGTATCTGGGAACCAGTGTTTGAATCCCCATTTGTGCCATGGAAGGTCACTGGGTGACCTTCAGCCAGTGATATCTTCTCAGCCTAACCTATCCCACAGGGTTGTTGTGAAAATGGAGGAGAGATAAATGATGTAGCCCTGCTTTGGCTCCCCATTGGGAAAAAGGGTGGGTTGCAAAGTTTGGTGTAGTTTGGTGTTGTGGTTGAGAGCAGCAGACTCTAATCCGGAGAATCGAGTTTGATTCCCCACTCTTATTTAGTTAGTTAGTTAGTTAGTTAGTTAGTTAGTTAGTTAGTTAGTTAGATTTATAGTCCCTCCTCCCCGCGAACGGGCTCAGGGCGGCTAACACTGGGCACATATGCCAATTATTAAAACAATTAAAACAGAATAAAACAGTCAGTTACAGCCATATAACAATACAAGTGCTCTTGTTGACTCAGAAAAGATCTACAATGACAGGATGGCATCCTGGTGGTCGTGGTCCCTAGTCGATGGCATCAGTTCCAGGCAGCACTGTCGCTCATTTGTCACCGGGCCATCTCACCCCCCCCGATTCTACCCAACCTAGTTGGTGGTGGTGGTGCAGTGGCGGCAGCTCCTACTCAAAAGTCTGGTGGAAGAGCTCCGTCTTACAGGCCCTGCGGAACTGCATGAGGTCCTCTGGGAGCTCATTCCACCAGGTAGGAGCCACCACCGAAAAAGCCCTGGCCCTGGTCGCTGCAAGTCTGGCATCTTTGGGGGCTGGAGTTACCAGAAGATGTTGCGTCCCCAACCGTAGTGCCCTTGGGGGAACATATGGGGAAAGGCAGTCCCTTAGGTATGTCGGACCCTGGCCATATAGGGCTTTAAAGGTGAGAACTAGCACTTTGAAGTGAATCTGGTATGCTATTGGCAGCCAGTGCAGTGCTTTCAGCACAGGCCGGATGTGCTCTCGCCTAGAGAGACCCATCAACAACATGGCCGCAGCATTCTGCACTAGCTGCAGCTTCTAGATTTGCAACAAAGGCAGCCCCATGTAGAGAGCATTACAGTAGTCTAACCTCAAGGTGACTGTCGCATGGATCACTGTGGCCAGGTCATCACGGTCAAGGAAGGGAACCAACTGCCAGGCCAGCCGAAGATGATAAAAGGCTAACTTGGCAGTGGCGGCCACCTGGGCCTCCATCTTTAAAGAGTAGTCCAGGAGCATTCCCAAACTCCTAACCTCCGACACCGGCACCAGAGGCGCCCCATCGAAGGTTAGGAGAAAGAACCCCAACCCCGAATCGACCCGTCTCAGGCCCAGGACCTCCGTCTTCGCTGGGTTCAGCTTCAGCCGACTCAGTCTGAGCCACCCAGCCACAGCTTGCAGCGCCCGATGAAGGACATCAGGGCTGGAGTCCGGCTGGCCACCCAACATCAGATAGAGGTGGGTGTCATCTGCATATTGATGACACCCAAGCCCAAATCTCTGGGCAATCTGGGCAAGGGGGCGCATATAGATGTTAAACAACACCAGGGACAGCACCGCCTGCTGAGGCACCCCACATTCAAGAGGATGTCTCCGAGACTGCTGACCCCTATTGCCACCCTTTGTCCCTGACCTTGGAGAAAAGAGTCAAGCCATTGAAGGACGAGCCCCTGAATCCCCACGCCAGCGAGGCAGTGGGCCAGCAACTGATGGTCGACCGTGTCGAACACAGCTGACAGATCTAACAACAACAGTGCCGCCACCCCACCTCGATCCAGACGCCTTTGGAGGTCGTCAGTAAGAGCGACCAGCACTGTTTCCATCCCATGACCCGGGCGGAAGCTGGACTGGAAAGGATCTAGGATCTAGGGCAGAAACCAGACTGGAAAGGATCTAGGATCTTCCACATGTAGCCGCTAGCTTGGTGACCTTGGGTCAGTCACAGTTCTCTCAGAGCAGTTCTCTCAGAGCTCTCTCAGCCCCACCTACCTCACAAGTTGTCTGTTGTGGGGAGAGGAAGGGAAAGGAGATTGTAAGCCATTCTGAGACTCCGAGTGAAGGGTAGGGTATAAATCCAATCTCTCCTCCTCCTCCTCCTCCTCCTTCACCACTACATCCACACTGACTCTGGTGTTCAATGTTGTTCCTGCCCTAAGTGCTTGCGATGGAGGGAGGTTAGAAATTCCAGACACTGACTAAATCCTTGACAGGTGGAGGTTGGACAGTCATCCAGCGGCGGCAAGATGGTACAGTCAACTTTAACAGGACGTGGAATGAATACAAAGATGGGTTTGGTGATTTAAATGGTGAATTCTGGATGGGCAATGAAAACATTCACAAGATCACCAACCAAGGGGACTACTCCCTCCGCATTGATCTGGAAGACTGGAATAACAAGCACAAGCATGCCTTCTATCAACTCTTCAGGTATGGATGGACAAGGCTGGATCAACAGTGATGGGCACATGTGGGCAACCAACCAGCAACACCCCCCTTTTTTTAAAAAAACTCCCATTAGAGTTGCTTTCCTGTCTCCAGAACATTCTTTCCACATAGTTAACTGAGGCAATACTGCCACCTGCTGTGAGCTGGGGGAATCAAACCTCCATCTATAGGACAGTCAGGGATGTATATATCCCCATATATTAGAGATATGTCTGCGTTTTCAGTACCTTTATTTACTGGGTTTCAGGAACTAGACAACAATGCAGTAAATCATATAATACATACAATAAGCAGTGTCCAAACAACACTTTACCACTTTAACCAATTTGGCGCCAGTTTGGTGTAGTGGTTAAGTGCGTGGACTCTAATCTGGGAGAACCGGGTTTGATTCCCCACTCCTCCACTTGCACCTGGCTGGATGACCTTGGGCAAGCCGTAGTTCTGATAAGAGCTGTTCTTGAAAAAGAGCAGTTTCTGTTAAGAGCTCTCTCAGCCCCACCTACCTCACAGGGTGTCTGTTGGGGGGAGGGGAAGAGAAGGGAGTTTGTAAGCTGCTCTGAGACACCTTTGGGTAGTGAAGGGCGGGGTATAAATCCAATCTCTTCTCTCTCTTCTTCTTCTTTATAAAAATGCCCTCCTGAACAATCCCATTTTACACATTCTGTGGAATCCTAGAAGTGTGTTTGGGAGCCTTTCTGACCTCCTCAGGCAGGCCATTCCACAAAATGGAAGCCATGACAGAGGATGCTCAGATATGGACAGCTGTTGATATTACTCATATGCAGGGTGGCACCTGCAGAAGACTTTGCACAGTGGTTGCAGTGGGGCAGAGTGGGAGAGACAGTTCTCCAGATCTGAGGGACCAAGGCCACAAAGACCTTTGTAGGTGACGGCCGGTACCTGGAACTGAGCCCAGGAATAATTGGCTACCAACGGTGTGACTGCAAATCAGGTAAAATATGCATCCTCCCCCTAGTTCCTGATAGTAACCAAGCTGTAGCATTCCATACTAGCTGGAGTTTCTTGGGTCCCGGTCACACGCAGAAGTAGCCACACGATAGGCACGAATGCCGGGCGCAGTCCCATGGGAACATCTGGCAAGTGTCCTGCACCCATTGGCAACCCGTCTCACTCCACCGAAGAAGCGGAGTTAAAAAATACTAGGGGAAGTGCAGTATCAAGCAGGTTTGCGATGGGCCGCAGATGGACTTCCCCATGTGATCGCTCTGGCACACTCCCATTGCGTCAGTGATCCCTCGTTGAAGTGCACCAGAAACACGTGGCAATGGAAAAACTCTGATTCACCCACCGGTGCATCTGATCATGCAGTGATGGGTCAAATTGCTGTGGAGGAAATAGCCTCGCTTCCCCACCGCGTTATCTGGCACATGTGACCGGGACCCTGGTTGTCTGAGAGCAGACCCATGTAGAATATTTGATGTCCTGAGATCACATCAGGTGTTGCTATTGCTTCAGTTAATTTTTCTAAATGGAAGGCATTGACTTACTTCAATGCACTTCAGTGCTGTTCACTGACCTCTAGTGCTCAATGGAACAAATAACTTGGAGCAGACTGGAACTGCACATCCTTACTTCAGGTGAGCACCACTTCGTTACTGTATAACCAAAAATGGGGTGCTGCTCTTACAGTCTCCTCGCACCAGAATTTTCTCCTGTCATTGTGGCATCAGTCAAAGGATAATATAAGGGGTTCGGGTCATATGTATGAATTGTGTTCGGGGCCTTTTGACCTGAATGCAAAGCAGCCGTCATAACTCAGCACAGAACTTTTACATTCGCCGTGCCCGGGAAAGAATGCAAGCCCCACCCTACCCCTCACATTCCATGTAACCCCCAAAGCTGCTTTGTCCTGAGAGTATTTGAGAATCCCATCCAAAAACCATTCCTGACACGTTCCCTATTTGCTTTACAGCACTGAGGATGAAGCAAACTATTACCGCCTGCACGTAGAAGGCTTCAGTGGGACAGTAGAGGATTCCTTTGCCTGGTACCACAACAAAAGGAGCTTCAGCACACCTGATTCAGGAAACATCTGTGCTGCCATCTCCCACGGAGGCTGGTGGTACCACCAGTGCTTCTTCTCCAACCTCAATGGAGTTTATTACAAGGTAAGGTCTGGCGGTTGACCCTGACCCACACAGCCTTTATAGCCATCTCTTGAAATGAATTCCATCAGAGTTTATCTATTACAGTTTTATCCCCACCCTTCCTCCAACAGTTCCAGATGGTGTACATCATGGTTCTTTCTTCAAGTTTTATCCTCACAGCGACGTTACGAGGCAAGTTAGGCTGAGAGAGAATGATAGGCCCAAGGTCAGCCCCATGAATGTCATCACAAGTGGGGGTTTTGAACCTGGGCCTCCTCAGGCCTAGTCCAACAACCCAAACCCAACATAGCGCCAATGGGTGCCACTGTACCTACTGATGTGTTTCTGGATGCCCACTTGCTTCTTCCCCAAAGTGTCTTTTTTTCCTGGCTTTTTAAATCACAAATTGTGCTGGCTAGAAATCTAAGCCAGCCCTTGCTGAAGGCCTTCTGGTTCCTGGATTCTGTAGGAAGGAATGTTACCTCAGAATCACGTCCAGCCGACACAGGCAGCAGGATGAGGATAGTGCCAGGGCGAGAGGCTGGATCGAGCCACTTTTAGAGTGTTCTTAATTTACTCCTTGTTTTCTCCTCTCAACCCCTACCCCCTTCACAGGGTGGCAGATATTCCTTGAAAAACCGCAGGATCCTAGGACCTGATGGGGTGGTGTGGTACACATGGAAAGACACGGATTATTATTCCCTCCGGAAGGTCACCATGATGATCAGGCCCCGTACTTTCCGTCCGCATCTCTCCCCATGAAGAAATCAGGAATTTTTGAGCGTGTGTTTCACAACTGGATTACAAGCTCCAGCAACAGCCAATAACTGCATTACAATCTGTCAGGTCACTGAGATGTGGCATCTTTTGCCAGCCGACCATGTGAACCAAACAGAAATCAGCAGACAAGCCATGGCCTGTGAAAGGTCTCACAGATGCATGTTCTCACCAGTGCTATTTGGAGGGAGGGAAGAAGGAGTGATAGGAGTTCTTCCCAGAACTGATAATGTTGTGAACTGTCATCCTAAGGCCCGGAGGAAGTTATGGTTTCTTGGGAAATGTTGCTTCCAGTTCTGTCTGATGTGGCTTGCTGGTTGGAACACAACAAACTGCAAAATTGTGGGTCTTAAAATGTTGACATTAGCAAAGTCACTGAGGGCCGGGAGCTTGAAGTAGCACATTACTGCCCTCTGCTGGAAGAAGCTTGGGATTGACTGTAATGCTGGGTTCAGAAATTGCTCTTTTAGGTTAGCAAATACCTGTGTGGAGTAATGTTTGCTTGTCTAGCTGAGGATTTCCCAGTGCCATCTGCTGGCAAGCAAGAGGAACTGCTGTACGGGGGAACTGTTGGCAGGTTCCCCACCCCTGGAGGTGAGGTTTCTAGTCTGCTCTCTAAGCAGACCTGGTTAGGAGACCACCCAGGACAGGAGACCACCCAGAAATACCAGGTGCTGAAGGCTGGATCTGCTTCTGCCAAAAAAAACCCCCAAAACACCCATCCCTACCTAGGAGGAGGGAGCTAAGAACTGTGAGACCAGGGACTTTTTCCAGATGAACTGAAAAGAACCTCAGGATGCAGATGGAGCTCCTGGAACTGCTGGATGCCTGTGGAATGTTCAGAGCTCCAAGCTGTTGGTGACAGAGGTCTCTTCAGAGCAGGGAGCTGTCATCACACCTGGATTCGGACCCCTTGGTTCTGTTCCTCTATCCCTTCCACTGCATTTGATGCTACTACCACTACAACTGTCGAGCTCTTTCAGGGTCTCCCAACAAACTGTGCCTGGGGAAGTAGCTTCAGAAAAGCAGGACCACTGGGGGGTGGGGAAGCTAGGGGGAAATCTGGGGACCATGATCACCCTGAAAGCCCTTGGATTCGGGTGGTCAGAGGGAATCTCGGGCTGTGGGGGCCTCTGGGTGGCCCTTGACAGCCGTGCAGAAAGTTCAGACATCATAAGGAGGGTAGGCCGGCTCAGACTGTCACTTGGGCTGGAGGAGACCCACTGATCCATTCAGACTGATTTAAAAGACTCACTGAAAATGTTTTGTTTGGATCCTTTCTCTATCCTAATAAAAATGACTGTATGCTTGGATGCATGTAGAAAGTAACTACTTTGTGATTAACAGCCTCCACTTTGCTTTGCCTCCAGGTTTAGAGGAAACCCAATACATTTCCAGCATATATTTATTTATTTGTTTATTGCAGGAATCCCCCATGCGGTGTGCATTGCAATGGCCTGATAGGGCTGCGGGAAACAGAAGCTGCGTCTGTATGTTTGGGGGTAGCGGATGACATGGGTGAATCAGCCAAAGCTGATTAAAGATAGGCTGACATCTGGGGTTCCAGAGACAAAGCTCAATGAATACTCCCCCTCCCTAACTACAAATCTGATACTAAATTATCACAACATAAAGAAAACTCTAATTTAACAATTGCTTTATACTGATGCATCAGTTAAGATAAGAGGTGTTCATCATCAGCTTAATTTGTTTAAACAAAATTGTAGATGAAGGAGGCTTTGAGTTGAAGGAATAAGTAAACAGAGTCTACAAGCACCCACAAAAATGGATTTTAGGGATCTTTGCAGACCCTGGATACCATCCCTGTATAGTTGTACTTAAATATTGGCCCTTGCTCCTATTTTATTTTTAAATATTAAATTGAAGCTGTGCCGAAATGGGCAACTCAGCCTGCAGGTCCTGTTCCACCCTGCCCTCCAAGGTTTTTCCAACACATGGAGAGGCTTTTCTTTCTCTCTCAGGTAACCCATTTCCACCACCTTACCTTTGTGAGGAATTGCCCACTGGGAGGGTCAGGAGTCCCAGCTTCCCTTCCAGGGTCTGTGTCTGCCGCTGCCCAGTGCCCGGTCACCATGGGAACTGTTTACTGCCTTGTGCACCCCTGGAGGAATAGCCGCTTGCCAACTGTCTGCCTTCCCCCAGCTCTCCTTTTAAAATAGTGTGTTCAAGACGGTGGAGGTCTATGTGGTACAGAGAACCACCACCAGCATCAAAAGTTATGAGGTATTTATTAAAAAGAAAATGTTCACAAGCATACTTTTAGCACAGCATCAGATTGAGCAATGGATTCAGAAGAAATGGGTGAAATGCAATTCCTCTGTCCCTCTCACTACACGTGCCCTGTCTGTCAGATGTTAAAATATAGGACAGGCTCCTTACCTTAGGATGTTATAGATCTCTACACAGTTCCATTGCCTTGCAGCTTCCTCCAGCTCTTCAGGCCAGCACATGGTTCATGGTTGCCTCCTCCAGATCTCTGTTAAGAGTTCTGTCTGCTCTGATGGACTCAGCACAAAAGAGCACTTCCTCTTTGCTCCCAGGAGTTTTATCTCCTCTCTGTTCCCCACCCACTGACCAGGTCAGGCGAGGTCAAAGAAGCTTTTCCTGGTGTTCTCTCTGGTATTTAACACCTCCAAATCTCCATTCCCTGCTTGACCATCCCATTGTCTAGACCTACTGGTATTTATATGAAGGTAGGCTGAGGTAAGTCTGGAAAGCAATTGAACTGACTTATGACTTCTCCACTTCCTGCCTGTTATTTGCCCAGAGAGGAAACACTTTTAAAACTCAGAGTGAAGGTTTTGCTCATTTCAAAACTTGGAAGAAAAAATGCATTTCTTCACAGAAACCATTGTCAAATTCATTTTTAAAATGACTTAAACTGGAGTCTACATGACCTCCACATCAGAGGGATACCACACTTTTTACACACATGGGGGAATTTTAAAAATCAAGATGTCTTTCTAAAAGCATGCAAGGGCATCCTGTTTGGTTTTTCCCTACAAGACTCCACTGCAAGAGTCGAAGAATTTCAAGATGTCTGTAGCAGCTATTTTTCCAAAGAGCAGCTAGTGCATACTGTACCTCATTGCAAAAAAAAAAAAATGGCTCCATCCAAAAGCAGCTTCCCTTCCCTTTTTTAAAGGCATCAGTGCTCTACTACGATCACATTTGCATGTAAGAAGAAGAAGAGGATGAGAAGGAGATTGGATTTATACCTCACCCTTCACTCAGAGTGGCTTACAATCTCCTTTCCCTTCCCCTTCCTACAACAGGCACCCTGTGAGGTAGGTGGGGCTGAGAGAGCTCTGAGAGAACTGTCCTTGAGAGAATAGCTCTGACAGAACTATGGCTTGCCCAAGGTCATCCAGCAGCTGCAAGTGGAGGAGTAGGGAATCAAACCCGGTTCTCCCAGATTAGAGTCTGCGCAGTTAACCACTATACCAAACTGGCACTTAACCACTACACCAAACTGCCCCTCATGTCAGAGCATCAGACAAAAAAACTTACATTGTCTTCTTTGCACATTGGCTGCACTGAGAAATGAACAAGGCAATAAATGGCCTTAGATGGGGGTAACTCCATTTAAGGTTGGACTCTAGACCACTTACTGGATTCTGCTGCCACCTAGGGACAGTTGGGTTACAGTTCTGATTCCACTTTCCATATGACACCTCTAAACAGTGTAGTTCTAGAATAAATCCATCCTGAAGTGGTTTTGCCTAGGCATTCAGACATCATGCTAATCCCAGAATGTGGGGAGTAAGCAATGCCAGCCAGCTGTGGCTCTCCAAGGTTGTGGGTAGAGGTCTTTCAAATAACCAGCTTCCTGATATTTTTGACTGGCAATGCCGGGAATTGAACTTGGGACCTTCTGTATGCTAAGCAGATGCCTTAACACTGAACCATAACCCTGTCATGAGCCCTGAACCCAGAAACAGCATGAGAGGTGTTGGAAGATTTAGCTGAAGGGCAATACCTCTTTCCATTAACAAAAATCTACCTCTGGATGCCCAACCCATTGTATGTAAATTTGCCAAAAGGGTCACAGAATAAAGATTAAGGTACTTTACAAAAATACGAAGATGTGCTCCAAGATCCCTAAAGATAACAGAATAACAGCTTATGTTGCTCAAAAGATAATATAATTATTGGAAATGGTACTCTGCTCTATCAATACATTTCAGAAGCATTTTGGTGGGGACAAACTACAGAGTTCTAAACTAAGGAAATGACAGAAAAAGGTTTCCCCCACTCAGAACAAGGCGAAACGTCCATCTCACCACATGAGGGCAGAACAGTCAAAAAGCCTAGAACAAGAAAAAGACTAGAGTCTCACATGATCAGAGACCTTATCTGCAGCTTCCACACAAACAATGTGGGCCTTTCACCATAAAGATGCCAACAGATACAGCAAGGTCACTGCGTGCCCAGAGAGAATCATTCCATGTTTACCACAAACTCAATCTGTCATTCTATTCTTTGTCAGACTCTTTCAGAAAGAAATCTTTACCCATGGATATATGACAATAAGTCACTTCATCAAGAAGAAGAAGCTACCGAGGGCTGCTGTTCAGTGAGCTTCCCCTCCTGATGAATTAAGCCAGAAATGTCAAACATATGGCCCGGGGGGGCAGAACTGGCCCATTCAGGGCTCTTGTCCAGCCCACAAAAACTGGGGAGAAACCAGTCTGAACATGGATCAGAAGAACATATATCAGCATATTATACTCCCTGCTGAAGTCCCTCCCTTCCCCAAACGTGCACCCTCCCCAGGATCTTCCCCCAGATCTCCAGGGATTGTCCAACCCAGAGTTGGAAACCATAAGGGGTGAGGAGGGCTGGTTTGGCCTCGAGTTCTGTGCAGACAGTCCCCTTGGGGGGCCTGCCTGATGCCCTTGGCTGAGGCAACGGGCTGGGATGCATTGCCCGCCGCTGCCTCTTCCTCCGGCCAGAGCGTTTTGGGCTCCTACTTGTGCCACCTGGGCTGCTGGAAAGATGGCTGGCTGTTCATGGGCAGCAGGCAGAATCTCTTCCCTGGGCCCAGCCAAGCAGCCTCCCACTTGCAGGCAGCCCAGGGGGAAGGAGCCCACGGGCACAGGGGCCTGTGGAAAACTGCTGCCCAGCTCGCCAAATGTGCCCACTTATGTGAGCGTGTGGACAGAATGACTGGCCAGGCTGTGTGCACTGTGAGCAGCTGCCCTCGCAAGAGAGAAAAGCCCAGCGCTTACATAAGGGGTGTAATGCATGCAAAACGCTGAGGGTTGGGGTCGGAGGAGGTCCGCTGAGTTGGGTGAGTTGGAGCCTGCTAACCCACTGTCCCAAATGAGTGTGGCTGTTCTCTCCCTCCCTCCCTCCCTCCCTCCCTCCCTCCTCAGCACAGGGAGGATTAAGTAAGAGGCAAAGCCAGAATGCACACATGTTCCCTGGGCTTCCTGCATGGAGTAACAGTCTGAATGGAGGGGGGGTAAGGTGAAGGTCAGGTATGGGAGCAAGCATTCAGGAAAGTGCACTGGGTTTGTACATGGCAGAGGACATAGAGGTAATATTTTGGGTGGATGGATAATGCCACGGAACTGGCAGGAAATAAAAGTCTGCAAAAGGCAATTAAAGTGGAGCTGTCATCTTTGGAGAGCGGCTGCGCTTGAAGATTGCTTGTGGTCCTGGGGAGCATCACAGTTTGTGGCTCAAGCTTGTTGCTAAATTTGGGGCTTTGACAGAGGGAGGTGTAGAATTGTGTGGCTGACTCAACACACACACACCTTCTGTGTCCAAAGACTGTTGACTGTATTAGTTTCTTTAAGGCGGGGCTTGTTGGGTTCCCCAGTTGATGCCACTTGGCCACCTGTCTTTGACTGCTGCACCTGCAGCAATGGAATATAGCATTTCATGCTCCAGCTCATCAGATGCACCTGAAATGTGTTAGTCTTCAAAAAGCCACAAGAGTCTCTGGTTGTTTCATGTTGATTGTCAGGAGGAGGAGTTGGTTTGTACCTCTCTTGTCTCTGCCCCAAGGAGTCTTGGAACAGCTTACAATCGTCTTCCCTTCCTCACCCCATAGCAGGCACTCTGTGAGGTGGGGTGGGGCTGAGAGAGCTCTGAATGAGCTGTTACTCACCCAAGGTCACCCAGCTGGCTTCATGTGGAGGAGTGGGGAATCAAACCCGGTTCTCCAGATTAGAGTCCTGCTGCCACTCTTAACCACTACACCAAACTGGCTCTCCTCCAGCTTTCTCCACTGTGCAAAACTTCTTGTGCATATTGAGCAAAAGGTGGTTAGTTAGGTGCTGAGGAGGGGTGTGAGTCACAGTCAGTGGTAAAATATCTCCAGTACCTGGCATTACATTTTACAGCACACATGGCCTGGTCCGACAAAATGACATTTATGTCAGATCCAGCCCTCATAACAAATCAGTTCAACACCTCTGAATTAAACAGGTTGAAGGCAAGGTGAAAAGCTCCCACACGGCTGACATGAGGCTTAGTCTGCCATTTACCTGCCTGTGACTGCCAGGGAATTATTAATACAAGGGAATTTCCCCCAAAATGTGCTCTCTCACCTTGCAATATGAAACAGTACCATCATTCTACCGTCTCAGCACCTGGTTACCCCTAGACTGCCTCCTTTTTTTACTTCACTAAAGCAGGCCTCTCCCCAGGAGGCTGAGGGGATTGGCGCCGATGGGGGTGAAGGCAATATTGGTTGCTATTGAAGTAAAGAAGTGAACATCTAAATACTACCAGAGTCTGTAGAATGGCAAAGGTCTCTCTCAACCACCTTCTTCGTTTCCTATGACAACAGCCCTTTCCACCTCACACCCTCTCACTTCCCTGCATTCTGACAGCCATGGCCTTTCAGTCATCGCTAAGCAACAAGCTTAACAGCCTTGGGAGATCATCAGCCCATGCATTTGGTTGACTGGCATCAGGGGTCTTTTCGTAGAAAAACAGCTGCAGGAGCTCATTAGCATATGGTATGCTAATGAGCTATTAGGCCATTAGCATATGCCACGCCCACTGACATCACCGGAAGTGATGTCAGAAGGGGAAGCAAAAGGGGGGGAGGCATCTTCCAAAGCCTCCCCTTCCTTTCCCCAGCTGGCCTGGGTGGGGGAGTGAAGAGAGAAGGGGTTTAAAGTTTAAACTCCTTCTCACTAGAGTTGGGCCATAGAAGGAGGAAAGAAGGAAAGAAAAAGAGAGAGTAGAGAGAAGGACAGAAGGAAGGAAAGAGGGAAGGAAAGAGAAGGAAAGAAGGGGGGAAAGAAAGAGAGGGAGGAAGGAGGGAGGGAAACAGGGAAAGGAGGAAAAAAGACAAGAGAAGAAGGTGAGAAAGAAAGAAAGAAAGAGAGAAGAGAGAGAAGAAGGAGGGAAAGAAAAAGGAGAGAAGGAAAGGAGGGACTGAAAAAAATCTGGCGGCAATTCAGCCCCATTATATCCTATGGGCTATTGAAGTCAATGGTGAAAACATAGGATATATTCTGGGGACTGGAGGAAAGGGGTTTGAGGGAGAGGCTCCAAACTCACAGGATAGCTGATGGAGCCTCTCCCCAAGATACCCACTAAGTTTCAAGAACATTGGACCAGGGGGTCCAATTCTATGGGGCCCCAAACAGGTTGCCCCTATTCCCTCCATTATTCTCTATGGTGGGAAAAAAAGTTTATTTTTTCCCACCATAGAGAACAATGGAGGGAATAGGGGCAACCTGTTTAGGGGCTCATAGAATTGGACCCCTGGTCCAATGTTCTTAAAACTTGGTGGGTATCTTGGGGAGAGGCTCCATCAGCTACCCTGAGAGTTTGGAGCCTCTCCCTCACACCCTCCCCTCCAGCCCCCAGAATATACTCTATGTTTTTACCATTGACTTCAATGGCCCATAGGATATAATGGAGCTGAAATTGACATTCGCCTGCCTGAAAGACTCCCCGGGACGCCGGCTGGGGGCGGGGCTTGGCTCTTGAGCTCCCGGAGCTGCGCTCCAGTGCGCTCCCCCCCAAAAGACCCCTGACTGGCATGAACCCTTTAAGTCATTATGCTTTTGGCTATCGAACAGCATGTAAAGGGAGACTGGTGCTACATGCGATCCTCTTGGTATGCGTGGTCACCATTATGTGCCAACAGGGCAACATGTCTGTTTTCCAGCTTGGGTTACCTGCTGTCCCAAACTCAGATTCTTCAGTACACATGAACTGAAGATGGAAAGTACACACTTGAGAGCCAGTGTGGCATAGAATGTTGAACTAGAATCTTGGAGAACCAGGTTCAAATTGCTACTCTTCTGTGGAAGTTCCTTGGGTGACCTTGGGCCTGTCACACTCTCTTAGCCTAACCTACCTCACAGAGGTATTGTACTTGAGGAAAGGTGCGGGAAGGAAGAACAACGTAAGCTATTTGGGGTTCTTGTTGGAGAGAGGTACAGAGTGACCATATGTAGCAAGACCAGGGTTCATTTTGAGCAGGAACACACAGGAATGGCGTTCTGGGAGTTACAAGTCCAGTCCGGCCCCCCAACTTCCTGCTAAGGCCCCCTGACTTCCTTGGCAGTGCAGGCCCCTGACTCTTTGGGCTGCCTGGAGGACTCTCTGCTGCTGCCGTGTAGTGGTTAGTGTTCCAGGCAAGGATTTGGGAGACCCAGGTTTGAATCTGAATTGGGGCGGAGCCTGAGCAGTGGGTGTTGCCTTCTGGCACACCTCCGGTGATGTCAGGAGGTGTGGCATATGCAAATAAGTCATGCTAATGAGTTATGCTAATGAGCTCCTGCACCTCTTTTTCTATTAAATGACCCCTGAAAATGCTGTACTCTCATGTTATATGTTACACCAAAGCTGCCTTTAGAGGCATTGCAAGACTGTGTTGGCTTTTGGAAATTGATGAACACCGGCAGGAGATGATTGTGGGTGTGAAGCTGGCATGTTTTGCAGGTTTCTGTTTTAACAAGACATTTTAATCCTTCCTGGATTCCTTGATATGGGATGAGCTGCAAAGTCAGATGACTCAATAGGGAAATCAGTCCCTGTATAATTATCCATCTCTGTGGGATGTGTGAATGGATCTCTACCAGCACCTGAGGTAAAATTTCCTACTTTTGTTTTAGAATAAAAAATATTGACTTTATTGGGATGAAAATTTCCCCCTAAAAAGCCTTATAGTGTGGTCTTAAGCAGAATGACACCCTCTGTAAATCCATGGTCTTAAAAGGGTGTCGTTCTATTTGGAAATGTCATGCTAAAATGTAGGAGCATTACCTCTGTGATATTTCACATCATTATTTCTTCAAAGACTTCTGCTTCCTCCTTCTTGGATTAGTCATGTGGCCGATCCCATCCATTCAAGGATCATTTTGTGAATGGAACACTAAGTAACCAATCAAATCTTGCTAAGTGATGGCATTACTGAAGGTAAGAGAGCAGGGACAAAGGAGGGCAATTTATGTGAACAAACTATCTTTGCAAAGGTACCAAGGGAAGTATTTTTCAGCATTGCTGAAAATGCTCACATACACACACACACAAAACCCTGTTATTAATTTCAGCTCATCATTAGCTAATCATTAACTCTCTAAGATTTTTTGAAGTTTCTCAAAGGATTTGTGTATAACTTTTTTTTTGCCATCGAGTTTCAGCTGACTTATGGTAACTCCATGGGGTTTTCAAGGCAAGAGGCATTCAGAGGTGGTTTGCCATTGCCTGCCTCTGTGTCACAACCCTGGTATTCCTTGCTGATTTCCCTTCCAAATACTGACCATGGCTAACCCTGCTTAGCTTCTAAGATCTGATGAGATCAGGCTAACCTGACCTATCCAGGCCAGGGCATGTATAAAATGCAAATACTTCAATCCCTCATGTAGTCTTGAACCAACCAATGGAAAAAATGTTCATGTGCTTTCCCCCACAGGACCAGGCAATGCTTAATAGTTACACATAAATAAGCTTTTTGTGAGTTTAACTGTGCATGATCATGGCTAGGATGTTTTATTTCTTCTTTAAAAAACAATGGGCTTAATCTTTCAGGCACTTACACAGGCTTTCACCCGGACACTTGCTTTCATAATTCCAACTAAGGAGACAGGGTGTATGTATTCAGCTGTGAGGCAAAGATCTCTCTTGCTGTTTATGAAAACAACTGATCATGGGGGACAAAGAAAATGCCAGTGGGGCATCTGTAACAGAGATGAGCATTCTGGCCAGGGTAAATTGTATAGTTACATGATAAAGTTGCCTGATGCAACAGCCACTTTCGGCCAGTAGACGAAGAAGAGCTGGTTTTTATACCCCCCTTTTCTCTACCCTAAGAAGTCTCAAAGCGGCTTACAATCACATTCCCTTCTTTTGCCCACAGTAGTGGACAAATGTGGGGGAAATGCCACTTCTTAAGGATGGCATGAACTCTTCTTCAGCAGGACTTTAATTTATTCATTAAATTTTCTTAATTTTTAGGGTACCATTCTTGCTGAGCCTCAAGGAGGATCACACACTTAAAAAAGAACAGTTGTTTTTATACCCCACTTTTCACTACCCGAAGGAGTCTCAGAGCGGCTTACAATTGCCTTCCCTTCCTTTCCCCACAGCAGGCACCTTGCAAGGTAGGTGGGGCTGAGGGAGTTTTGAGAGAACTGTGACTGGCTCCAGAACTTATCTCTGTAGTGTGGAAATCAATTGTAAATCTGGGTGATCTCCAGGCCTCACCTAGAGGTTGGCAACTCTAGAGAGTCAACATGGTGTAGTGGTTCAGAACAGCAGACTCTAATCTGGAGAACTGGGTTTGATTCCTCACTCTTTCACATGCAGCCAGCTGGGTGACCTTGGGCCAGTCACACTTCTCGCAGAGCTGTTCTCTCAAGAGCAGTTCTCTCAGAGCTCTCTCAGTCCCACCTACCTCACAGGGTGTCTGCTGTAGAGAGAGGAAGGGAAAGGAGATTGTAAGCTGCTGTAAGACTGCGAATGAAGGGCGGGTTGTTGTTGTTATTGTTGTTATTCAGAAGCAGAGGTGGTTTGCCATTGTCTTCCTCTGCAGAGCCTTCCTTAGCAGTCTCTTCCAAGTACCAACCCTTTTTAGCTTTTCAAGATTTTATGAGATCGGGCTATACCATGCCACAAAACATAACCAAGGAACCAAATTGTCAGAAAGAAAAAGAATGCTGGCAGTTTTATTTACATCCATCAGGTACAAAGGGGAAAAAACAGACAGCTTGTTGCCACAACCGGAAAGGTTCCTTCTCTTCCCTTCCCCCTTCCTCTTGTTTACCACAACCCTTCAGCATTTTCATGTCAAGAAGGAGTCAGTTTGTGATGAATGACTCTCATCACAGCAATCCCTGGAGATGCTGTTGTGCTCTGCTACTCCTTCCCCTAATCGATGGCTTCGATGCCTCCTAAGGAAGTCGGGGAGGCAAAGGTCCCAGTGGGATTCCCAATCAATACTGAGCACGGCAGAACTCTACAGAAGGAAGCTGGAAATGGCTCCTCTCCCTTCCCAATACCTGAAAAGCCCCTCATGGTGGATTCTCACCAGTCCGCCAGAAGAGCCATATGTCCTCCTTATTTTATTTCTTATTTGGAATAATAGATTAGAAGAGTAGATTGTAATGTAACATAATGAATAGTAGAATGTAATGTAATTTGGAATGGTAGATTGGAATGCATTTCTCTGGTCTGGGGACAGAGGAGATAACTCTACACAGCCAATTGCCCCTCTTCAAAGAAGATGCTGCTGTAAGGTCGCCTCCATGCTGGAGAGAAGATGGATGGAGAGTAATGGCAGGGTCTCAGTTAATTACTCTCAGCATTCCACTATTAAAGATATATTTGCCCATCATTCTCCAATTTTGACGTATTAATTTCCTTCACTATGTCCCCCCCCCAATTCAGTCCAAACAAATGGTAACCATATAGACTAAGCTTGTTATTCCTGTTTGGTCCTTGAACCTGTTAAATATCTTCCTTATGCTGTATGCTAATTTACTGCTCACTTTTACTCTACCTATATGTATGGACTGGTAACTTCCATTTCATTATATCTGAAGAAGTGTGCAAGTACATGGGAGCTTATGCCTTGAATAAAACTTGGTCTTAAAGGTGCCACTGGACTCAAACTTTGTTCTGCTGCTTCAGACCAACAGGGCTACCCACCTGAAGCTGTGCTTTCTAGTCACCTGCTCTAGGAAGGCTAGCCAGATGACCCTCCCAGCTTCCCCTTTGCCTTGCTGATCTTGACTGGAGCAATCCCCCTTAGGTATCCTGTCATTTAATTAATCCAAGCTACAGGCTTCTTCATATGCTGGGATTTTAACATCTACATGTAGTTTCAGTGTTAAAAATACTAGCAAACACATGATTTTCCATGCACAGCCAGAAATACGGCTGGCTTTCCATGTATGCAGATATTGCCATGAAAATTCCATGTTTACCTTTTGAAATGTGTAATTTTGGCTGAAAATAGTTAAGTTTGCATTACCCATTTTACCTATTACTACCAACCCCCCCTCCCCCCCCCATTTTTGTAGAACTCCAAACAGGTAATTCAACCTTAATTATTTTGTCATTTGAAATCCTTATTGTCATTCTTGATATACCTCCAGGTTGTGTTTTCAGTGAGGAAGAGGCACACTGCACATGCTAAAAGGCATTTCTGGCTGTTACTTCATCTGCCTCAAGGCTGAACTAGAACATATCCAAGGCATTCTTCCACCCCAAGGAGCTGCACCCCATGAACAGAGAGATACATCCCAGGACCCTTTGAGATGGCATGGAAGATGTCATTTTCACATCATGCACAGCTTTGATAAAGTACATATTTGATCTATAGAAGAAGAAGAGATTGGATTTATACTTTGCCTTTCACTCAGAGCGGCTTACAAACTTCTTTCCCTTCCCCTCCCTACAACAGACACCCAGTGAGGTAGGTGGGGCTGGAACTGCTCTTTTCAAGGACAGTTCTGATGGAACAAGGCTTGTCCAAGGTCATCCAGCAGCTGCGAGTGGAAGAGTGGGGAATCAAACCCATTTCTCCCAGATTAGAGTCCACACACTTAACCACAACACCAAACTGGCTCTGCTGGACCACTACACTGCTGGAAGATCTTGACTGACAGTGCTCCCACCCCTGCAGAGGAAGACTCCAAGGGTACCCAGTGGCATGATGACCCTCAAAGCAGGAATTCAGCCACTAACTCCTGTGGCCCACAATAGTTCTTATCAGTTGCATGGACTGCCAAGGCCATGACCTGTGAGCCATGTCTGACCTGTCAGCATTAATGACCAATCAGAAATGTGGGATGGCAATCAAACAACTCACAGTTAAAACATAGGCTCACATGCAACATCTAGTTTGGCGTAACAAACGTCTTAAGTAAATATGTTAAACTTTATCTTGCCAAACCTACTATTTCACATATAGGGTCGTCCCCCCACTCCTTCTAAAAGCTCTCAGTCATAGATGGGAATGTTGTGAGAAGGAGAACTCTAAACAGGAGAAAGAACCTCCACCTGGATTTATGCAAAGACTTTGGAATTCTGCAGGCTTCCTTGGGAAAACTCCCACCCAGATCCTTAGCAGTTCTAAATTTAGCATTGGTGGCTTTCTAACCTGAAGTCAGGTGTGTCTATACACTGAGATTTTTCCATGTTTAGAATTCATTTTTGTATTTCTGTTTTATCACAAGGAGACATGGCTGGGTGGTAACTCTTCTGTACCAGCTCTGTTAATTGCCACAAGGAATTTTGCATTAAATTGTACACATCAAGGGTTTTTGGATTTGACTGTAACTTAATAAGATTGTTTTATATCTACAGTATTTAGGGAGTTCATCATACTGGCTTTGATTTCAAGAGTAGGAGGGCAGGATTTGGTTTAACAATACTGAATCTCTAGCAAAAGCTATTTATTATTCTATTTGAAACAGAGGATCTGTGGATTCAAAAATCACCACAACCAACCACCTCAGGTTAAGCAACACCAGGCTCACAGTACCTGGGAGTTAGAGATGAGAGGAACATGAAGGAGACACATAAATGAGGACATTTTCTTCACACTGGTGACCGACATTAATGGCAACAACATACAAGACAACACGCACCCCAGAGGTGACTTTCCTTCCACCTTTTGCTCCTGGCTCGTCACCAAACTTAGTTTACATACCTGTCCACTCCCTCCCCTGCTTCAACACGTTCCCACCACCCCTAAGTTAATTTGGGTTCCTTAACGGATACTACCAGTGTGGGGGAAATGACGGAACTTGGGTTAAAACGTGCCGCCATTTTGGGCGTGTCTAGTCATCCACTCCCACCCGTTACCCCTCCCCCAAATGCTCACACTTCTTCCAGCTTTCGCTTCCCCTTATGTCCCCCTCCCTCCCTGAAACACACAAGATGGCTTCACCAATCAGTTTCTTTACATTCACAAACAACGAAAGCAGAGGACAATCCCAACTCGTCAGTCAACGCTTTGTGCTGAGGCAGCCGCCGCCATGACCGCCACCTGCCGCCATCCTTCCTTGGAGCTGTCAGTCCAAACTGTCTCTGGTCCCAGGGGCCTCTTTACCTTGAGGCCTCTTCCTTTAGTTCCTTGTTCTTCCGAACCTCCTCAGCATGTTTGTCCTGTGAAGGGAGATAGAACAAGAAGGGACCTCCTTAAGGACATGTCCTCAGTGCACATTTAAACCGGTTTCAACTGTTTTAACTGTCATGGCTCCCAGTCATGATCCCACAAAACCGACTACTGATCTTGGTTGAGCTTTAAGAGGCTATTACATATTCAGATGAAAATACTTATCAATGAAAAGGGATCCCTTTTGGCTTTGACCCACTGTGGCTCTCCCCTTGTCGTTCAATATAAACAGCTTGCCCCCCCTCTTCACTATAGCAGGCAGCTTACTCACCTTCACCTGCAGGCGTTCCAACATAGCAGCTAAATGGGCCTCTCGGTTCTCCTTGTTGGATTCCATTTTCTGGATCAGCCTCTCCTTGGCCATCTTGATGAAATTGTTGTTCTCTTCAATGGCTTTCTGGATGACTTCCCGTTCATGCTCCCGCTTTCCTGCCAGGTGCTTTAGGAGTTCTGCTTCCTGATACTAAACCCACCAAACGACATGAGAGGGGAAAAAACTATTAGTTGCTAGAAATGAAAGAAACTATTTAGATGTCAGCCTCTGCAGTCTCAGCTTTATGGGGGGGGGATCCAGTCCAATTAATTCATGCCCCGCATACAGTCATCTCAGTCTCTACCTCCTATCTATAGATCAAAATCTATCACACCAATGCCACTACCACTTTGAAGCCTAAAATGGGAGATTTAAAAACATGCCACAGCACGGCAGGATGAGGTACTCTTGTTCCTCTTGGGTACCTTTTAAATAGCCACGTGGGAGAAGTGCGGGAGGCTTCCTGACCTCCTCAGGCAGCATGCCATTCCACAAGGTGGGGGGCCGCTACAGAGAAGGCACGTGTACAGGCGGTTGTTGAGCTTGACCATTTGCAGGGTGGCACCTTCAGAAGTCTTTGCTCAAATGAGTGTAGTTGTTGTGATGGACCATAGAAGGACAGATGGTCCTGTAGCTGTGAGGGTCCAAGGCCATGAAGAGCTTTATATGTGATGGCCAGTTCCTTGTTCTCTTCTGCACTAACTAGCAGCATTGCAGTAACCTTTAACAGCATCATTTATAAATAGTGGTAGTGTGTTTTACAGGAAATGGAGGAGGATTCCCATGTAAAGTACTTTAAAATTAGGGTTGTCAGCCTCCAGATGAGGCCTGGAGATCCAGAATTAGAACTGATCTCCATATGACAAAGATCAGTTTCCCTGGAGAAAATGGCTGTTTTGAAGGGTGCATATGGCAATATACCCTGCTGAATTCCCTTTCCAGGTTCTACCCCCAAATCTCCAGGAATCCAGAACTGTTAACCCTGACATCCACATACAATTTTACACACAGCGAATGGGATTAGTGCAATTTTTCAATTCACAGTGCTGACAGAGTATTTCAAAATCTGTTTCCAAGTGAAAACCTATAGCCTTCTGTACAGAGGGTTAACAGTGGATCAGGTTACCCCGGATGAAGGAAAACTGAGCTGAAGACAGGAATTCATTCATCTTTCACATCCTGCCATTGTGGTTGGTAAGACCCATTCATGCCCATCAAGGTCAGGTAGGGACAGCAATGAATGAGAGCTTCCACCTAATGGCTGATCAATAATTCACATGCTGGCAAACCACACAAACTGGCTTGTTATGGGAATTTCCCTAGATCAGCACTTGGTGCCTTGTTTCACTTGAAAATGCTTTTCAAGCGGTATTGTATTTGGACTGCCTTAAAGTTTTTCCTAGCCAACCCCCACCCCGCCCCAAAAGGATGTTGTTATGTTTAATCTGCAATACAGGGACAAGATCCTTTAACGGAAACATCCTGTCAGGTTTTGTTAAGCAGATGCTGTTGTCACTGTACCAGTCCTAAAAGCCCCATAGCCAGAAGGGAAGGGGGGTTGCGCTGTCAACAACCTAGAGAAAAATAAAAACTCCTGCCCCTTTAACAGAGGCTTAATGTGTAGGAATGGGCAGCTGAGGCTCTTCCAGGCAGAGAGACAAATAACATTCCATTAAGCTTCTATTAAAGGGGCAGGACATTTTTTTCTCCAGGGTGTTGGCAACACTTGGAGGGGGGGTGTCAGGAATGCAAGTTCTCAGAGATACTCCAAGCCTCTCCATTGAATTTTCAGGAATTATTTTTATTTCAAATAAAGTTTCTGTCCCTTTTTCTTGTGAAGGCGCAAGGGGAAGATGTTCAGGAACTATTGCACACAATTGTTCTATCAGAAGTTAGGCTGCTCCCACCTTCCAATGTTTTGGCCAATCAGCACAAAGCATTGGAATGATTGACAAACCTCCAATTTTTAACAATCTTAAATGTTATTAACATAATTTTTTTTCCTCCTGGGTGTTGGCAACCCTACTGTTCCCCCCACCCCATGACAAATTTTAACCTATTGGGAGATCTGCTATGAAGATATGTGCTTATGCAGTCAGTGCTAGTGAGGCAATCTTTACTTTGTTTTACAACCTATACTAATCAGCCGGTAGGCTTTTTAAAAAATGAAAGAAAATGCAGTGACTAGACTACAAAAGAAAGACCTGCCAAGATCTTTTTAGTACTTTTCTATCCTGCCCTTCATCCAAGGAGTTCAGGCCAGCAAATATCATCCACCCTTCCCTAATGATATCCTCACAACAACCCAATGAGGAAGGTTAGGCTGAGAGCATGTGACTGGCCCAGGGCTACCCATTGAGCTTGGTGGCAGGATGGAGGCTTGAACCTGGGAATCCTGGTCTACCCCTCTAACCGCTATAGCATACTGGCTTTAAGGAGCCAGCAAGTGCAGCCTATGGGCCCAATCCACAGCTCTGGGTTCCACTGATTCTGACATGTGCTACCTAAGTGCTTCACTTTTGCTGGATTGTGGCCTATATGCAGAAACAGGTTCTGGGCTCCGTATCTTGATGTGATGTACCATGAAGTATATGGGTGGCAAAAGACACTCAAGAATGATGCAGCACACACTTAAGAACATGCATCACCCTATAGCATTATATATTTTAGTGGTCTGTGCAAACATTTCTGCAGGATATGTGATGATTTAGCCATGTGCACAACTATGATGTGCTGTCTTCCCCACTTTCTAACCTGGGAGCATTTTGCCTACTGACATATATTTAATACTTCCCAAGCACATTTACAATTTGAGAATGTGTACCAGAACAGTATCTGGCAAAGACCCTCCACCCCCAAAGTTAGTTGACTGCTATGCATGATCTGAGAACTAAAACAGATATTAAAATGTCAATTCACAAAGTCACCGTTCAGATATTACAGTACAGAATGCTATGCTTTGGCCAATGTAATCGTATTCTGAGGATTCTACCCTTGCAATGCATGGTCTGGAACAAAATCTGTAATGCTGAATGTATGTTTCAGGTTGCAAGAGATTACAGCCATTGCCATGATGATAGTCTTGACCTGATGCTTTGCACATTAACATGGCTCAAACACAAATGAAAACTCTGGAAAGATAAAACAGGCCTAGCACTGGAGTCATCGCAAAGGTGCATTTCATCCACCCTTTTCCTGATATGTGAAGGCTGCAACAGAGCTGGCAGTGTGGGAACCAGTGCAGTATAGTGGTTTGTGTGCTGGAGTAAGATCTGGAAAATCTGGCTTCAGATCCCCACTTCTGCATAAAGATCACAGGGGGACTTTGAGCCATTCACTGTCATTCAGCCTAAGCCTACTTCACAGGGCTGTTGTAAAGAGAAAATGCAACAGGAGAGAATAACGTGCATTACCCTGACTCCCTTGGAGGAAGCATAGGATAAAAATGCACTAAATGAAATGGGACAGATCCCCTTCCTGTCCTTTTGCACAACCAAACCCTTACCCTGAAATACCTTCCCCTCACTAGGTGCTGATCTGGTTCTCACCTTACGCCGCTCCTCAGCAGCCTCCAGTTTCTTCTGGATCTCCTCCAGCGAAGGGTCACGTCGTCGGGGCAGGGAAGCATTAAATTCGGGGATTCCATCAAAGGATGGTGGCTTGAGGATGACTTCAAAGGATTGGCCCGAGGTACGCTTGTTGAGTTCGATGACCTCCATGTCGGAAATGACGCACCAGGTGAGATCTACAGTGTCTACTGGGAGGAAAGGAGATGCTCAGATGTAGCTACTCTAGAAAAGAGTTAAAAAGTGATGGGAGGACCCTCTCAGTCTGCACAGAAATAATTCAGAGAGGGAGCAGATTCAGCACAGAACATCCTCCAGACATTTGGTACTATAATAAAACTGGGCACCTTAAAGACAATCTCACCCCATGCAAATAGAACATTAGGATCTTCCTCACAGGCTTGACTTGCTTTCAGGCACATTGGATAATGCACTTTCAATGCACTGTAACAATTCTTGGCAACAGGAAAATCGACTTGCAAACAATCGCCAAAGTGCATTGAAAGTGCATTATCCAACGTGTGTGTGAAAGCAGCCTTGGTTGCACATGGCCCCTTTTAGTGAGGCTAGTGGGGTTGCCAAAAGGGATTGTGCTTACTTCTGCAGTGGCTCCTTGCACGTGGGATTCCCTCTAATCTACTTTATTACCCAATTGACACCTTTCTGTTCTATGCTGGGAAACTCCAACTGCTTCAAAATGCAGAGGCTTGTGTCCTTACGAGGGCACTTCTTAGAGCGCATATCCAACCAGGGCTCTGCCAGCTGCATTGGCTTCCAGTGGAATACCAAATCCAGTTCAAGATTTTGGTATTGCTGGACCTCCTGATGGCACCTGGTATATTTTGGCCGCTGTGAGATAGAGTGTTGGACTAGATGGGCCATTGGCCTGATTCAACATTGGCTTCTCTTATGTTCTTATGTTCAAAGCCCTGGGCAGTCTGGGACCTACATATCTACAGGACTGCCTCTCCCACTATGTCTCTCAAGGAGCGCTACACTCATCAGAACAATCGCTCCTGGTGGTCCCCAGCCTTAAGGACATCCATTTAGCCTAGACCAGAGCCAGAGCCTCTTCAACTCTGACTCCGGCCAGGTTCAGGTGAGTTCAGGCCACTGTGGGATCTGCTTCAATTCTGCAGGGCCTGTAAAACAAAGATGTTCTGCCAGGTTTCTGGTTGAGGTGATGGGCATCTCATCATTCAGGCCTTGCCTGCTCCACACACACACACCCCAACTTAGCTTATCCAGTAATTGGGGGGGGGGGTTGCCCACTGCCCTTTTTAAATCTTGGGCATTTATAGACCTATGAGCCATCTTGGTATGTTAAATTATTGAACAGCAGAATGTTTTTATTGTTTTATCTGTTTTTTTAATCTGTTGTGAGCCACCCTGAGCCCTGCGTGCAAGGAAGGGCAGGATAAAAATCCAAACAATAGATAGATAAATAAATTTCAGCTATCCAATGAAAACATTTTTATTGGCCCAGCAGCATCTGGCAATGAATGTTTCTCTCCTGAAAACTCTCAACATTGAACTAGCACGTTTTGTTACCTGTGTTTAAATTGCTTGCTCTCATATCTGCTACTAAATATTATGGTTTCATCTGATGTATCTTTAATTTTTTACACTGTTTTTCAAGAGCCTGCCCCCCCCTTTCTCCAACCTGCAGGAAAAAAACAGGCAAGGCAAGAACACTTTATCTTCCTCCTCCTTTATTAACTCAACAAAGAGGAGACACTGTTAGGAGGGTGTCAAGATGGTGGTGGCTTTCTTCTTGATAGAACCATGGGGAAAAAGACAGGGAAGAGGGTAACTCAGCCATAGATGCCTGTAGCAGCTGTTAGAACCAACCCCCACTACAAGTGTGTGCCTCATTTAGAAGCAAATGAATGAATTAGGCTTCATTCTGAAATCTGTTGAAGACAAGGCTGATAGCAGATACTAGTTGCATTAGTCACCATCGGATGGTGCCTTGACCACAGATTAGCACAAGCTTTGATGACAATAGGCATCTCCCATGTTATCTGTGTTGGAAGTGAAGGACTATACAATGCCTCTTTGTACCGAGTAATGCTGGTACTCCAGAGAGGGCTGTAGAGCTAGTAAGGTGGATAGGTTGGTTTCCTCTGTGTCCTTCCTCTTGCCTGTTCTGCAGCTGTCTCTCTGTTTACCCAGAATGCTATTGTCAAGGACTTCCTCCCAGCTATCTCCTTCTCTTCAAGTTTCTTTATCTTCCCTCCATGAGGGCAGAGTGCGCTTTTAGCATCTCTCTCCATCCTAACTTAGGCAGATTGCCAGAATGCCCATCCTTCCTTGCTATCATAACATGGAGTTGATTAACACTAAAGGAATCCTTTTTTTTTTTTTTTTGCCCCTAAGTACTTGTGTGGGATTTATTCCTAAAGCAACATCCCCCTTCTGCTGAACAAACCAGCTCTAAAGATCTCAGTTTGCAAGGCCTGGGTGTGTTTGCACGGCATCTGGAACACAACTGCAGCAACTCGCAAACAGGCATGATGGAAATCAGCCGATCATTTGTGAAAATATCCACAGAGGAAAGAGGTTGAGCAAATTGTATTTGACCAGCAGCGCCCCAAGTCATCCAGCATCACATACGTTTGTCCACCACCTACCTTCATATTTATAAGACGGTTTGTTTAAGTGGTCTGAGAGGAAGCACGAGCAGAAGAGAGACACCAGGGGGAGCTCCTTCATTTTTTCTTTATATGCTGTAAGAAGACATCACCAAGGAAAGTTGTAACTCCATCAATAAAAAAGACTCCCAATCCTTCTTGCCAGCAACCCACATCTTTGAACCCTACACTACCAAAGGGCTTACCCTCCCAGACTAAAGCACAACCCCCCAAAGGATCCATACTTCTTCAAGGTATTTCCCTGTATTTCCCACTTGCTATTTCTTGGGTGAATCAGGAGATTATGGGCAGTACTGTAGGTAGAGAAAAGGAAGCACTCAGTGGTTGCTTAGCAACCAAAAGAATAAGTGCTTCCTTTATAGGGGAATGCTAGTGAGTACTTCCTTTGTTAAGGTTGCCGACCTCCAGGTGGAGCCTGGATATCAGAATTACAATCAATCTCCAGACCACAGAGATCAGTTCTCCTGAGGAAAATGGCTGCTTTGGAGGGTGGGCTCTATGGCATTATATCCCAATGAGGTCTCTCCCTTCCACAAAACCCACCCTCCCCAGATTCAGTCCCCCAGATCTCCAGGTATTTCCCAACCTGAAGCTGGCAATCCTATTTTTCTTGCTCCCCTCTTTATTTTGCAACAGATGCTCATACGGAATCTTGAGTGTCCCTCAAGGGATAAGAGGCCCCCAATTTGACCTTACTTCTGAAAATTGAATTCTTTGGTCAAATTACAACAGATACAGAAGCAAAAGGGATGAAGGGATTTGGACATATCACCTGTCTAAACCAGTCCTGGTTTCCAAATCCAAATCACAGTAATACTGGGACCCGCCACGAGAAAGGAAGAGGAAACAGTAGCCTGCCTTTCCCCAAAACAATTCCCATTTTCTTGCAGAAATAAGGACCAAGCATGGAAAGCTATTCTCTCCACTTGACAATGGAACAAAAGCCATTGGCACGAATCCCTAGTTTTGGGATCAAGTTCATGCATGAGCCGTGTGCCAGTTTCTTGGCTGTAGCAGCTAGAAGGGTTACGGGGTGAACAGTGTTCCCTCTAAGCTGAGTTAGTGTGAGCTAGCTCACAGTTTTAGCTCAGGAAAGATGGCTCCAGAGCAAACTAATTTATGCAGTAGCCAAATTGCTTGCTCACAACTTTAATGCCAGGAGCTTGCAAAGCAGAATTTTTGCTCACAAGACTCCACAGCTTAGAGGGAGCACTGGGGATGGAGTGTATGTGTCTCTTTGTTTATCTAGTTAGTAATCTGATCCTGTTTCCATACCAGCTAGTGTCATGATGCGTAATGTTCTGGGCCTCCTGCAGAATGGGTAGGTGGGTGAGGATCGTGTCCAGCAGATAAGCTCCTCCTTGAAAACTCTAGAAACAAACAAACAAAATGAACAAAGCATATTTAACTAGGCCAGGATTTGTGCTTGGACTGTTCAGGGGAAAATGGGAGAATAAACAAGCTGTGGTCACACAGCAATGCAGTGGTACACATTCCACATATTTACAGTATTTATATCCTATTACCACCCCCCTGCAATGTGTGAAGTGGAACATCCCCCAACTGGCTTAACCTAAGGGCTAATTAATATACGTTTTTTTCCCTAATCTATTGGGAAGCCATGCCATTCATTTCAGAGGTACCATGGTAGATCTGAATAGGGAATGGGGCACATCATATTCTTGCCATGTGCTCTGAAACACTGTTCATCATTTGCTCACGTGCTCTGGGGCTGGTTCCTGGAAATCTTGTACTGTTCTAGCAATATAAAAATATGGATATGAGCACCTGTACCTAAGCCAGGCATCTTTGCTCTATTCAACCACAATCGAAGCTTTGAAGAGTTATAAATGGCACTCCAACCGTGGTGGTTTGTACACATTGGTCGGCCAGAATCAGTGCATGGATCTAACAAGCACCAAGTCGCTAATGACACCAATGTTAACAAAAAAAAAGACCTCTCAGTAAGGGAGGAAAAACAAAGCCTAAAGAATAGAAACTATTCAGCCCCGTGCACAATGGGATGCAACTGCCCAGTTAATCAGAAAAGTGAATCATTGTGTTCTAAGAAACCAGGGGGCATTTGGGGGCAAGGGGTCTGCAAAACAATCCAAACCAATGGGACCAGAATGTCTTAGGGGTATGGGGGGCACAGCAAGGATGATCAAGATAAGGCAAAAACTTGGTCTACAGAGCCAGAGCTGTCCACAGTTCCTCCATTGGACAGAACAGCCCAGGAACACAAATCCTACTAGAGCAGACCAAAGACCCATCTACTCCAGGCATCCTTTTCGAATACTGGACACCAAGATAGCTCTATGAAACTCAGACGCAGAACGCAAGGGCAGTACCTGTCCCCATCATGTATCTTTCAGCATGGCCTCTGAACCTGGAAGTTTTATGTATTTATCATCTCTCTTCCATCTATCTAGCATTTCCCTGCCATATTATGTTAGTATTCCTAGATTTACTTAGGGAAATGAAAGAATCTGATGAAGCAACAAAGAATTGCTGGATGTATCCTTAGTTAGAAGAAGCGAACGTTCCTTAAGAACATATATATCCAAGCCCCTCGCTCTGTTCACGATACCATGTTCTCCCTTCTTTACACTGAAATTTGGTATATGGCATTCGAGCAAGACACGTGAACACTGGAAGCTGCCACATACTGTGTCAGACCATTAATCTATCAAGATTGGTATTGTCTGCTCTGTGGGCAGCAGAGATCTCTCACATCACCTACTGCCTGGTCCTTTCAGCTGCCGCTCTAGCACTGCTTTGAATCCTGTCGGATAACGGGAGGGAGGAATACATTATTTTTAATAAATAAATTACAGATGCTGGAGATCAAACCTGGGACCTTCTGCATACAAGGTTAGAGCTCTACCACGGAGTCACAGCCCCTTTCCTTAAGAACTAATTGTCCCAGATTAAGAATCCAGGCTCTGCTGGTTATGCCAGGGAATGAACCTGGGACCTTTTTGCATGCAAGCCCCTCCCCCTTAAGAACAAACAGCCCCACGGTTAAAAGCCCAGACTCTGACTGGTGATGCCAGAGACTGAACGTGGGACCTTCTGTATACAAGGCTGATGCTCTGCCACTGAGCTACGGCCTCTCCTCCAAAAGAAATTGTTGGGTTAGACAGCTGCTATGAAACTCTTCCCACGGGGACCAAAGAAAGGATCGGGCATGTGAATGAGTGGAGCCTGACCTCCAAACCTACATCCAAGCTGGCTCAAACCCATCTATAGCAGCAGGTGCTGTGGCAACGAGCCCTGGAGACCGTTTGGCTGTTCAAGCATTGGTTACCTCCCCATCTGACACTGCTTCTGTCAAACTTCCAGGATCATCCCACTCGCTGGTGGTTACATAAGCCCGAGCAAGCTGCAGCTGCACAGAAACTTCCCAGTGGATAGAAAATGGGGGCAGTGATAAATTTTGCCAGTCCATTTTTATACTCTTAGGTCAGGTTTTGCATTGGCCACAGCTACAAAGCAGATGGGAAATGTCCAACAGCAGATCTTGATTTTAAGGTGCTTTTCTTTCATAAGTGCATTAGTAAAGTGCCCTGATTTAAAGAATGTCTTCCGCACAATGTGGGGATGCAGGGCTGGGGGCGTTTTCAAGGAGGACTGGTGGGCAAGAGGAAAGGGGTGCTTGCTTGGCCATTCCCTCACATCCCAGGCACGTGTGCAGGTTGCCTGTGGTTGCACAGATGCAGGGAACTCCCTGCCCATTTCCAGCAGTTGACAAATGTAGCATGTGCTATGTGGGAGATGTGTGAAATGTTCTGCATGTGCTCAACAGCACTGCTATTTTTATTTCATACATTCCTGGGCCGTGCCTCAGCATTGAAAAAATGGAAGCTGGTTTTCTCAGGACTGGTGATAAACGTGCACGCTCAGAGATCTTCTTGCTGTCATACTTCCCTCTGTGGGTTATAAAGAAGCTTCTTTCACTCCCTCGTCCCCACATCTACACAAGCCACAAATTCCTTGCCTCTTACCCGCCCTGATTCTCTGGAAGGTTTCCTCCCCTCACCCTCATGTTGAATTCCTAAACTTACAAGCTATGCTGGCATCTTTCCTTGTGGTTCTAGACATGCCAGGGGAAGGGGGTTTTGCTATTTGCCAGGGGAAGAGGGGGGTTTGCTATTTATGGTTACTCGGTGGTGATGGACCATCCCTCTTTCTTTTGTTAGGACTTCACAGGCTCAAAAGCTTAGCCCCATTTTGGATCAGGGGATCTGCTGCCTCCCCACTAATCCGCTGAGCCATCGCTGCAGATGGCTTCTCCAAAAAGCTCCCCTCCACCCACTTCTAATAATGAGTGATGCGAGCAGTGAATGAAAGAGGAGCAAGCCAGTGCGGGGGGGGGGCGGATGCTGCTTTGTGGCTGGTGGTTTCACCAGGGATGCTCTGGCGTTTAATCATAGGGAAGGAGGAGGAACCCACAGCTCTGTATAACATAGGATGAGCTCATTCGAGCTGAAAACAGGCAAAAAGGAGGGACGGAGGGAGGGGTAGCAAGAAGGGAGACCGTGCACTGAAGACACCTGCGAAGCGGAAGCTCCGGTGAGCATCGGTGGAGGTTTGCATGCATGTGGATGTGTGTGTTTATTTATTTGTCTTATTTGCATACTGCTGTCCTGAGACTAATTGCTCCAAGCAGCATCAGCAATTTAAAAGCAAAAAAAATACAACAGCATGCCGTAATAAAACAAGCAGGCACAAAACTGTACCTTGCCATTATTCTATGCCTTGTGATTTCTTCTCCAGAGATAACTATTCCCCCTCCCCATCTTTTCTTCCCACATGTGGCACAAAGGTGATGGGAGGGGTGGTTGCAAGCCACTTTTTCACCCTTAGATGGCAGTCGAGGGAGAGGCCAAGATCATCCTCCCCTTTAAAAAATTGCCTTCATTGGCAGGTTTGCAAAAAGACCCGCCCCCCTCCCTTAAGTGCCTATGTTAGCCACTGTGTCCCATCACCCCCCTTCTCCAAGCACATCTGGCCCAGTTTGGTACAGTCTGTCTGATCCCCCACCCCACCCACATCCCACTGGTAAGGTTACTGGCTCAAAAGGGAGAAGGTTCTGGCCCTTCTCTCAGCTGCCTTCCTTTGGATATCTCTGGTGGAAACAACAAAAGAAACAATTCAATGAGGCGAGAAAGATTGTTTCTTCCACCAGGAGTTCCACTAGAGCTTATTTAACTCCAAGCCATGTAAAAGCTTCAAATGCCCATTTCTGCACAGCAGCTTACATCATTTGCCCCTCCTCCATTTTTTTATCCTCACAATAACCCTGTGAGGTAGGTTAGGCATGTGACTGGCCCTAGGTCACCCTGCAAGCTTCTGTGGCATGAGTGGGGATTCAAACCTGGGTTTCCTTGAGTCTAGCACAACGCTTTAACCACTACACCACACTGGATGTAGGACATTTTTTTCCCCTCTAGGTCTGTCGGCATCCCTAGTGTGGTATAGTGGTTAGAGAGTCATATCGGGATCTGGGAGACTCAGAATCAAATCCCCCCTCTGCCATGGGAACCTGCTGGGTGGCCTTGGGCCAGTCACTCTCTTCACGGGGTTGATGTTGTGGAGATAAAATGGAGAAGGGCAGAATGATGTTGCAAGCTACTTTGCGTCCCACAGTGGAATACACACGTGGGCAGTCACCACACAAGCAGTCGCCCATGCTTGCAATCCTATTGCTGCTTTACAATTTAAGAAAAGATCCTCTCGAGGACAGCTTCGTTAGAGACAGTCACATGTACTTGTTAGAGTACTGAACTAGGACCATGGGGTGCTCAGAGTGCTGGACTCACTCTCAGCACTTGCTCTCAGTCTAATCTACCTCACAGGGTTGTTATGTGTATAAAATGAGGAAGGGAGAACCATATAGGCCACCCTGAGCTCACGGGAGGAAGGGAAGGATAAAAATGTAACAGACAGATAGATAATTACTTGGCTGCAGGAGCCATGGCTGAACAGTTCAAATCTGGAATCCCCCCCCCCCAAGTGAATTGCGCTAAGTTTTGAGCCCAGACTGTTAACTACTGGTGAAAATGATATACCCTTTTTGCCACTGCTTCCTTGCAGAGAAGTAGCTTTCTATTAAAGGGACCACACACACAAAATGTGAAGTTGGTTGAAGCTGAACAGATTTTCATCTGTGCAAATGGGCAGTAGAGAGGAACCTGGCAGGGACAGAGATAAGCCTATCTAAGAAGCAGAATGGGTGAGAACCAACCCAGGGTGTGCCTGTTGCCACTGGGAACCAAAGGAAGCACTTTGTGTTAAGGGAGCAAGTTCTAGAGAACTGGTACTAACTGGACTGCAGGTTTTGGCACCATCTCATTAGAAGGAGCTCCTTAGAGCAGGACTGGTTTCATACCCCATAAAAATAAAACACCTGCCCCTCCCCATAAAATTCTCCACTCAGGCGATCCAGGTTCTGCGCCAAAAGAACTAAGCATGCAAATAAAGCTAAGGACCCAAATTTGCATACACACCTTGATTTTTACATAGTTTTTTCCTTGCTGAGCTAATCCTAGGGAGGGTTATGGAGTTCTGCAGGGCATGGAAGCCACACCCCTTCTGGCTTCTGAGATTACCCACCCATTAGTTTCAAGCCTCTCTAGGGTCATAAGGGCTATTTTTAAGGGGGGGTTAACAAGTGAGAGCTGAGATTTTCACAAAGGTGAATTCTTATGGGCACATTTAATATTGTCTGTGCCTGTCCTGCACTTGCTGCAGATGTCACAGACTCCAATCTCTTTCTGGTTATTGTGTCTGTATCAGTGGTGAGTTCATTGCAGGCTTGCAGAATATCAGGCATGAAAAAAGTGCCTAACCCTAATGAAAATTTATAGCACTCTGACGCTTTACAATTGCATGGGCTTCTTTAACCTATATTGCTTTCCATAATGATGACCAAGAAGCATTTCCCCTACACACAACTAAAGCCATGATGCCCCTCCAAATTAATTTTTTAATTGCATTGGAAGAAACAAAATAATTCTTTTTGAATAATATAGGATGAGTTATTATACAAATGTTAATGAATAATTAATTATGGTTATAATTCCTCAGAGATTTTGTTGTGCAGAAAATTAAGGAATGCAATCACACCCCACCCCAATACCCAAGTGGTAAAGGAGAAAACAGAAAAGGGGCTGTGAGGGGTAGGGGTTGAGGACTTCGTGAAAGAAAGAAAAGAATCCATGAGGAACGAGCACCCAATACATCACCTGCACATGGCAAGAAGGCAAGAGAATGAGACAATAAGCTTCAGTTCAGGCTTCAGTTGATAGATGGATGAAAGGATAGATGGATGAATAATCTTTGTTAAAAAGTTAGAATGATGGGAGAAGAGACAGGAAATAATGTAGGAAACAGGAATAACTTTATAACAATGTGTTTTGAGAAAATGATATGTGGACAGATCAAAAGGTGGGGGGGAAACTCCATGCTGGCCCCCAAAACTAAGAGACATCAGTGATTCCAGGGGTGTGCCCCTCCCCATGCTTAGTTTCTCCAATGTGCCCCTCCTGCTTTTGGGGGTCTAGCACTTCATCTGCTCCTAGAGGAAGCAACTTCTATAATAGGCAAAAGAGAGCAGGATTATTTCCTTCTTGAAAGTTCCCCTGACTTCTCTGGTCCTTCCCAGCCCTAGCTGCTTATGGGGTAGCACCTCACCTTGTGGCTCTTGCTACTCACCCCCTTGCAAGCCCAGTTCGTGGTCCAGCCGCTCCCAACCTCACACTCGCCTCCTTCCAGGGAGAGATGCTAAAAGATGCACTTAGCATCAGCCAGGCTGCCAAGCTCTCACCATGACATCATTTCTGAGCCAGCTGATTGGCTGTGCTCAAAAAGCCTGCTGATTGGGCAGCATCTTCTCGGGTAGAAGGAATTGCCTGAGTAACTCCTTGGCTAGCCTGGTGGGCTGGGGATGATGTCACACAAAAGATGCTATTTTCAAGGATGAGTCTTCAGATGCGGAAGGGAACACAGCAAGCATCCCGGCATCAGAGGACAGAGAGGGATGCTCCAGAGGCAATCGAGACTACCCACAGAGGTCTAGCTGGAACGAATAAAACCCATTCCACCCACAGCAAACGAGCACCTGTTATCCAACTAAGGGGATGAAGGAATTATGTTGGGCAGGAAACAATACTTTGTACATGTTATTTTCACTGGAATAATGTCCTAGGAAGAATACTTTTTTGGGGGGGGATGGACAGAATGTCAGGATTTAAAATTCAGATTTTATTTTTTATTTTGCTGTGTTTCAATAGTCAGGATCAAGCTGGAAGCTTCCAAGGATTTCAGGCAGAGTGTAGGCTTCCCTAGCTCTTGCTATGAGCAGACATAAAGCTGTTTTGTACCAAGTCAAACCATAGGTCTGTCAAGGTCAGCACAGTCTACTCAAATTGCCAGTGGCTCTTCCTGGGTCTCAGGCAGAAGTCTTGCTTACCACCTTCCATCTGATCCTTGCTTAGCTGGAGGTGCCAGGGATTGAACTTGGGACCTCCTGCATGCCCTACAGATCCTATACCACTGAGCCACACCCTCCCATAACCTGATCCTTTTAACTGGAGATGCAGGGATTAGACCAGGGGGCTTTCTGCCAGCCAAGCAAGTCCTTGACCACTGTACCACAGCCTCTCCCCAACTAAGGTGTAGCCCCTCTTTTCCTCAGGTGTGGTCTTGCTTGGGAAGGGAACCCAGAACCTCTCACACCCAACTGAAGAACCACACCCCAAGATAAAAAAAACTGACTAGACCAATAGACTTGTTGTGTTGGCTTCCCAAGGCTATAATATTAGAGTAGTAACACTGGCAGCTGCCTCTCTCACACAGCTTCTGTATGATTTATTGAGATAATATACGAAGTATGTTTCATGCTTGGCACTCATTATATAAAATGCTGTTATTACTATTAAACAAATGTTTGATGAATGTTGATGCTTACCAATAAGATATTTTTGGAAACAAATGCCAAAAAAACACTTACCATGTCTTAGTAAACTTTTTTGGGGTGGCATTTACTCATGAATATCAAGGCTGGGTACCTTTAGTAAAGGTAAAGGTTTCCCTTGCTAGAAAGCCAGTCAAATCCAACTCTAGGTGGTGGTGCTCATCTCCATTTCCAAGCCGAAGAGCCAGCGCTGTCCAAAGACTTCTCCGTAGTCATGAGGCCAGCATGACTAAATGCCAAGGCACATGGAACGCTGTTACCTTCCCACCGAACCGGTACCTATTTATCTACTTGCAATTTCTTGCTTTTGAACTGCAAGGTTGGCAGGAGCTGGGGCCAGAGATGGGAGCTCACTCCATCATGCGGCACTTGGGTCTTGAACTGCCACACTACTGATCTTCTGGTCTGCAACTCAGTGTCCTAACCTCTAAGCCACCGCGGCCCCCTGGGTACCTTTGGCAGATGACAAATTCCACCCTCCTTTCTAACCAGTAAAGGAGAATTCTCCAGCATGGCATCCACTGATGCCATCACGCCAACCAATTTGTTTCCTGGTATCTGCATGTGTGGAAAGAAACAGAAAGTTTTGGGTCACTCCCTACTAGCTGACTGACTAGCAAAATGCTGACCTCATCCTGGGCCACTGCTGGGTCACTGCTGTGGCCCCTTGGCTTGGAAGTGTTCAGAACTGTAAAGGAAGTAATCACATGTCAAACATTTTCTTATACAGAATTATAACGCCTCTAAAATTAGTACAGGTACTGTCGGGGATCTGAGCAACTCCCCAGGCTCCCTGGATTCTAAGGTCAGCCAGACACCGTGGCTATGAGTGGAAGTGGCAACACCTGTGGCACCTTCAAGGAAAAGCCTGCTGCTCCACTGCTTGGTAGGTACTGGCCCTCTAACAGCCCGCTGCCTGATGAGCCACTGGGATGCAGCCTTGAGCCAGGGGTGGGGGAACATGGACCATTTCCACAGTAGTGAAATTCCCTGCGTTGACGTTTTTAAAACTGCACATTATGTGACATTTTCCGCAATAGATTTTTCCTCACCAGGCGCAAACCTGAAGTTTTCTCCTTCTTACCCCACATTGTTGTAATTCACTAAAACTGGGGTGATGGAAACCTCATTCCCTCTCAGGCGGAGGCCTGCAGGAGGGTACACAAGTTGCCCCCTACTGGGAAGGATCTGCCAGACCTGGGCAGGTCTTCTACTTATAAAGGTAAAGGTTTCCCTTGCTTGAAAGCCAGTCGAATCTGACTCTAGGGGTGTGGTGCTCATCTCCATTTCCAAGCTGAAGAGCCAGTGCTGGCAGGGCCGGCCCCAGGTGTCTGGGCACCCTAGGCAGGCCAGCCTGTGGCGCCCACACCACCAGGGATGCCAACCTCCTGGTGGGGCCTGGAGACTGGGGGCAGCGGCCCGAGCAGCGAGACAGCGCCCGGTTACCCTGCCCCTTCCTTCCCAGCGCCAGCTTGCTTGGGCGCTCCACAGCTGCAGGGTGCCCAGGAAAGCCAGGGAAGAGGCAGGGGTTCTAACCCCTGCCCCTTCCCTCCAGTGCCAGCTTTCCTGAGCACTTCACAGCTGTGGGCGCCCAGAAAGCCAGGGAAAAGGTGGGGTTTAAACCCCCGCCTCTTCTCTTTGAGCCGAGTGCCCCAGCAAGCCCCAGCAAGCCAGGCTCTGCCGCTGCCTCCTGAGCCACTCCAGGGCACCCTTCGCTGGCGGTGGTGGCGGGGGCTTCTCACTGGGGACGGAAGCAGTTTGGCACCCTGCAGGCCTGGCACCCTAGGCAAGCGCCTAGCTTGCCTAGTGGGCGAGCCGACCCTGGATGTTTCCATGGTCATGTGGTCGGCATGACTAGACGCCAAGGTGCACAGAAAGCTGTTACCTTCCCACCAAAGCCGTACCTATTTATCTACTTGCAATTTCTTGCTTTTGAACTGTTAGGTTAGAAGGAGCTGGGACCGGAGATGGGAGCTCACTCCATCATGCAGCACTCGGGTCTCGAACTGGTGAACTACCGATCTTCTGGTCTGCAGTTCAGTATCTTAACCACTGAGCCTCAGCAGCCCTTATATACACACACACACACATGCACACACACATATATATATATTATACATAATAACCAGTAAATTTATTCAAAGAAATCAGTGGCAAAGCTTTTTAAAAAACATAGAATTGTTTTAGATTTGTTGAAACTTCCAAATCTCACTAGTCAAAAATTGAATATGAAATTTTTTCTGGCAGTCTCAGTGCTTCACACTTGTCGGCATCTCTGGGTTGTTGTGTCAGGCAGCAATATAAGGCTTCACAGATGAAAACTCCCAAATATTGGGCCAGACTAAAGGACAAACTGGATATGATCCCATTTACTGATTCTTAGATCTCCTCCCAGGAATGTGCATCAACTTGGAATTTAAAAAAATATGGAGACAAATATTATCATCAGTTATTGTCTGAAGATGAAACTGTGGGTTAAACAGCATAGGAGCAAAGGCAGATTCAAACAAAAAAGGCTGGCAAAACTAATTAAAAAGGAAATGGTTTTTATCACAATGTAATATAGAAGTGAGACTTTTGAGTTTGATTTCTTTCCACAGATCCTTCTTTCCAGATCTCTTTGAATTTGTTTTAAGTGCTGAGCTGACATCTGGCCCAAACAAAGAAGCCCAAACAGGACAGAGAACAAAGAGGTTATACAAGGAGTGCCTTTATTAAACTCTCAGGCTGGTGTTGTGATTTATCTGACCCATCTGCTGATTTTCTTCAGAAGGGAGATTAGTACAACTGTGCCTTTGACAAGGTAGCAGAAATATCCAGCTTTTGTTTTTATTTACAGCACACAAATTCCTACAGGCATGCATATAATTGTTTGTATAGTAGAGGCATACGTATTTATATACACTTTCCCTCAGTCATACACATCACTGCCTACTCAGAGGAACACACACTCACAGATACCTTTGTATATATATATATATATGCTCAAGGCATGACTATTTGAACTGTTGTCCCAAATATGTACATGAGAACATGATATGCTGGAATGATTCATCCCCAGTTCCGTAACTTCCCTGGCTATGGCCTTGTCCATATGACCCCAACAACATGATTTGTTCTTAATCCTCCTGTAAAGTACCCCATGCCCAGTTCCTACAGAGCAGGATACAGGTAGGGAGAAATGCCTTGAGCTGACCTTTGTTGATCCCTACTGGCAAACAGAGTTTAAGATGCTGAGTTTAAGACTTCTTAAGAGTTTAAGACACTGAGCTGCAGACCGCCAGTTCGAGACCCTAGTGCTGTGTGATGGAGTGAGCTCCCGTCTCTGGCCCCAGCTCCTGCCAACCTAGCAGTTCAAAAGCAAGAAATTGTAAGCAGATAAATAGGTACCACTTCAGTGGGAAGGTAACAGTGTTCCGTGTGCCTCGGTGTTTAGTCATACCAGCCACATGATCACGGAAATGTCTGTGGACAGCGCTGACTCTTTGGCTTGGAAATGGAGGTAAGCACCGCCCCCTAGAGTCAGATTTGACTAGCTTTCAAGCAAGGGAAACCTTTACCTTTTTATTGGCCAACAGAGGAGGAGTTGGAGGAGGAGGAGAGGAGGAGGAGGAGGAGATTGGATTTATACCCCGCCCTTCACTTGGAGTCTCAGAGTGGCTTACAAACTCCTTTCCCTTCCCCTCCCCACAACAGACACCCTGTGACGTAGGTGGGGTTGAGAGAGCTCTGAGAGAACTGTCCTTGAGAGAACAGCTGTGCCAGAGCTTGTGACTGACCCAAGGTCACATCAGCAAGTGCAAGTGGAGGAGTGGGGAATCAAACCCGGTTCTCCCAGATAAGAGTCCGCGCACTTAACCACTACACCAAACTGGAAAATTGCAAGGCTGCCTGAATTTTAAAAGATTTGGTTTTTTCTTGTGCTCACAGAGACACAAACCTTTTGTCATGCTTCCCAAATACTGTTAGTTGCCCACACTGTTTCTTATAAGTATTATTGCATGCTTAATCAGAAGAAAGAGACTGATACAAGTAAATGGCAGGCCTCGGTTGGAGACGGAGTGTTCAGGAGCAGCACTCTCGGGCTGCAGTCACACACACTAAATCAGGGGTCCTCAACTATGGCCCGCGGGCCACATGTGGCCCGCGGAGGACATTATGCGGCCCGCCGAGTGTTTTGCCGCCCCCAACCCCCCCCCGTGGCCTCTTTCTTCCTCCAGCAGCCCTGGGCGGCAAGAGCGCCCAGGAGCTGAGGAGGAGGAAGGGCGAGCAGGCTGGTCATGGGGGAGGGGCGACGCGGCGGAGGGCGAGCAGGCTGGTGGGGGGAGCGAACGTGGCAGCAGGGCGAGCAGGCTGGTGGGGGAGGGCGAACGCGGCGGCCCTCCAACAGTCTGAGGGACAGTGAACTGGCCCCCTGTTTAAAAGTTTGAGGACCCTGCACTAAATAATCCACTTTCAATCAACTTTCAATGCACTTTCCAACTGGATTTTGCCAGTTCACACAGTAAATATTCAGTTGGAAAGTGCACTGAAAGTGGATTATTTAGTGTGTGTGACTGCAGCCTGGGAGTGTGGAGCCTGGGGGGGCACATGACCAAGCCCCACCCCCTGCTCCCAGCAACCCTCAGGCCACAAGGAGGCAGAAGAAGGAAGATAAGTTGCCTGCCTCCCACCCCATCCACGGCTTCCTCCAGAGCCCCCCCGTCTTTCTTTGCTTGCCCACTTTCTTTGCCCTCTTTCCCTCTTTCTCCCTCCCTCCCCATCTCTTTCTTTCTTTGTTTCGTTGTTTCTTTCCCATTCTTTGCCCGCTTTCCCTCTTTCTCTTCCTTCCTTCCTCCCCATCTCTTTCTTTCTTTCTTTCTTTCTTTCTTTCTTTCTTTCTTTCTTTCTTTCTTTCTTTCTTTCTTTCTTTCTTTCTTTCTTTCTTTCTTTCTTTCTCTCTCTCTCTCTCTCTCTCTCTCTCTCTCTCTCTTTCCCAAAATTCTTTGTCCTCTTTCCCTCCCTCCCTCTTTCTCTTCCTTCCTTCCTTCCTTCCTCCCCATCTCTCTCTCTCTCTCTTTCTTGCCAGCTTGCCATACTTCCGGTGATGTCAGGGGGTGTGGCATATGCTAATGAGCTACTGCACCTCTTTTTCTACTAAATGACCCCTGGTAAATGGTATGAACTAAGGGCATTTTTATTTAACTATTAATTCAACAGGATAAACTATAACTGGCAAGGGCTGTAACATACATCCGGCAAAGGGATCCCCTGATCCATTTCCCGGCCTTAAACGGGGTGAAACACCTAGACCCTGGTGTAAGCCAACCACAACAGGGCCTTTGCCAGGCGGCAGACATGCTAACACCCCACCATGAGCCAACCACCTGTAGCTGTGGAGCACAAGGGGAGACCCAGCCTGAGGTGTATAACAGGCTACCTGCAGTCCCCATCCCAAGAAATGGTTTGTGCTAGGTGTGCTGACCCCCCAAACAAGGGGGGGTCCTGTCACTTGGTGTTCCCCCTCATAACGGGAACAGGCCAGATTTCCGCCTACCCTAACTAATGGCACCGCCCGGAGCCAATTCCCCAACCTCAAAGACAGTGTGAGGAAGGCAAAACCACCCCCCTTTCCCGGCCAATCTGAAGGGGGGGAATTCCTACCCAGCCCCAAATTGGTGACCAGCATAAGCCCACATTGTCTAGAGAGGGAGGGAGGGCTGACTGCAAATGAACTGCCCAGATGGGAGGGGGCGCTACAGTAATAAAGACCAAGGTCCTCCCATCACCAAATACCCATATGGGCGGGAATCGCCACAACCAGTCTCCTTCCAAGCCTGCAAAGTAGGCCCTCCATCCTTAGGCAGCTCCCTGAGCCGTCGTCTGCTAGGGCCTTATTCTCCTTAAAGTGGTTTGTAAGGAGATATCCCAGTGTTTTAATTATGAAAGCGCCCTCATATTGATTCTCTGTGAGAAAGGTTTTACTCGTAGTAGTAGTGGTGGTGGTGTCGGTGGTAATAGTAATGGAAGTCTAATATTAAGGAACACATTTTAAGCTTCATTTACCGAAACAACCTCCAGAACTAATTTATGTATTTCTATTGATATGAGCATCTGTTAAAACAGTTTTAAAGGTATTCCAGGCAAGAACTATCTGTCACTTGCAATTCTGGCAATCTCTGACTAGACAGAATTTCAGCCTCAGGGCAGGAAATGTTGAAGTGATAAAGAGACATTAGCTGGGTCTACAGTTTAATCTCTCATTTTCTCATCAACCCTATCCTGATGTTCAATGCTTTAAAAGGCTGCGGAGGTTCCGCTTTGGCATTAGAGATAACAACCATTCCTTGCTTAGGCTAGCTAAGAAAATCCTTCCTTATTGTTGAATGCAAGAGTTTCATTCTAAACCGCTTTCCCCATGATTAGAAAGTAAAGTCTGGCAATCTTAGAACCATTCCAGTTCACAAAAGAATACATTGCATTCTTGTTTTATTTGATCAGACTTGCACTATAGGCACACATATCATTCAAATCTCAATCATGGCAACATGCCCCTCTTGCTGGACTATATATTGTATATATTGTTGCATTCAGTGCAATAGGTGGGGGAGGAACAGAACTCCAAGGGCAATGGACCAGGCAAGCTAAGGCTGAGGTCTGTGTGGATAGACTACAAAATGTTTTCACCGTGTAATTGTTGCACAGTTGTGACCACATGGAAAACAAATTATCCTGGCCCCCACCTGGTGGAACATGCTCCCTGCTGAGATCAGGGCCCTGCAGGATCTTATCCAATTCCTCAGGGCCTGCAAGACGGAGCTGTTCTGCCAGGCTTTTGGCTGAAGCTGCAGGCGTCCACACATGGCCCCTCCCGAGGTTGCTGTGTCCCACCCACTGATAACTGGCCATACCTACCTACATCAATGGGCCGGATTCTCCCTACAGCAAGTCATGATTATTGATTTTATATGTTTATAATGTGTTTTAAAATGTTATTGCATTTATGGAAACGTTGTAACCTGCCCTGAGTCCATTTATGGGATGGGCGGGATATAAATGCGGAAAATAAATAAATAAATAAAAATAAACATTTCTGCCTGTAAAGGCCTTTTCTACTTATTTATTTCATTGATATTCTGTCTATTGCATTGATATGCAAAGTCTTCCCATTCAGACGCTGACCAGACCTAGCTTAGACAAGGCTGCTTGTCGTACCTGTATTGTGCTTTCCTACCCCTTCCCCTCAGCAGCAGGTTGACAGCAGCAGCAAGAAATTTGGAGCACAAAGCCACTGGGACAGTCTTGTACTCCCCGCCCCCTCTGCCCACCAGCTTTGTGTACAGGTTAAAGTGTCAGACCAGGATCTGGAAGAGCCAGATTCAAATCCCCAGTGCACCATAAAGCTCAGTGGGTGACCTTGGACCAGTCACCCTTGGAGGAAGGTTGGAATAAAAAGCTACTGAAGAAATAAAACAATGACAGCTGTCAACGTGATATTTAGTTATCTTTTGGCTGCCCTGTATGCCACCCTGAGTTCTTTGTAAGAAGTGTAGGATAAAAGAATACTAAATAAACAAAATAAATAAAGATGGGAGTGGGTGGTTGGGCCTCCATCTTTGTTCCCTCCACTGGTCCTGCTTTCCCTCCCCACTATCTCCTCCTGATTCCTGTGTTGCTGCTGTCTTCTCCATGGCCTCTTTCTTGGCTCATCTCTCTCTCTTGCTTGCACATGCTCCACCATCTTCTCCTCCTCCTCATGGTGTACTTTGTTTGTGGGGGTTACTAAGCAACCTCCAAAATGGCAGCTGAGATCTCATAACATAGCATTGTGAGAGCTTAGCTTCAACCACTTGGGTTAGCTTCAACCATAAACTCCCCCCTCGACCTATTTTCCTTTTCTGCAAACATGGGTGTTTCCCCACATTTGAAGAAACCCATCCTCCCTTCTGTACATGATCTCCACTGGGCAAATTTTTTATCTGCATTTTGAGGTCATGTTCAGAATTAGAAATAACAAGTGGGAGACCCACAGAGACTCAAATGTCATTTCCCCACTCCCTCTTGCTTTGTCTCTCCCAAGCAATGCTGGCAGCATCTTCCCTTTCGTTCTTTCCCACCTACTGACCCAACTTTTCCCATTCCCCTTCCTTAACTTCAGCTTTCTCTTTTTAACTCCCCCCTCTACAATTAGGGATGCCAGCCTCTAGGTGTCACCTGGAGATTTCCCACTATTACAGTTGATCTCCAGATGATCAAGATCATTCCTCTGGAGAAAATTGCTGCTTTGGAGAGTGGACTATGCCTTATACTCTACTGTGGTCCCTCCCCTCCCCAAACCCCACCCAGGCTCCACTCCCCCAAATTTCCCAGTATTTCCCAACCCAAAGTTGCCAACCCTTCCTACAGCTTTACCCAGGGTTGCCAGCTCCAGGTTGGGAAATACCTGGAGCTTTTGGGGGTGGAGCCTGAGGAGGGTGGGGTTTGAGGAGGGGAGAGTCTTAAGTGGGATATAATGCCATACAGTCCACCTTCCAAAGTGACCATTTTCCCCAGGTGACGTGATCTCTGTCACCTGGACATCAGTTGTAATAGCAGATCTCCAGCCACTACCTGGAGGTTGGCAACACTAGCTCTACATTCCCTTACTCCTGTTTTTAGTCTCCCTCTCTCTGCCCCCTACCCTGTGCTGACACTAACAGTTTTGGAAGCCTCAGCAATTTTGGTTGGGGCTGCCTAGCAACCCACCAAATGGCACTGAGACTTCAGTGACATCATTTGCTTTAAAAAGTAGACATCGCTTCTATGATTTTAGGGTTTTTAAACATCACCCATGGGGTTTGTTTGTTTGTTTGTTTTAAATTTCTTATTTTTCTATAAACCTGAGGCTTCCCCTATCTGTACATGGCTCCATTGTGTGGATTTCTGATCCAAATTCAGAGGCCATTATTAAGAATTAGATATCACTACGATGGTTTATTCTACAGGCTGGCCTAAAGTTGTGTGACTCTGAAGCTTTGACAAAAGAATGTTAATGCTTCTTAATGGCTGCTGATATCTCCTCAGTGGGCATCACTTATTAGTGGCTGTTTCAAGCACAGATCAGGGAATTTGGAAGAGGTTATTCTACACACACACACACCCGGCAACCTGGGATGGGGGAAGTGTGAGTCTGTGACTGTTTCCAAATGGATGTTGTTCACCATTTTTACTTCCAAACTGGAGTAGTTTTCCTCATAGTGGCATCTTCTAACTGACCACTTCCCATATTTCCCTCAGCCTCTTTACAGTCTTTCTCAGCTGCTTCATTATGATCTTTTTGGAAAGAATGCAGCCCAAACACGTAAGCCTGCCATCTGGACAGGAAAGTCCACATTTTCCACATTGGTGCTAGTTTCCTTCAGTCAGTCCCTTGAAATTGCTATTTTCCCCACCAAGTCACCAGAGGGCTTTTTTGGGGGTAGTAATTTGGTAATTTCTATAGCACTATAACAATTATAGATTTAAAAAGAAACATTAAAAGTATTCTGGTGGCATGGCAAAGAAAACGATACCTGATGGAGGAAAGTGCACAAAATACTGCCATGTGGACACTCTGTTGCCAATGCAAATGCCTCTGTATTTGCAGTAGAAAAAAAATCATGCAAAATGACAAATCCTGGCGATGTGGATACAGCCCGTGTCTCAAGAAAGCAGAGTTCAGATTCTGAAAAAGACTGAGCACAAAGCCGGCAGACACCACTATGAGTTGGCTGAAGCACCTTGGAATACAGGATCTCTCTCTCTCTCTCTCTCTCTCTCTCTCTCTCTCTCTCTCTCTCTCTCTCTCTCTCTCTCTCTCTCTCTCTCTCTGGGGATACTACTCTCTCCTGCAGAGGGATCCAAACTAGGTAGAGCTCTACACCCGGAGCTTCTACAGAGATGGGTGTAATCATACTAATTGGCTAATCCTATTAACTGGAAGCAGTTTTTCACTTATGAGTGAGATAAGTTATAGATGCCCAATCCCTTGTAGAAGAGTTTGCAGAAAAAGAGAAACATCACTGTTTGCTTGCGGTCTTTGTTTATTCATGCAGCCCAGATGTTAACTGAAACATCAAGCATGTTTATTTCAGATTATTGCCAGAAGATATAAGGGAAGATGTCAGTAGTAGATTACATCTTCCTCAACAGAATCCAAAATTCAACAGAGTTTCTGCTGCTAGTACCATATAATCAGAATTGAGGACTGGTGTGACTTTCTGTGCCATGAGGATGCTACTAAGGGCAAAGCTGTTTTGGTCTTCCCAGTTATTGCTGGTGGGTTCTGCTGGCAGAATGGAGCCTGGGAGAGAAAATGCCATGAGCTGGTTGCATTGGTTACTAACCCTTTGAATACAGATTCAGGTGGGTAGGGTAGCCATGTTGAGTTTAGGGAAGAAGTCATTGCTATATACAACAAGGACCTGGCTGTATGTGGAGATCTTGGGCAGGGTTGAAGTTGATCATTAGATATTTAATGGCAGACAGAGAATTACAAACTGTGTTTGAGACTGTTCGTCCCAAAATATATCTATGGGATTTATCATGTCTGCAACAAACTGCCACTTCTTCAAGTTGTTCTCAGAAGTATATTGAAGACAAAAGTTTTTTAAAAGAAAATATTGGTTACCTACTTTATATCAGTAATCAGTCTATAGCTTTGTCTTATACAGTGCACAAAAATATCCTTGAAGTCCTTTCTTTGGTAGGATATGCAGGATGGGTATTATCTGTGGTTTTCCAGAGCTACCCTTCATTTGTTCTGTGTTCCCCAGATACATGTAGAATCATGGCAGCTGACCCAGGCAGACTCTTCTTGTTTACCTACTTAGAGGGTTTTTACCCTGCCTTTCTCTGTAACCCAACTCAAGGCAGGTCAATGTGTATTCAGTTGGTGTGTGCACTCACCTGCTCTGAAAGGATGGTATAGAGTGGAGGGTAAATCTCAGCTGGGAAGAAGATAGAAATAGAAAAGTAATTATTCAAATAATCAAGTGAGACCTGTGTACAGATCTCTCTCCCAAACACGTATACACATTGTCTCTCACCTGTTCAGGGCGTAGCCTTTCAATGCTGCGATGTTCTGACTGGGGGACTGCCTCTCTCTCAACTATAAGCCAAAACCAAAAAGTAACATTGGTGGGGATCTGGAACGGGTTTGCCTACATTATCCTGAACTCTTAGACAACATCCCCAGAAAGGGGGGCAGTGTTCTCTGCTAGAATGACTGCAAAAAACAACCTTAGAGCTGGGTTTTAATACAGACAGGAAATCTGGAATAGATGGAATGCTAGGTAGCAGCGGGCTACCTCCTACTCACCCCTGAAAATGTTGAGGTTGAAGTTTGGGGTTTCCTGTTGCTGCCTATTATTGCTAGCACGCTGACTTTGTCTCACCATGGGAGGATGTAGGGTGAAATTATTCAAACCAGGAGTAAGAGAAGAGGAGAAAGTGGGCCTGAAAGAAAATGAGAAGGGGTAGAGGGAGATGTGTAACAGGCGGAGGGGGGGGAGTAACTGAGTGACGCAGTATTTGCATGGCATGCAAAAGGTCCCAGGATCCAATCATTGGGGTCTCCAGGCAAAGGAACCTTAAACAGTATGGCTAGAAACACTCTTTCTGAGACTCTGGAGAGTTGTTCCTAGTCAGAGGACAACATTTGACTAGATGGACCAATAGATTAAATTTCTGTAAGGCAGCTGCATATGACAACTGGGGGGGAAACTTGCATTAATAGTAAAAATAACAAATAATGCTACATCGGTGACATATTTAATGCAATTGTAGCATCACAGTGGAGATAGCAGAACACCTCACTTTAGAACTCACCTACAGGATAATCTTTGACTGGCAGCTGGAGAAGGAGTAGCTGGAAAACAGAACTTTTATTATATATGACATGAACGGTTGAAGTCTACTGAAAAATGACATGAGAAGAAGGAAGGCTTAGCATGTAGGATATCATGCAGGATGTCTGATTTTGGATATAGATTAGAGGGAAATGATACATTGGACAGCTGGAATCATTTCCCCCCCTCCAGGGCTTTTTTTGTAGAAAAAGCCCAGCAGGAACTTATTAGCATAATAGGCCACACCCAACAGCAAAACTCATTAGCATATTAGGCCACAGCCCTGACAGCACAGCTTATTAGCATAATAGGCCACACCCCCGTGTTGCCAGAAGTGGGGGTCATCCAGCCACACCCACCTTTTGCTTCTTATTCTGTTTACCTTGTTTGTTGTCAAAACCCAGGGCTTTTTTTGGAGCAGGAATTCCTTTGCATGTTAGGCCACACACCCCAAATGTAGCCAAACTGAATGAGTTTCTGCTGTTTGGTGTGGTGTATTATGCTAATGAGTTCCTGCTGGGTGTGGCCAACTCTGGAGCCAGCCGGAACTCCATTCCTGTGTGTTCCTGCCCCAAAATAGCCCTGCCCCCCTCTATGGGACTGAGGGACTTGCATTCTAGAATAAGCTACAGTTAAAGCTGGTATCTTGGTCCACGAAAGCACTATCTGAAATCCTGGGACAAGGACAGGCAAATAGTTCACAGTCTATTATTTCTGGTCCTGTGTTGCCAACTTAACTCAAATAATCCTTGAACAAATGTAAACATGTCTGGAATTCCCCTTGTGCCGCTGATATTTCTTACCATTTCTAGAGTTGGCTGGGGTTGTCCTTCCTTCGGTCATCCTGGTGCCTCCTGAAGTATGCTGGGTAAAAATGAGAGCCTCACCAAAACTATATAAGGAACAAAGTAACATACCCATCCTCTGTTTTCCTTTTCTGGGAAAAGATGGTGGTAGTGGTGGTATGGTAACTCACATGGCTACCTACCACGGAGGAGATGGAGTCCATAGAAGAAGAACGGCTATGAGAGACAAAGGCACAAAATGTCAAGTCACTATTGATGAAGATTGGATACCGACAGTTGCCTTAAACGTTTCTTTGTGCAGCGGCAGAGTATAAGATGTTTTTATAAATAAATATTCTCCACTGTTTATTATCCCCAAAGAAAATGACATTCCTCCTGTGCCTACCTGACTACCTCACTGGAATGCTGGAAACTGGGCCTTGGTGAAACTGCCAAGTATGAGACAGAGAGTTATTGTGAAAAGGTAGCATGACGTTGAATACAGTGGTATGCTTTGCACAAAAAAGGTATCAAGTTCAGTTCCTGACATCTTTTGCTGAAGGTATCCAGAACAACAGGGCAATGGAAAAGTTTTCTATGTTAGGCTCTAGAAAGCTCATTGGGCTAAACAGTACTATTTAGATCAGTGATACTTACTCAGTGGCGCAGGAGCCATATGTGGCCCTTTGACATACCACCTGCGGCTCTTCTGAGCACAGTTCACCCATATGGAACTTACTCCATGCTTCAGGAAAAAGGGGAAGACCTTTGTTGAATGGTCTTTTAGCTGGCAATTGAGGTGGAGGCCCTAAGGTGCAGGCCTCATACCAAGGATAGAAGTAAATGTGGTTCTTCGGATTTATGGTAACTGTGAATATGGATCTCTCTGAGCTGCATAGTCAGGACCACTGATTTAGATGGATCTATTGGTCTGACTTGGAGTATGATAGTTCCTTATATGTCCAAAGGGGAAGCAATGCTCACTTCTTCTCAGACAAACGAATACATGTGCACTTTTAACCTGACTCTCATGCTTCCACATATGTTACCACGTTCATTCACATTCCTGCAAGAAAAATATGCAGGACTCTATATATCCAGTGGGGGGGAAACACTCTGACTCTCTCTCTCTCCATTTTCAGGAACAGATTTACTCCCAGATGTAAAAGGCCATAATGCAGGCATGTATGTGAACTATGCTGCCATAGGCGTATTTTCTCAAGACTACCATTTTCCTACCTGTCTGTAATGGAGGCGTGATGGCAACTGGCCTTGGGGTGCTGTTTCTGCATTAAATGGAAAGGAATTCTGTTCAGTCATGACTCTCTTGTCCCAGATGTTCAACTGACCCTTAGCCAAAAATCCAGCACTCTCATTCTGAAGAGCCTATAGGCTGGGCATCATTAGGCATGGTAACAGCATTACACCTGACCATTTTCTTAATACCCACAGCCAGACAACCATTCAGGTTACCTAGGCACTGGCAGTATGGCTGGGGCCAGCAGTGCATGAGCAGGCAACAGGCATGGTTTATGCCTGATATCACCACCCGGACCTGCACAGAATCATGCATGTTTAGGATGCTATCAGTATTCCTGAGCCTGGCTTGCTTGAAGTATGTACAACCCTCACTCACCCTATCTTCACAGGTATCCATTTTTATTTTTTTGGCATTTGGGCCCCAAAAGATGTCTATCCTTGCCACATGGTGTAGTCCTTGTCAGAGCAGGAAAAACTATTTCATTTTAGGAAGGGCTGGCATTTATGGGGGTGGACCGGTGTTGATAGACACTGTCAGTGTTCCCTCTAAGCTGAGTTAGTGTGAGCTCACACATTTTTGACTTAGCTCAGGAAGGATGGCTCCAGAGCAAACTAATTTATGCAGTAGCCAGATCATTCACTCACTGCTTTAATGCCAGTCGCTCACAAAGTAGAATTTTTGCTCAGAGGACTCCACAGCTTAGAGGGAGCATTGGACACAGTCAGGCTGAAAAAAACCTCAGCACTCCAAGATAGATAGATAGATAGATGATAGATAGATGATAGATAGATAGATAGATAGATAGATAGATAGATAGATAGATAGATTGATAGATAGATGATAGATGATAGATAGATAGATGATAGATAGATGATAGATAGATAGATAGATAGATAAATAGATAGATAGATGATAGATAGATAGATAGATAGATAGATAGATAGATAGATAGATAGATAGATAGATAGATAGATAGATAGATAGATGATAGATAGATGATAGATGATAGATAGATAGATAGATGATAGATAGATGATAGATAGATAGATAGATAGATAGATTGATAGATGATAGATAGATAGATGATAGATAGATAGAAGATAGATAGAAGATAGATAATAGATAGATAGATAGATAGATAGATAGATAGATAGATAGATAGATAGATAGATATAATTATGAATCCTTCTAATCAGAATAGCACCTGACTATTGGCTACAGCATTCTTTTGAGACCCAGAAGTCAGGGTTCCAGAATTCAGGTTAGCCAGGACCCTCTATGCTCTTGGGGGGGATTGCAAAGGGACTGTTCTCCCTTTTCTTTCTGTGTGTGTCTGTGCATATGACAGCTGGAGAGCATCCTTCATCATGCCCCTATTTGCTCCCACCAGAAAGTAGAAGGAGAGAAAGCAAATGGCAGGTCACTGCGGTTTCTAAGTTAGGTTAGAAATCCTTCCTTCCTAAAATCTGCACCCTCATTTCTGTAGCCTGTATATTTTCTAGAGGTGTTGATAGTAGAACAAAGCTTTGTACTTGTTTAAGAGATAAAGAGACCGACCTGATTCCTACCTGTAAGCCTTGCCTTGGCCCATGTTAACAAACAGCCTCATTTGATAGTCCTCCTGGCATTAAAATGGTGAAAGGGGTGGATTCTGGGCAATGCTCCCTCTAAGCTGTGGAGTCTCATGAGCAAAAATTCCACTTTGTGAGCTATTGGCATTAAAGTTGTGAGCCAGCGATTTGGCTGCTGCATAAATTAGAGTCCGGTTACATGTGCCAGATAACATGGGGGGAGCGAGGCTATTTGCGCCGTATTACTTTGACCCACCACTGCATGGTCAGATGCAGCGGCGGGTGAATCGGGTTTTTTCCTTTGCCGCATGTTTCCGATGCGCTCCAACAAGGGATCGCTGACGCAATGGGAGTGCACCAAAGCGATCACACGGGAAAGTCCGTCTGCCCCTCATTGCAAACCTGTTTGATACTGCACTTCCCCTGATATTTTTTAACTCTGCTTCTTCAGCAGGGTGAAACGGGTTGGCGACGGGTGCAGGATGCTTGCCAGATGTTCCTGTGTGATCACGCTTGAAAAATCTGCCCGGCATTTGTGCAGATTGCACGACTAATTCTGTGTGTGATCGGGACCTTGGTTTGCTCTGGGGTCATCCTTCCTGAGCTAAGACACGAATGTGTGAGCTGGAGGCTAAAAAACTGTGAGCTGGCTCACACTAACTCAGCTTGGAGGGAACACTGATTCTGGGAAATGGAAGCTACTGAAGGGAAAGCCCTCCCAAAAACCTCATAAGAGAGTTGGGGAGCAGGGAGGGATCCCTACAGGGAAGGCTGGACTTTCCTCGGACCAAAGAAACTCCCCATGGACTTTAGGAGGGATTGCACCTCACTCGCCTGCTTCCTGGCTGGTTGCACAAATTTGGAGAGAAAGTAGCCTGACAGACCCTGGCGTGGGAAATGTTACAGTCATTACATTTGATAATCTGCAGCTTCTAACAACTGTCCAAAGTGAGTAGAAGACATACTAACCTACTGCCCTGGAGATGGTGTGGAGAACCCTGTAGAAAAAAAAAAGAGGGAAGGGAGAGTGGCAGGATCTAAATATAGGCATGCAAAGGGAGTGATTCCCTTTCCTTACAAAGACAGAGTCACCACTGCTGGAGCCACATTTGCCCTGCAGCTAGTGATTTCCGCATCTACTCAGTCCTCAAAAACAGGATTGAGTAGATGGGGAAATGCGAAACTGCAGGCAAATGTCCGCAGCAGCTGTGAAATGACATGCCATCGGGCTAGGGAAGGGCAAGCATGGAGCAGCCCTTGGGAACGCCACTAGTGGCACAGAGAAATGCACAGGTGTCACTCCTTCCAGTAGAAGGGAGTCAGAAACCAAGACATACAGAACTGAGCCTGCCTTTAGCAAACCCTACCTTTAAAAAGCTGAGAGTTTTCTTCAGTTCACTGTTTTCCATCTGCATAGCCTTCAGCTCCCTAAACATTTGGGAAAGGGGATACAAGATAAGGGTTGTCTGACTAAGCAGTTGACACTGGATCCTATTACTCTCTTCTGCTAAGTCTTCCTTCAAGGGAGACGGACTATGGATAATGGCTTTTTCTGATGGAGAAAGGCTTTCTCTGACAGAGAAAAGTCTTTCTTGGTTGAAGAAAGTCTTCCCTGATGGTAGAAGGGAGTCACTGGATCAAACCCATCTCAATGATACAGAACAGCATCGAGATGTTTGAAAGGCTGTCCTCAACTTATTAGGTCTTATTAGTTTTGTCATGATAGAGCCTGCTGTATCCTGTACTCAGTGTCTCTGTCCAACAAAAAGAGATGAAATCCTTCCTCTCACAGAGCAAGAAAAGAATCCGGAGATATTTCACTGGCGTGACTTCTGTACACATATAAGAAAGTGTGTAAGAATTTCCTTTACAGACATGATTAATATTGCCTTGTGAATACAACCTGTGAATAAAAAGTAAATATGCACATGAATAAAAATGGGGGGAAATGAATTTATTCCTGACTTTTATGACATCGATTTTTGAAGGATTATTGCTTCTGGTATATCTTTAACTGCAAAGAAAATATTTGAAATAAGATAAATAGAGATAAATGCCTCACTTTTCCTGGGTAATTAGCTTCTGTTGAGCTTGCTGAAGAGCGACATTAGCCTTTGAAGCCTTGTGCTTGTAAAAAGAGGCCAGCAGCTCCATCTGGCCTCTCTGGAAAGTCCATACCTAGGAAAAGAACCAAGGGAACCTTCCAGCCAGAGAACCACACAGAGCTATAGGATACGAGCTAAGGAATATACAATGCAATCCTAAACAGAGTGACAACTTTCTTTTTTGCAACCCTACACAGTTTATTCTCACCATATCTGCAAGATATCCTGTACTCCATTTTAAAATTGCTGGCTTGTGGCTTGCCTTATCACACTATAAAACATCTTTTTAAAAGCGTAAGAAGAATCCTGCTTGATCAGATCAATGGTCCATCTAGACCATTTTCCTGTTTATCATTTAGAGAATGACCCACAAACATGAGCACAAAGACCAAAGCCTCCCCCCTGTTCCTACTCCCCAGCAACTGATATTCTGCAGTACACACTGAGATTCTGTTTAAACTTCACAGTCAATAGCCACTCATGAGTTTGCCTAATCCACCCATGCCATTGGCTGTCACTATATCCTGTGGCAGTGAATTCCACAAATTTACACATTGTATAAACCAGACTTTTCCTTTGCTTATATTGAATCTACTGAACATCAGCTTCATTGGATGTTCACAAGTTCTAATATTTGAAGAAAGGAAGAATTTTTTTCTCTCTAGTCACTTCCATATATAGTTTTATATACCATGTCCCACACCTTTAGTTGCCTTTACACGAAACTCAGGAGACCCTAAATATTTTAGCCTTATATGGAGGGTATTCCATCACTTTGACAGTTTTGGTCATCCTTTTTTTGCCATTTTTCCACTGTTCCAAATATGGCCACACCACAGATCAATACCAGGGTCCCCGAACTTCATGAGCTTACAGGCACTTTGGGAATTCTGATTTAGGGCACAATAACAAATGGCTGCCATAATGTCAGGGATTGAGGTTATACAACCCTAATAGAAACCCTTCAACATTTCAAGCAGAAGCTCTGATTTAACAGGATAACTTTTAATCTGCACAGCTAATCAGAAGCCCTGCTGGGAAAGAGCCTCACCTAGCCCTATCCACCTTGTAAAAGCACTTGAGCAACCACTAGGAAAGGTGTAAGCAGGCACCACTGTGCCCACGGACACCACCTTGGGGACTTCTGAAATGTACAAAAGTATTTGCCTCCAATCCCTTTTTCATACTAAACATATTGTCGGATATTGTAACTCTGCATGCAAGAGGATCTGGGAGGGAAAGGATTAAGAGAATTCTCTCACTCAGGGACACTTGGTAGTTGGCTTTACCCTCTGGAGCCAAGCCGCTTTGGCCATTACTTGACTTCTGTTTTTATCTTTTATAGGACCTCTGTTCTTCTCTCTTACATGAGCTTGGAGCTGTAGCAAGTTAACCTTTTTGAAGTTAATCTGTCCACAATAAGTTAAATGTACCTACATGAATATGTCATGTAAGAAGATGTACTTCCATTCTTGCAAGTAAAATTTCTTTCTTTTGTTTCAGTTGGAGGCAGATCATCCTTGTAACAGCATTTCCCCCTTAACCAAGAAACGTGGAGGATTGGGAATACTGCATAAAGCTTCTATGCCTCCAACGCAAATCATTATTAATTATTGTTATTATTATTTTACATTTAACCTAGTACATATAACCTGCCGAAGAGCTCTGGGGAATTTGGAAGCTTGCACGGCATGTGTTCTGTCTGCAGACCCACCTGACTCCTCTCAAACCAAAATTCACTAACTCCCTGCTCCCTTTGAGACTCCTCTTTTGTCTCTTTGTCTGTCCTTACCACCCAGACACACTTTCAGTTGTTCCCCCAAACGGATACTCCAAGTTGGATTTGGTGCTCCCCCCTCCCTTCGCCTCTGGGGAACCTGGGAAGGGTAGTTTCCTTTAAGGAACAAGCCTCAGCGCAGCTGATGTTTACTTTTTTCTCCCTTGTAGCTGGGTGCTTGCTTGCTGCCCTGCTTCTGAGGAACGAGGACGGACCTAAGCAAGCAGTGACACCTGACCCTCCTTCAAAGGTGGCAGCAGCCCAGTAAGGTGAAATATGGTTTGCTGTTAGTCATTCCTGCCCCGTTGCTATCACAGTAACCAAACAGATTACCAGGGCTCTTAGAACAAGCCAGCCTGGGGATTTTTGTATCCCCTGGGGCCCCCACCCCACCCTGGCGTCTCTTTGGGTGTCACCCCGCCCATAGGGATGCCAGCCTCCTCCAGGTGGGACCTGAGGGATCCCCTAGTATTAAATATCAGACTCAGGCAGCTCATTAACAAGTGAGTTCAGCCTTATTACATCAGAACAACCAACAGGAGCAACAGGAGCAACAAGCTCCTTTTAAACTTCCCAGGCTGGCCAGACCACACCCTGTCGCTGTTCGTACATAAAGACCAATGGTTGTTGTTCCCTCCAAGAGCAATCCTGAGCTCTGATTGGCGTGTGTTTCAACACAGCCAATCAGATTGTGCATTTTACAATACCAGAGCTCTATGTAGCTCTGGTCAAAGCTGGGAATAACTATTTGTAATCACAATACACAACACCCAGAATCATAGCTCATCTCCAGACTCCAGAGGTCAGTTCCCCTGGAGAAAAGGGATGCTTCGGAGGGTGGACTCTGTGACATTGGACCCCGCTGAGGTCACTGTCCTCCCCAGGCTCAACCCTCAAATCTCCAAGAGTTCCCCAGCCTGGATCTGGCAACCCTAACTTCCCATCCCCTGCCGGTGTCCAGGGGGGACCTGACAGCCCTAGTCGCTGGTTGCCACATTATCTTTTTTTTTTTTTTTAACCAGCCAGTGTCACACACTTTAAAATCCAGGTTCTAGGAGGTAGTTCTCAAAAAGTATTTGGTTGGTTATTATTACCTGAGAAACATGGGCAAAGAACTTGAGTGCAGTGTCAACAGGGCTTTTGAAAAACTTTTTTTCTTCAGGTCTGATCTGTGGGACAGAAAGGCAAAGAGAGTGAGAGGGAACGTAAAGGGTAGGCAACTAGCTGCCCCCCCCCCAATTTTCCAGAGGGTCTAAAAAACCGGAGATACTCCAGGTTTCAATCACATTGTATATCTAGGTTTAAATTCCTCTTCAGCCATGAACAGAGTGGTGTTTGGTCAGCCACTCAATTTCTATATATTTAATACAGGAATAAATATCTAATGGCTGAATCCAACCAACTTTTCCAGTGCTGACAGAGAAAAGAGCTGGGCTGATGTTCCTTCAGGCCTCAGAGAAGCATTTTGTTTTCCAGCTTCCCCTCCACAATTGAGGACCAGACTTGCCTTTTTAAAGAATAATAGAAGGAACACTTTTAAAATCATCATATGCTCAGAAGGCCAGTACTGGCAACCCAGAATGTCACTAAGGATGAGTTTGATAATTCTGCTCTGTATTTATTTCCTGTGCTTTATATAAATAGACGGATTCTATATTAGCCCGTAACACAGATAATAATGTATGTGTTGCAAAGAGCTGAAAGGAAAGGAAGCAAGCTCATCTTAGATAATTCACAACTTACTTTATCATTGAGAAGCAAATATTTGCAGCTTGTTCCACAAGATGGACATTTATCTGCCAAGATTAAAATGTAAACTTTTTTTAGATAATCTATTAATCATTTCCATTGATAATATCAATAAATGTTCCAAAAGCACAAGATGGGTCAGTGCAGAACTAGAATGCAGTCTTCAAAATCATTACACTATCTAAAATAGCATTTAAAATTTGTTTTACTAAGAATCTAGTTGTACCATGAAGCAGCTAATTATTGGGCTACAGTTTTCCACAGCACATTGAGGTCTCAGTGATATGAAATTTTTTAAAATGTATAATTTCTGACATTTTGGCTCTAGATCTACTACTAGTGGGTTGCACTCCTAGCATTTTTTTCCCTCCTAAAGTCCTAACACAATCAGTGAATGATGCCATATCTACTAACAGGACAATTTGCTCATCTGTTTAGCTAACAGTAGGAGCTGCGGTGGCTCAAGTGGTTAAGATGCTGAACTGCAGGCTGTGGAAGGTCAGTAGTTCAGCAGTTCGAGACCCGGGTGCCGCATGACAGGGTGAGCTCCTGTCTCTAGTTCCAGCTCCTGCCAACCTAGCAGTTCGAAAGCAAGAAATTGCAAGTAGATAAATAGGTACCACTTTGGTGGGAAGGTAACAGCGTTCCGTGCGCCTTGGTGTTTAGTCATGCCGGCCACATGACCATGGAAACGTCTTCGGACAGCGCTGGCTCTTCGGCTTTGAAACGGAGATGAGCACCGCAACCCTAGAGTCGGATTCGACTGGCTTTCGAGCAAGGGAACCTTTACCTTTACTTTAGCTAACAGCACAATCCTGAGGAGGAGAAAGCAGACAGGGGGAGCCCACAGGGTGCTACAGTGGCTTATCTTTGAGATATACCAGCAGAGTGCCACAGTTGCATTGCACCCCAACCAATGGCAATGGCACATAGCAATGCTGTTTCAAACTGCTACACTTGCCAGGAAAGAGGTGGACCCAGGAATGTGGCAGAAGTTAGTAAGTTCCCCAAGCTGCTTCACCCTGGGAATGCCCGCCAGAACAAAGCAGAAAGTTACGCCAGCAAAAACCACAGCATATCCCATAGATACCTGTACAATGGAAGAGACAAAATGCCTTCTATAGGTCCGTCCCCTCCCTAACCACAAGCCTGAACATAGCACAGGCTGCTGACTACAGCCACTCATTCCACCTCCCCATGGGCAGTCAAACCCCCTCCTTGCACCAGTCACTGCCTCCCCCCAGCACTACATAAACCCCAGCAAGGACTAGGGTTGCCCATTCCCCCTGGCCACAAGCGGGGGATAGAGGGGTAGGGATGCCAGATCCAGGTTGGGAAACTCCTGGAGATTTGGGGAAGGACCCTGGGGAGGACAGGGACCTCAGTGGGGTACAATGCCATAGAGTCCACCCTCCAAAGTATCCATTTTCTCCAGGGGAATGGATCTCTCTAGTCTGGAGATGAGCTGTAATTCCAGGGGATCCCCAGGTGCCCCCTGGAGGCTGGCATCACTAGGGAGGACACCCAATAGTTTAGTAGGTAGTGAGCATGGCAAGGGACTCTGTCTCGGAGGTCTCTGAAGTGCAGTGTTGCACTTTGGTGGTGAGAGAGGAGCAGAGAAGGTATGAGGGAGCACTTAGCACTAACCCACAAGGGGGAGAGCTAAGTCCATGCTATATGGCTAACATGTCTCATTTCAGAACCTGTACAGGTACCCCATCTCTGGAGACACAAGCCAAAGGAGCAGCCATGCATTAACAAGTGAGCAGATGTCAGAAACCAGCTGCCCCGGGCTGCGAGTCCACACCTGCCTCACCTGTCCCCTTCACATGGGCCTGTGCTTTGCCTGACAGTGCTCAAGTTGGGATCACTGTTGTTGGTCTTTTTGGTGCCATTGGACTTTTGTTTATCTGCTTAATATAACAGAGATCCAGTGGCACCTTGATGACTGCCTACACATATTGTTCTCCACCCCCTTCCCCCACACACACTCTACTGGCTTCTGTGTGCATCTTGCCCAGGAATGGGTTGGTGGGTGGTCAGAGGGCTGTGTGTGGCTACTCTAGCATAGGAGAGTCTCTTTGTTGTACACTCCTCCACAGCACTGCTAGCATCTGATAAGGCATGCAGCTCAGTGGTGCAGGCACACAGGAATCACTGTCATGAGTGTGGTATGGAGGAGTTGTGAAGAGGAAGGAGGCATGTGATTTCAGGCTAGGATGGTTGCAGCGTTTTTGCTGCCAGTCAGACCCTTGCCAGGGGAGAGCAGTCTTGAGATTGCTCTGCCCAAGTATTAATATTACTTATTTACTTCCTTTATACCCCACCTTTCTCCCCAATGGGGATACAAAATGGCTTATCCTCATGACAGCCTTGTGAAGTAAGTTAGGCTGAGTGTGTGTGACTGACCCAAGGTCACCCAGCAAGCTTCCATGACAGATAGGGGATCTGAACCTGGGTCTCTCAAATCCTAGTCCAACACTTTAACCACAGCACCACACTGGCTCTGTTATGTCCATGAAAGGGTAAACTGTATCAATTCTAATGAAGTACATGATTTTGAAAAAAATCTTAAATATGGGCAGCACAATTTTATACAGGCATACGCAGAATCCAGTGAAGGCTTTTCTTGTCCATCCATGTTCCAGGGGAATGCATTCATGAGTGCTTAAATATTCCGTCCCAGACACAGATCACACATCTTGTTGTTACTCATACCTTTGCCAGCACATTTTTTGCAAAATATGTGTCCACAGCTGGTGACACAGAAGTCAGATCCCTTCTGGGTGAAGCACTGATTGCAATGAAACCAATCCATGTGGCGAGTGGTGCAGGTGAGGCAGTTCCCACTGACGTCCTATCTGGAAAAGCGGACCAGGAGAAGATACTCATTTTTACTGAGAAATGGGGAGGTGCAGAAATAAGTCTAATATGGTGATTATGTACTTTTTCAAAAGTATATAGATATTTGTGGAAAGATGGATGGACATGTAGATTGATGGACTGATGGTCTGAGTCAGTATAAGGCCGCTTCATATGTGTATTCATGTGTGTTGCCATAATTTGCTTTATAGCACCCAAAGCAATAGATTGGCCACTGAGTATTACCTGAATGCTCTTAAATTATGGGCACCATTCAGTCAAGCTTATGTTCTTTTGTTCCATTTTATTGCCATTAGATAAAGGAGCATGCACTTAGATCTTTCTCACTGCAAGACATATTAAGAGGGCAACAGTGTAACAGAGAAATAATCTAAATATTAGGGTGCCATTCTGCTGCATGCAAGGGCACGATCCATCCAGTTCAACCCTTTTAGGTCCAATCGATTTCAAGGAATTAATCCCATATTCAAATCTCACCTACTGAATTCAATAAGTGCTTTATGTTGACTAGAGAATGCTCTTGGTCTTTTTAGCATTGTGGTAGTGCTATTTGGAATCTTCTGTATTACAGAAAGATAATAAATGAGATATTCCTACTGTCATGACTACAGTATGTCTTGGTACCTTTTTTGTACTTTGGACACAACCAAAATAACAATAAGCCATTTATTGGCCAATTATTTATAATGTAAGTGCTTTGTGGAGTAAAATAAAGATTAATGTATTATGTATTACTGTGTATTTAATGCCAATTAATCATACATTTCTGGCTTTTATTCTGAATAGAAGTGTTCATTATCATTTATTGTTACCTATGGTTTCTAATCTAATTAATCTGCAAGGGACTCTATTATCACTTTATCTATTAATATTTTATTCAGTGTTCTACCATCTTGACTGAAAGAAACTTGTAGATACAGTTCAGCATCATCCCCTCTCCCAGAAACTTTTAAAAAATCCTTTAGACATCACATTATTAACATATACTGTCCTGAATTCCTTGAAGGAAGGATATAATATGCTGCTAGTCATATTCCTGAAATTTTGATAATTTTGAGAAGTTTATGTGATGCTTTGATGTATATTCATATTTTTGGTATACAAGGAGGGATATCAAAGAAACACTCATTCTGAAGTTAAAACTTCCCAAAGTGTTAATGAGGGGAGGGCCTTGCCATTAACGAAATGATATTTCCCCCTCCCATGAGAAAAGTTTGTTCAATAACTTTCTCTGTATCTCACTTGTGAGGAACTACAATCCTCTTATTCAGTGCACCAGTCTGTTATGCTAAACTGTAAATTAATAATTTGTAACTGTATATTTCTCTTGTGAACGGGTTGCTGCCCTCTTGAGAAGCAGTGTTTCTCCTTATTCTCCCCTTATTCTCTGCCCTTTTCCCAGGCTACTTTGCTGCCTCACCGCTGAGGGAAAAGGCAGTTGAAACTGGCGGGAAAAGAGACTTGTTTTAAAAGCCAGAAGGGGCCTTAACTTGGGGGGAGGGAACTAAAGGAAGAGCTCTGAGGGTGGAACATAGATTGTGGCGGGAAAATAGAAATTGAATGGCATTATGGGGTGGGCTTCTGGGATACAGTGGAGATGGTCTCTTACCCTTTCCTTGAGATTACTTTGCCACCTCGGCCATGAAGAAAATGACTATTCTGTCTGAGGCGGGAAAACAAGACTTGTTTAAAATGCCAATGCAAGCTTCATGAGAGTAAAGGTGAAGGGAATGTTTTGAGGGAAAGAATAAGGAGAGATGGGACCATGTGGAGGGGGGTTCAAAAGACATTTGAGTTTTGTTATGGAATGGTGCTCATTAGTTTTAGCATCCTTATCATTTTTTATTATATTAAATTATTGTTGCTTTTAATTGTAAGTTATAACACCATGCATTTTTTATTGATAGCATCTTTTGGGGAAAGAGGACACATGAGAACACTAAAATAAAAATAGATAAAATAAATTTGGGAAGGGAAAAATAGGCCTTTAGGAATGGAAGACTGGAATCAGATAGATGGATTCTGAAGTGGCGTATACCTTCCCACATTTCACAAAGTTCACAGATAACAATAAACCCCCCCACTAAGGGTCAGTTTATTAACACAGAAAAGGGCCACTGCCTGAGTGCCAACATGTGTATCTAGTATGCACACAGTGATATATCTAGACTGGCATATGATTTAACCCTGAGCCACAGAAGTGTGCTGAAATTACAGAGATAGTGACTCTACCACTCAAGTGTAGGTGCATGGTAATACTAATACAATGTTTGAAAGGTATCAGTAAAGGGAAAATAGACTTTAATGATCTTTTGGGGACTAGAAAATAGAAACAGCAGAGACACTATGGAGAACATCCCATGAAGGACTGGAGGAATCAGACAAGGGGGCACTGGGCAGAGGGGGAGTTCTGAGTTAATGGAGGTGCCTAGCTCTGCCAGTTTGCATGCCTTCCTAGGACAGGTCTAGGGCTGGCAACTCTAAGTTGGGGGATTCCAGATGATCTGAGATGGAGCCTGGGAATGGTGTAGTTTGTGGAGCTGAGGGGACTCAGCAGGGATGCGATGCCATACTAGGGAGATCAAAGTTATAATTCTGGGAGAACTCCAGGCTCCACCTGGAGACTGTCAACTCAAAGTAAGATTTAGTGGACATCCTTAATTTGGAATAGGCTCCTAGGGGGGTTCACATTAAAAATGGCAATGCTTTTGGGGCAATGGGGGTGGGCTGGGGGGCAGAGTTTGGGGTGGTGATATTATATATTGACCAGGCCAAAGGTCAATTCCCCTTGATTCTTCCCCTTCCTATGAAGGCAGTGTTTCTTCTCACCAAAATTGAAAATTTAAATTTCCCAGAATATATCACTTTCCCTTACCATTGCTTCCTACCTTACATTACTTGTAGGTGTCTTCATGCATACTGATGTCATTCTAACCTTTTGGTTGTAAATACTGGTGTTGGTATAACTGACTACTATCCAGTTATGTTCCATTTAATGTAAAAAAAAAATCTTTCAAAATCCTCTTCAGGTTTTCCTCAATGTTAAGGAGAAAAATCCAATGGATGCCAGCAAACACCAGGCACATCCCTCTGTCATTTCCCCCAACCAGTCTCTGAACTTTGCTGCCTTTACAGACAACAAATAATCCATTTCTCCTAGTCTCTGTCAGATATACACAGAAGAAGCAGAAATCCTAGAGCATCCACCTTCTGGTAGCCACTCACGGACTTCCATTTCACCTAGATTATGGTATTCTAGAGTCTACTGAAGAAACATTGGATGGGGTGGATCTCCAGTTTTTCCACTGGTGAAAAAGGGAGGAGGAGTCCTTCTTTGACACCCCCCCCAAAGGCTATGAGCCAGCAAGGTTAATAAAGAAAATAGGAAGCAGCAAAGGAAAGTCTGGGATCATCTCTGCCAGCTGAGTATCTAAGCTAAATTGTGTTTTTCTTCCTCTTTGCTACTTAAATCTTGGACATGGCCAGAAGCACAAGCCAAAGGGTTCTTAGTGATTAGCCCAGTAGCCATGAGTCAGATGTTCAATAGATACAGAGCCAGCCTTGGAGTTTTTTACCTCGGTTTCTGTAAGACACTTTTGGGACTACAAGGAAGATAAAAGCAGCATATCAATGCAGTGTAAATAAATAAAATGTGTAAAAGTTGCAATCTGTACATCCTGCTTATATATTTATCTGACAAATTTGTAACCCTCTGAAGTAATAGATCCTGGAGCAGTTAAGAAGCATAATCCCATTAATCACAATAACATGACCACAAAACCTTTTACTGTCCTGGCCCCAGTGGTGGACCTCCTGATGGCGCCTGGTATTTTTGGCCACTGTGTGACAGAGTGTTGGACTGGATGGGCTGTTGGCCTGATCCAACATTGGCTTCTTTTGTGTTCTTATGTTCTTAATAGGTATCCAAACTATTTAAAATATTCTCAGCACTAAACAGCAGTAACTAGAAACTAATTGTCAAACAGCATAAAATGTTTAAAACCCATTTGCAGCATAAACCAGTATAAAGGTAACATACAATTTTAAAGCTGTAAAATTAGATTTAGTCTCAGTTGGGGGCAACAAAACTAGAGGGGGGAGAAATAATTTTGAGGAGGAATTTGAAGTAAGGAACTCACACTTCTAGCACAACCCTTTATTTTCCCCCTTTCCTTCCAGAAACTAAACCTTAGTATATATAACAGAAATGAATATATATTCTACCATTATTTACTTTCGCCTCCACTATCCCCTGTGTTTGTGGTAAGGTAAAGGTTTCCCTTGCTTGAAAGCAGTTCAATCTGACTTTAAGAATGTGGTGCTCATCTCCATTTCCAAGTCAAAGAGCCAGCGCTGTCCAAAGACATTTCTGTGGTCATGTGACCAGCATGACTAGACACTAACACGCACAGAATACTGTTACCTTCCCACCAGTGTGGTAACTGTTTATCTTCTTGCAATTTCTTGCTTTCGAACTGCTAGATTGGAAGGAGCTGGGACCAGAGACGGGAGCTCACTCCGTCATGCGGCAGTCAGGTCTTGAACTGCTGAACTACCAACCTTCCAGTCTGCAGTTCAGCATCTTAACTACTTGAGCCACCACAACCCTGGTCTTTGTAGTACTCTGTCTCAAAATTTAGGTTTTAACCTTCTTTGAGAAAATACCTTTTTTTTACTCTTTAAAAACATGATGCATTTTGATGGTACTGAATAAAAAGAAAAATAACAATAGTTTTCAATGGCAAGGCATCTAAAGTTTTAAAAACGGGATGTTTCTAATCATGTGCAGAGCGCATTTTCCTTATCATTTGAGTAATAGCTATCAACACATATCCTGGATTCGGAAAGATATCCAAAGATAAGGCAATAAAGGAGAGCTGAATTTCTTTGCCTTTCAAAAAGACAGTCGTTTTCTTCCTCTCTGTATGGAAATCTGCAGCTCCTAAAATTTATTCTAAGTGTACAGGAGTTCTTTTGCAGCAGGTCATCCTATGGGGGGCGGGGGGAATATATGCCTCCTTGAGCCCCAGCACTAGCTGTTATTGGAATTCAGTACTGGCCACTACCCAGTTTCAGTCTCAGCTGCTAGTCTGCAGCATGTGCTTCAGCTTCCTTTGTTGGAGTTTTATGTCATAGGGCCCTTGTGTCACTAAGAAACGCAGGGAGTGGCACTGCAGTAAGCAATATGGCACGATACTTTTCCAGGGGAGATCATAGATTCTCTTATGCAAGAAGAATAAGACAATGTTTAATTAATTTTTAAAAGTGGGTAATTTTATTTTAAAAAAAATCATTACCAAAAAATTGAAATAGAAAGCCTTTGTGACATTTTTTGCTTAAAAACTGCAGAAAAGTAAAGCAGAAATGTTCTGTGGAAGAGAGGGGAAATCCACAACTGGGAAACGGAACAGATAATTAAAAGCAACAAATTGGGCATGAATATGTTTTCATCTGAAATGAAACGACTGTCAAGAATTAATAGGGTTAGCTTTCTGTGAGACTCTTTGGAACACAGTGTCAGCAGTAGCAGCACCTCACTGCATGTGAGACAGCTGGATAAATTTAAATAGAATAGCTAGCAATTTCTTTCCTCTGTGGTAATCCTTCTGGCACAGCATCTTGGGTCCTAATAGTACGACTACTTACAATGTGTATAGCACTTCATGGCACTCAAAATACCTCATGTACATTATTGCAGGACACACGCAGAATGAGGTGATGTACCATGTCAGGATTCAGGTCAAATATTCCATTTTGCAGTGCTCAACTTACAACAGGAAATTGGCACAGCAAGCAAAGCAAGTGAGTAAACTTGTTCCATTTTCACTGATTTTATTTTAATACCAAGGAATGTTCAGACCTGGAATCTCCCACCGGCAGTCTGCAGTCCATTCTGCCACTTCACTCCCCTGCATGCACAAACATGGCCTCATTAATCAGGCCTTCATACTGTATACGCGGGAGTGAGCAAAGTTAGCACGGGCTTGCCAAAGGCCACCAAGGAAGTTCATGGCAAAGGTGACATTTGAATTGGGGAGTTACTAGTTCACACCTTTCTCTCTTAGTCACTGCATTACACTTTTGGAGCAAGTTAAAACATACACTCTAAGCAGTTCATAATGCAGCAGGTGCTGACTGTTGGCAATACATTTTCTCAGCACTTAAAGCTTCTGTCTTTTAATTGCAGAGTCCAATTTCAATTACTCCTTGTGACCATTAAAGCCCTACATAGTGTGGAGTCCAGGATATTTTAAGTATAACCACCTGGTGGCCCATGAGTCTACCTGAGCTGTAAAATCTCATCATAACCCCTCCTTCAGTAGTTAGATAACAAAAGATAACCTACTGCCTGGTCCTTTTAACTGGAGATGCCAGGAACTAAACCTGGGACTTTCTGCATGCCAGACGGATGCTGTGCCACTGAGCCACAGCCCCTTCCCTGAAATGTAGCACTTATATTTGCAATCCAACTTTCTCTCAGACAGCATTCCTAAAGAAATGTTTTTAACAAACACACTGGGACACAGAATATCAGATCTTTTCAAGACAAGTTTTATAGTAGTGTTTGTAAGGTGAAACCTTCCACGACTTTGCAGATTTCTTGCAAAACTTATTTTGATCTGATTGATTTCACTATTGTTTGAACACTTCAAGTCCTTTCAAGGTTGCATGTGCTTTTCTTAGATACCAAACGCTAATCCATTTGGGGGAAATTGCTTCTGAATATAAGCAACCAGGATCTGCATAATGTATTGTGAGGCAGGCCCATCCCCTGCTGTCTTCCCCATATATCAACCTATATTACACAAAGCATGTCCCAGACAGCAGCTGTATTGCAAAGTGGGGCTTGCAAATCTCCAAATGGTTCACAGAGGCAAACTAAGCCACATAGTGCAGGTCAGGGAGAATTAATAGCTCATCTGTCCTGGAAGAGAATTCTTTTCTTCAGGCTCTAAGTATGAACAAAACCTGCCCTTTGAGATGAAACCAAGTGTGTTTACTAACTACCTATAAAATCTGGCCTAGCCTACTCCTGTATCTCTAAGAGCAATTTAGTCTACCCCAGCATCTGTAACTAAAGCCGCTGTTAAATGTACAAGGCAATCCCAAGGGGAACTTAATTTGATGTATCTTTGTGCTACTCAGTTTCCTTCTCCAGACTGTGGCATTTCCTGACATCCCAAAGAAACCACGTGAGAGCTTTTCCTACTCCAAATAGTTTACAGCTCAGCTTTCCTTAGCCTGAGGACTGGTGAGGAAAAGTTGTGCCCATTACACACCTGGAACAGGGCCTACTCAGTAAAAAGAGTAAGGGGGCATCCTCAGAGTGGAGCAAAGTAGCTGGAAGACTATCAAAAAGGCCAGAAAAGCAGCGGCAACCAAAACCTTTGCGAGAACCTTCTCCTGCACAGGCTCAAGGGGTTAACTTCCTGCTAGTCTGCAACACATTCTGTTAATGGGAAAGAGGCTGTTTATGATTGGATGACTATGACATAATGCTGTCAGATAAGAGCCAATCAGAAACCATCTCATCTAATTTCAAGTCCTCAGTCTAATCTTTATTAATCTTTTACTTTGCCCAAAACAATAGAAGATTTGATTAGTCTTTAATTGCAATGTGCTGTACCTATTCTGGAGAGGGAGCAGAGAAGGAGGGTTTCTACTAGATGGTTAAACAGCAAGAAAACCTCAGTGAAATGACAGCGCTTCTCCTCCCTTCATCATAGGGCCAAGCTCACAGCTACATTACAATGAGCCCATCTTATAGATGTTATAACATGCTTATATTATGAATTTGTTGGGAATGGATTGTAGTGTTGTAACAAAAGCCCTCACAATATATGCAATGAACAGAGAACAGGACCAGTTCAAGGTATCCAAGTACCTTACCCATCAGCAAACCCAAAGGCCCGTTCTTGCCCTTTAGATTTCCACATAGGATCCAACCCAGCTGGCAGTTCTGCACAAGCCTCGACTACCAGCCTGCTCTTGGGCAATTTCCATTTCTGTCCTTAACGCTTACGTAGAACAGCTTCCCAGGTGATTATCCCCAGAGTCAGAACTATCTATCTCCAACAACCCTTACCATCCAAAATCCATTCCTCGAGGCGGTCACCTTAACTTGCCTTGAGAAAAAAACATCCCTAGATTCCAAATACTGCATACAAAGTAGCTGAAGCGATATAGTGTTACAGCATCAACATATATAGTGTGTGTGTGTGTGTGTGTGTGTGTGTATATATATACATATATATATATATATATATATATATATATATATATCACAACAGTTCTTTTTATCGGGGGAAATACATAGATGGAGATAAGTAAGTGCAGTTTTCTCAATCAGGGTAACCTTCCTTGATCTGAACCTGAAGTGGGCAAAGCTTAAGTGACTCAGATGAAGACTCAACAGCTTCTACACCACAGATGCAGAAGTATGGGACAACTTCTGCAAAATTGTCATGGAAAGTATAAATATGACTCTTGTGCTCCGCATTGTAGAACGACAGCTCCCCTTCATCACAGTCCAGCTCCACTCTGACCTTCTTGAGGTCCTTCCCGCTTGCAATCCCCGGCAGGATCGACTTGGAAGACTGGCATTTCTTGCTGCTGTTGCCCTGCATACGATACATGTATGCAAACCCGAGGTAGGAATCGCTGCCAAAGCTCCACTGGTAGCCACAATGCTTCCTAGCCACTCCGATGCACCAGTTATCAATGCCGCCAATATCTACTTCCCAAGCATGAGATCCTTTGGAAAAGCTCTTTGAGCCCAGGACACAGGGTAATCCAGCAGAGAAACGTTCTGGGACATCCACCAACAGCTTGTAGTTTCCAGTGGAAATGCTGGTGAGATCGTCAGAGACAGACAGCCTTCCTGCAGATGTGTTGGGATCAAAGCTGAATGGCACTGCAAAGGAGAAACCAGTCATTGAGACAAGGGGGAAAAATATAAGAAAATGACCAACTTCCAACTCATTTTAAAACAGACATTAAACGTCACCTCCGTAAAGGAGACAAAGCCAAAAGGTAACAACTAGATACAGAGATGCATGGAGCTGCGGTGGCTCAAGCGGTTAAGACGCTGAACTGCAGGCTGTGGAAGGTCAGTAGTTGAGCAGTTCGAGACCTGGGTGCTGCATGACGGACTGAGCTCCCGTCTCTAGTTCCAGCTCCTGCCAACCTAGCAGTTCGAAAGCAAGAAATTGCAAGTAGATAAATAGGTACCACTGCGGTGGGAAGGTAACAGCATTCCATGCACCTTGGCGTTTAGTTATGCTGGCCACATGACCACGGAAATGTCTTCGGACAGTGCTGGCTCTTCGGCTTTGAAACGGAGATGAGCACTGCAACCCTAGAGTCGGATTCGACTGGCTTTCGAGCAAGGGAACCTTGGATACAGAGACCATATATGTCTGAATACTAGCTATTGGAGGAAAACGAAGGTGGATCAACACCATAGTGCCCCAAGAGTACCCATGTTCAATATCACTGCCTACCACAGCACCTAGGTCAGGATTTCTCAGACTTTATTTTTAGTTCTCTTTGTGATGGCTGTTTAATTCTGGGCACATAGTTCAGTTATGGCAAGTTAACAAATGCAGATTTATTTAGTTTTAAAATATGAACATGTTATTAACTTGGATTCTTTAATTCTTAAGTCCCTCCCCATCTCTGGGGACACAACAATAGATCAATAGAGAATCCCATTAATTTTTAAGGTAGTTCTAACCCAGTTACCAGTATATAATCCAAAAGGCTAAAAAAACCCAACATTGTAAAATATTTCTATAAAAACGTATGTCTTTAATAAATCAAAAATGGTACTTGACAACTATATCCTTTTTTTCACAAACAGAAATCCAGACTTGTATACTGTACATACACACAAAAAGAAAAGAACAGGAGCGATGGTCTCTTCGTTAGAGGCTTCAGTGCTTTTGCAGGAGTAGGCACTCTAACTTACTACTTGCCATGGCGGGCTAGGGGCACTTAATTTGCAAATATGTACCAACCTGATATTTCTATATCAGGGACAAATGTTCACCACAGTGAGAAACTGCAAAGAAGGAACACCACCCACCTCACCCATCTTCCTTGGCACCAAAACAGCGAAGAATGCCTTACATCAAGACACCACCTTGGGTCTAGATGTGGGTTATACCAGTTCTCAGTGACTGGGGGTGGGGGTGGGGGACATCATCAAAACTCAGCGCAACTAGTACTCTACCAGCTCTGTTTTGGATCCCAAAGCCAGCCCTGACTATGACTTGAGAAGCATGTCCGATGCATGTATTGGATACATAAATTCCTGCAGCAGTACACTGCTGTCCTCTAGTGGCTATAAAGAGCATCTGCAAGAGCCCAGAAACACTTTAAAATGAATACATAAAATCAGACAAGAAAAGCAGTAGCACTGTTTTTTTCAGGGGAGGTGGCAAAGTCAGTGGAATGGCTTCTGAGCCAAGTTCTCACACACGCTGGCTTTTTTCTCTGCAGGATTCAAAATTATTTTCTCACATTACCTCCCTCTATCCCCAATTCCTCTACATTTCTTCCTCTCAAAGCTACTTTCTCTGAAGAGGTAGCCTTAATGTTCCAATAGGAATATATGGCTTAAATGTGCCTTTAGCCCTTTCCTGCACCACTCCCAACACTTTTTTTTTTACACCCAAAGCAATGGCACAATTTCTCCTTGCTTCCATTACACACTATCTCTAAAAGAGATCAGAACACCCACTTTGCTCATAACCATGCACTGAAAGAGTGTGGGGGAGGGAACATACCTTTCTCTTATCCTGCTTGATTGTGTGATGGAGAGGGGCTGAAATTTAAGGGCTAGATAATTGTATATACAGCTTTGAGTAATGTTTGCCCACAAATATGGGTGCAACTCTGTGTTGCTTTACGCACTAGATACTCGGCAACCAATGCTCCCTCTAAGCTGTGGAGTCTTGTGAGCCAAAATTCTACTTTGTGAGCTACTGGCATTAAAGTGGTGAGCGAGCGATTTGGCTACTGCATAAATTAGTTTGCTCTGGAGCCATCCTTCCTGAATTAAGACAAAGATGTGTGAGCCAGAGGCTAAAAAGCTGCGAGCTAGCTCACAATAACTCAGCTTAGAGGGAATACTGTCGGCAACCAATTTCTGACAAAACACATTTTATAGCATCCTTTAAAAAGGGCCTGCCTATCCACCTGCTTGCCAGCCCACTATAAGGTCAAGGATCTGTCTCAGAATAAAAGATGCAAACCAAGCAACTTTTAGAGAGAGCGGCTTTTAATAGAGTGCTTAAAGCAAATGAACTGTGGTTCAGTTCTCTAGGTGGCCTTAGGCATGGCATTTCTTCAGCCCCAGCCCCCACCTTCAAGGAAGGGTAGTATTATCCCTGTCTTACAAGGCTGCATGGATTACTGTTAGGGATTCCTAACAGTTAATAAATGCAGCAGAATGCTTGTATTAGCTTTTAAACAAAGAAACTTTACTAATGAGGAAGGGTAACTCCGGGAGTTGAAAGTAAGAAAACAATATAGGAAATATCATCCTGTCTAGCTACTGTCTAACCTACATCTTTTCTTAGAGACTTCTGTACCTTATGTGATGATGAACTAGAGAAGGACCAAGAGCAATAAACCTGAAACCCAATGCTTACACTGTAGTCCACCCCCAGAGTAAAGGTAAAGGTTCCCTTGCTCGAAAGCCAGTCGAATCCGACTCTAGGGTTGCGGTACTCATCTCCGTTTCAAAACCGAAGAGCCAGCGCTGTCCGAAGACATTTCCGTGGTCATGTGGCCGGCATGACTAAACACCAAGGGGCACGGAACGCTGTTACCTTCCCACCGAAGTGGTACCTATTTATCTACTTGCAATTTCTTGCTTTCGAACTGCTAGGTTGGCAGGAGCTGGAACTAGAGATGGGAGCTCACTCCGTCATGCGGCACTCTTGGGTCTCGAACTGCTGAACTACCAACCTTCCACAGCCTGCAGTTCAGCGTCTTAACCACTTGAGCCACCACAGCTATCGACTACTAAATTGGAGAATGCCAATGCTAAGTAATTATGCAGTTTGTCACCTTGCTCTGGCAGCAACTCATGCAGGCTTCCCCACTGGGTCTCTGACTTTAAACTAGCTAAAACATTAGCATGCATAAACAAACAATAAATTCTTTCATGACTACAGAGAGAGAACTTGCAAATCCCAACAATTACATGAAGACAATCAAACACTGAAACCACTATACAAATGCTTAAATACTACAGAAACCAAGTCTAGCCACATCTGTTTCCACAAACATGCAGGATTCTCTTTTGTAGCAATTCAGACTTATTTTGCCATAAAATATGAACAGATCTTTGCTTACTGAAGAGCATAGTACTTTAATTGTCCCAGGGAAAGGATTTTTTTTAAAGGCACAATTGTCAATTCAGACATCTACCTAGTTAGTCCATGGCTCACCTGGTATCCCCAATTCAAATGAGTTAAAAATCTGAGTTTTGGCAGGATTGCATCCACAAAATTAGCTAAATCAAATAATGAAATTCAGCATCACCTCCCACTGCCCCGCTTAAGACTGTCAGCTCACAATGTTCTAGAAAAGCCAGACAGCAGAATTCTCTTGTACACACAGCCATAGAAGTCCTTTCCATGTCTAGACCTACATCCCCATGCTTTTGGCTCTTACAGGTTTGCCTGTATTATGCTAAGGCTTTGCTCTTCGTCATTAGCCTGCCTCAGCAGAGAGTCCGTGGTATAAATTGAATTAATAAATATATAAATAAATATTTTTCCTCATGGTTACTTTACTTTGGGATCTCCTCTGGTTCTATAGAATTTAGGATGCCTTATGCAGCTCCCATAAAGCCTGCAAAAAGTTGTAAATCACAGCTGAACTAAGAGCTGTTCCTTGTCACAGAAGCTGAATGGTGAGCATTTCCACTGCAGGCACACTTGTTCCATGACGCTCCAAGACATCATGTCGGTTCAACTCGTCTCTAACCAGGCGTTTCACTGCTACAAGCACTATACGATATGGATAACACTCATCCATCTGCCCACTTACATGGTTCACTCTGCAGTTTCCAGTTTGGCTAGATTACAGTCTCATAGCCTTATTTCACAGATCACAGTAGCTTCTCCAGTTCTGCAAATTCCCCAGGGTGGGGCAGTGGGGGTTGGGACAAGTCCCTTCCCTGCTGCCACCAGCCTGACCTGATCACTAGAAGAAGACTGCAGGGTGCTGTCCTATACGAGAAGCTGTTTGCCTTCCAGAAAATTCATGCACCTGTGTGAACATGCCATAAAACTCTTAAGCTACACTCAGGCAGGAAAGTAGTGACACACGTGGTAAATGATTGGCTGAGAAACCAAAAGAGCCTTGCATGATATGGCTAGCTTGTCCCTGGGGCCAGAATGAAAAGGTTTTAATATATTCAGCTTGGAGCCCTAAAATGATACAGAACATTGTGGGACTGGATAATGTTGGTTTGCCCTCCAAAGATTGGTCACACAGAGATCCTGTCAGCTAAGAGACGAAGAGTTAAAACAGTCTATTTGTTTGAAGAAAGCACACCAAGGAAGGGGAGGGGGGAGAATCCTATGCTAAGCTCCAGCTGCTTCACGCCCATTCTTCAGGGGGAAAGAATGCCAAGGTAATATCAGACTAAGTGTAGGCTAGTTAGCTATTCTCTTTGGGGTTTGTTTCCTAGATTCTGCAACATAACTCTTTGAGAACTGATGCACTCTCATCTCATCTATGTGGGTTCTTTGTGTAGGATGTATGTTAGTTAATAAAAGCCTTTTCATTAAAAGGTGTTTTGACTGCACTGAATCCTTGCTGACCTGCCTAGCTGCTTAGATACACTTATACACTCTCTCTCTCTCTCTCTCACACACACACACACACACACAAATGCAAAACCTTTCTGGAGGTTCAAGGCACTAAAAAGGTTTTGGGGCACAGAGAATCAGAGATACTTTGAGTGGTGGCTGATTCTAGCCAAGGACCCTAAAACCAAGAAGACAATTTGGGGAGGAAAGGATTTCCCCAAGAGAGTTAGGATTCCTCATAAGCATGCACCCCAGGCAACTGAGCTCCCTTGGCCACTTGCAGTCTTAAAGTAAGTGATGTTTGGGATGGTAGGAGAGAGTGAAGGGCCCCGTTCCATCATGATAGATGCCATTTCCCAGAAAGGTGGGGTCAGTCTCTGCTGCCATCACTTATTTTCCTCACCCACCAGAGTCCGCTCTAAAGGGTACAGAGATCAGGCATTTGCCAGCTCCTCCAGGCCAAGAGGTCCATAGTCCAAAACAGTCATGCTGTTTCCACTTGGTACAAAAAAACATTCAAGAAAGCCAAAGCACAACAGACTTCTCCATTTGCACACCTTGCCTGTTTCAGAATGCAGAGTGGCTTTCTAAGGGAAGCTCACTGACTCATCCAGCACTTAAGGCAGGGCAGAATCAGTGAAGTTACAGGAGTTTTTCCATGCGTTCTCTCCTTAAAATAGCAACATAGTTTCTAAGCAAGGGTATTACAGAGTTTCAGTATGTGCTACCTGCCTTAGGTTACCTTTAGCATGGTCTTCTACATACATCACCTGGCTCCTTCAGAAACGTACCTACTTTGATGATATTCAGCATTTTCTTCCATATGTTGTATTGCAAGGAATCCAGGTATTTTGTAATTTCTATCAACATTCCTGGGGGAACAGCTTCAGGCTCCTCCACAGTCCAGGCAATTCTGGAGAGTACAATCGAGATAAAGCAGGGTGTGAGAATCTATGTTAGGAAGCATCAAGCATGTGGCAAACCAGCCAAAAGCTCTCCCTTGAACGTAAGATGTTTGAGATCACTACGGCATGCAAGTCCTCTGTTTTCTCCTGTACAAGCATGAATTTGTGAATAATCTTTCCTTTCTTAAGAAAGACTTCTAGTCTCCATACTTGCAAATTTGGAAATGCAAAGTGATCTGTTCTGGGTGTTTAAGCACACACATGCAGCCCCAATATGTGCACAGAGCTCTCCGAATGGATTCCACATCAAGTTCAGAAAAGAAAACCAATCCATGCACATAATTCCTGAGTGCGCATGGACCGGATTCCTCAGTTGCTTAGAGATGAGCCATCCCAAAGGCAGTGAGTTTCCTTGCCAGAGGTAGCATGAGAGTTGCAGTTCATGTGCTGCTTTGCGCATGCTTCACGTGGAATGAAAACATTTTGCAAAAACTTTGGAGAGCCTAAGATAACAGAGATCTTTGAGCTGCCACTTCAAGGATACAGTCTGCGACAGAACTAGGGCCCCTCTATCCTCATATCGATAGATTGTTCACGTCACAACAGGAAACACTTGACATACCTGCGTTTCCGGTTTTTGTGTTTCTGAAAGGAAAAAGAGGCAGAAAGCTGTGTTAAGAAGTTACATTTTTAACTGAACTGCTGCAGAGGGGCCAGGACAGAGAAACCCGCCATGTGGAAGCCCTGTGGCCACGGCTCTATATTAGCAGCTGCACCAGCAATAGAGAAACCACATAAGCCTGTCCCCATTTGGAAACCACCAGTCTTATTTATCTCATTTCTAGTCTGCTTTTCTTACTGAGACTCAAGGTAGATGACAAAATTAAAGACCAATGCAATATAACCAGGATAATGAATACACAATGCAATAAAAACTGCCTAATTTTTCCCCAAAGAGAGCCAGTTTGGTATAGTCATTAAGAGGGGCAGACTGTAATCTGGAGAACCGGGTTTGATTCCCCACTCCTCCACATGAAGCCAGCTGGGTGACCTTTGGTCAGTCACAGTTCTCTCAAGAGCTCTCTCAGCCCAACCTACCTCATAGGATGCCTGTTGTAGGTAGAAGATGGCAAGGCAATTGTAAGACCCTCTGAGACTCCTTCGGGCAGTGAAAAGCAGGATATAAGAACCAACTCTTCTTTAAAAAAATTACAACCTTATTCCTGCTATAAAAATGCCCTCTTGAACAATCCAGTTTTGACATTCTGGGACTGCCACTACAGTACAAGAGGGGTAGATGGAAGATACATTCTCCTCCATTCCCTCTGGACATTGGGATTTTCCAGTGAACACAAGTCACCCCACTTCCAATCTAACTAGTGGTCTATCAAGGTCAATGTTGTTTACTTTGACAGGTAGTGGTTCTCTAGAGTTTGAGATGGAGATCTTCCACATCATTTACAACCTGATCCTTTTAAGGGGTGATGCCAAGGAGTGAACCTGGGGCCTTCTGCATGCCAAGCAGATGCTCTACCGCTATGCCACAGCCTCACCCCTGTGCACTGTACCTCCTGCTGATTCTTGAAACAAATGCTAGACTAGATCAACCTTTGTCTGATTCAGCAAGGCACACAAGAGGAAACATTCCTGAATATGAACACAGGTTATTTATACTGTAACAGCTGAGAAATCCTAAACATTCTTATTTTATAAACTTAAACACATGTTTACAGCCAAGGTATGGCCAGGGGCTCCTTCAAGTGAGAGGAAGAGTTGAGGACAATTGGCTGCCAGGTTGAAACTGTTAGGCTGAGTGATTCCTCTCTCTCCTGCAAGTATTTATAGCCTGGACATGAGTCATAGCCTGTAGATTACAGCCCTATTGCCTTGGCTGGTCAGATAGACCTAGTGGACATCACCCCAGGACTTCCTATTTACTTTGGTTTGGGGTTTTTTTTTTAAGACAAGGTATTTTTTTAAGATTTAAGGTATTTTTGTAAGCCATTTTGTGACTTCACCAGGAAGGAAAGTGAAATAAAAATATACTGACTAAACAAAAGTCATTGAAATACTTCTTGTACAAAAGCACAAGACAGAAGGCAGCCCACACTTACAGGAAAAGCATCAAGCACAATCAGTCTCCTGGACAAAACTCTATAAGATTCTGCTTTGCCTTAACATGCAGTGCAGTGCATGCCATAGCAACTACTAAACAAACAAAAGCTCCCAGAGGGTTGTGGAGGTGGAAACTTCCCAGCTGATTGAGGATAGAGGCATTTGTCTCCTGACCTTACCTGGAGGAAGGAGACATCATCTTCTTTCTGGTCAGCCTGCAACTGGTCAATCTCCTGTTGCAAGACGCTGCTTTCTTCTGACAGCTTTTTGATCTTGTCCTCGATCAGGTCCTTCTTCTGCTTGGTCTCCACCTGCAGCTCCTCCAGCATGGCCTTCTCCTCACGCCACAGGAACTCATGGAGTTGTTCAAAATGCTTTTTCATCTCTTTCTCCAGCCTGGCATTTTCTACCTGTTGGCAAGTGGTGGTGGGAAGGTCAATGAGGAAAAAAAAGACATAAAAACAAACGGGGATGTTGACTCCACCAGTGAGCAAACCTGTAATTTATCATCCTACCAGAAGGGGGGGGGCGGAGCAGGACCTGGAGGTACAGGTCCTTGTCAGGAATGAACAGGAGCCAATCTGTGAAAGACCTGCCTTTAAAAAAATAATAAGCTGTCAAGCTCTTAGGTTGCTTTCACACATCACTGGATAATGCATTCTCAATGCACTATAGCAATCTCTGGCCAGTTTCCTCATACCCTCCATACATCTGACGAAGAGAGTTGTGTTTCTTGAAGGCTTACGCTACAATAAAGTGTGTTAGTCTATTGGGCTTTTTTACTGTTTTATAGCAATTGTTTGCAACTGGATTTTCATGTGTGAAACAGGAAAATCCAGATGCGATTGCTATAGTGCATTAAGAGTGTATGATCCAAAGTATGTGAAAGCACCCTTACTCTGCTCTCAAGAAGAGCTTGGGAATAAGGATCTCCACCACAACCTTATAATTATTATGCCCTGACCTGGAATGGCCCAGGCTAGCCAATCACATTAGATCTCAGAAACTGAGCAGGGTTGGCCCTGGTTAGTACTTGGATGGGAGATCAACAAAGAAGTGCAGGGTTACTACACACAGGCAGGCAATGGCAAACCACCTCTGAATTTCACTTATCTTGAAACCCGACCAAGTTACCCGTAACTAACTGTGACTTGACAGCACTTTCCATCACAACACATGTAAGAGAATACCCTTAAGCATCACTATTTCTAATGAGGTACTTGCCTGAAAAGCTGCACTTGCCATCGATTTCCCTTCTGTTTAATGGCTAACAAAATACCTGTCCTGATGACAAATGGCATGCACATGGAAGGACCCCATAATATACGTCCCTATGATTTTCACTCTCTCCGCAATAGCAGCGCTGAGTGCAGCACTTTTTTCTGTCTAACTAATTATTTATGCACGAAGCATCCAAGAGGTGCTCTCAGACATCTCTGGGGTGGAGATAAACTGCTACCTGATCCCAAGCTCAAAGGGCAGCCCTTGGAAGCAAGGCTGCTCCTATTCATGCTCTGCCATTCTGGGTTTTGTTTCTTGCTCACACTAGTGTGTGGGACAGAATGCTGGAAACTGGTTTCTAGATGAACCCATAGCAATTTGACAACTGGAACAGGAAATAGTGGAAAAGGCGATGTCTTCAAAACCCTACCTGGCATCCAGGGCCCTGACACAAGCAGATGCTTGCATACATGTGCTTGCTTTTGCTATTCAGTCAAAGGTACTGCTACAGTAAGAGGGCTGATAAGCCAGAAGGTGATCCAACCTAATTCTTTTCCCTGTGGCAGCACTCTGCTGTACACCCAGTTTAGAGATTAAACACCATAATCCAGAGCACCATAAACCACAGGCAAAATGAGTACTCTGCCAAGATCACATGGACTTGAACACAGTGGGACTCCCTTCTCCCCAACTATATTCAATTTGTAGCCAATCAGACACACATACAAATACACCCAGCAGAAGAAAGCCATCTGTTTCATACTCGCAGGTACCTTGTTGTGGTTAGCAATTTGTCTGTAAGATGACTGCACTCTTCCAAATTCTTGCATTTTATCCCATAGAGATCGTTCCATGTCTTTGCATTTGGCCTAGATAATAAGAGAAAGGACACAAGGTAAAGCTCCTACCTTCAATGTTTTCCATCCTGTTTGTAGAAAGGGGAAGGCCCCATTTCAAAAAAACCTGTTAATTCTATATTGAAGTTTAAGAAATTGTATGTTCTGTTATTTATTGTCTGTCTTTATCACTGAGACTTAAGGTGGATTTCATAGTATAAGTCAATACAATTAATTAATAGGATGAGGAGACATCTAATAATGTAGTAAGTCTAGGATTGCAGAAATCTGGAACAGGGTATAAGTATTAAACATGACATGTTATTCTGCAAGAAATGATATTACATAGGTAGAAATATAATGCAGTGACAGCAAGGTAGAAACACAGCAACAGTTAATACATATTAGTAATATAGTCAACAGTCCTGTTCCCTCCACTGAAATGTCTTTCTGAATCATTCTGTTATAATGCAGCCCTGTTCATTTATTAAAAAATAACCTCCTGAACAGTTCTGTTTTACATACTTGGTGGAAACCCAAAAGGGGAGGAGCCTTCCTGATCTCCTCAGGCATGCCATTGGGTAGGACACACTACAGAGAATGCACGTGAGTACAGGCAGTTGTTGGTTTCCCCTATTTGCAGGGTAGCACCTGTTCAGAGGAGTGAAGTTGTTGCAGTAGAACAGAGGTGGTTCTGCAAATATGAGGGCCCAAGGCCATGAAACGTTTTGCATGTGGTGGCAGAGCAGCCTGTAGCAGTGATTGGCTGAAGTGCTGTGAAATCATGGAACATTCACGAAGATTCTAGCCCAGTCAAACTCATTTGTTAGAAGAACCGGATCCGACATGAATGTCACTTTGTCAGGCTGGGCCATGTGTGCTATAAAAAGTAATGTGAGGTACCAGAGATATAAACTTTATAAAGGACACTAGCAAATCCAATTAATATTATTTTTTACTCAAAATACAAACAAAAGCAATTGATTCCTAGCAATGAAAACAATTGATTTACTGGGGAGCCCACAAAAGCCCCAATAAATGTGTTTAATCATATGCAAGACTAGGGCCGAGTTCAGACTGGCAGTTTGGCCCGAGATAGGCACGTTTCAGAAACGTTTCACAAATGGATTAAAGGGCCGATTCACACAGGCACATCTGTCAGGCGTTCCGCAGCCATATTCAACCCGTCTTGTAACGCTTCCCTCCCAAGTTTAAAAAATACCAGATGAAAGTGGTAACTAACCCTGGAGAGTGCGTTCATCCCGCTTCAGGGATGTGTGAACGCGAACAAGCTGATCCAGTAAGGGATGCACTTATGCGCATATAACCGGATTACACAAAAAAGCTGCTTACAGCCGCACCTCCACCAGGGGCAGGCCAACAGTGTGAACAGGAAAACCCAGAACAGTTTGTGCCAGATCTTTTTGCCATGACTCCCTCACGCTTCAAACTGCCAGTCTGTCCTTGGCCTAGGTTTTTCCAAGGGAAACCACAAAATACCTTATATTTCCATACATACCAGTTGCTTGAGGGCCGGATAAGAGCCCTGGACGGGCTGGTTCTGGCCCCAGGCCTTATGTTTGACACCCTTGCTAGCCTCTTAGAACATTCAAAACATCAAAAGCGTCAAGCTGACATTAAGAAGCAAAATGCCAGCTTTGGTTGAAAAAAAACCCTCTCACAGGCCCTAGGAGGAGGGTGAGGTTGGAAGGCAGACCAAGGCCTAGAAAGCAGAGTAAGAAGTGGTCTCAGTAAGTAAAGGAGCAAAGAGACAATGAGTTCAAAGGTATCAGAGAACAGTTAAAGAAAAGAAATGGCTAATGAGAGGAAAGGGGGCAGAATTCAGAAGAAATCTCATGTCCTTGAACCCCACTGAAGGGCTGCAATCCAACAATGAGGGTGGTCTTCTGGTGTGGGATCTTCTTTTCACCTGATAACTGAACAGAGTATCTGCATGGTGTTCTGATTTTCATATCCTTGGATGGTTCAAACAAAAGGTAAATTCCATATCCTTGGGGAGGAGTCATAAGACCACTGATCCACCTAGTTCAGCACACTGTTCTGCACAGCAGCCAACCTGTTGCTATGGTCAGCCAAACAAACAGGACACTGAGGCTAAGGCACCCTGCTGCTGCCTCCCAACACTGTTATTCAAGGCCCTGCTGCCTATGGATATAGAGGCTCCCTTTCGTCACGACGGCTAATAGCCATGGATGGAGCTTTCCTTCACAATTCTGTCTAACCATCTTTTAAGGCTATCTATGCTCGTGGCCATCAGTACCTCCTATAGCAGTAAAGTCCACAGTTTAATTCTCATTGAGTAAAGAATTAATCCCTTTCACCTGTCCTGAACCTATTACCCAACTATTTCATTGGATAACCCCCATCCGGTTCCAGTATTATGGGAAAGGGAAAAAAAGCTCCTTTTAAACACTCTCTACACTTCATGCATCGCCTTATAAACCTCTATCATCGTGTGTGTGTATGTGTCCCCCCTTAGTTGTCTCTCCTCTAAACTGAAAAGTCTCAGACTCTCCAGCCATTCCTCATAGGAAAAATGCTCGAACCCCCTAATCATCTTGGTTGCCCTCCTAGGTACTTTTTCCAGCTCTGCAATGTCTTTTTTGAGATACAGCAACCAGAATGGCATGCCGTATTCCAAATGAGGCCGCATCATAGCTTTATACTTTCCGTTCACCAGGTAATAGTCCAGGTCCCAGAAGTAGATTGTGCCTCACACATTGACCTCCCTTCACAAGGTGTCAGACCCCTTAAACAAGGCTAGCACCATCTAACACCAAAGGCTCCCCAGGTAGGGGCCACATGCACTCAAACATAGCCATACATCCCAATATGTATATCTACACACACACATGATGTAAAGAGATTAAACATTCACAGTACGGAATCTTCTTTTTCTTTTTTCTTTTTTGCGCAACTCACTAATACATTTCATTAGGAATAAAATCATGGGAAAACTTTTACCTTATCTTGATTAACGCTCACTAGAACAAGCAACACAGGGAGGGGTTAACATCTGGCCCAGGCCCCACCGCTTCTTCAAATTATTGTGTGCTGGTTGATCTAGCCTGGGCATCTTTTCATACTGAATCACACATCCTGCATCTTGCTCTTAAAAGACAGGAATCAACATGAGGTTAAGTGACTCACAGCAGCTCATGTTGTCTCAGAGGCAGACAGGAATTCAAGTCTGGAAAGCGTGACTCAAACTCGCAACTGCCTTTTGGTCTCCTCCCCACTCCCAGTCCTCCCCATTCACTGGGAGTTCATGCAATGCTCTGTCAAACTCTTTGCAGTATAATGTCCTCTCTTCTCTGAGCTATAAGAGACATTACTAAAATAGCAATGAGACAGCATTCGAATAGATCCAGGGGAGTTAGCCGTGTTAGTCTGTTGCTGGAAAATAGTAAAAAGCCCAGTGGCACCTTTAAGACTAACAAACTATATTGTAGCATAAGCTTTCGAGAAACACAGCTCTCTTCATCAGATGCATGGAGGATATGAAGAAACTGGCCAGAGATACACAAGCGCTAAGGGAAGGGGGACACCTTACCATGTATCTCTGGTTTGTTATTCTTAGAGGGGCTACTAGGTTTTTTAATCTTTTGCAGCATTCAAATAGTAAGCCACGCTAGTGGCCCTCTTCCTCCTCAAATAACAGTTCTGCAAGATAGTTAGCTAGTGCTCTTGGGAAGTAATCGAAAGCTGCAAGAGCCCCTTGCTCAAAGGTCCATAGGGAATCCATGATAAGGATGGGACCCTATCAGGATCTCACTGGTATTTCCTCTACATAGTCATGGCTTCCAGCCCTATCACCTTCCTTGCTCATCATCACTTTCCTAGAAATAAGAACAGTTCCTGGAAATCCTGCTCTTCATTATGCAAATACTGTCCAATGGGCATTTATGTTTTTAAATCCCCACTCTTTTCCATTTAGTTAGCTCAACAAGGGCCTTTCAAGCCAGAGGCAACATTATTATGCACAGCGGAGTTAACAGGATTACAGTGAGCTCCCCATCGTCTGCCTAATCAAACTAGCCCAATTGACTTCCGCCCTGTCTTGCAATTCTCTTTTGCTTTCCAGAGCTTGGAAGTACCACCGCAAAGGATTCACCTTGTTCTACAATAGCCAAGTCTGACAAGAAAGCCTGTGCAGGTCAAGAGACTGCAGCCATTTAACAAACCCAATAAAGCGACAATCTGTGTTGTCAAGGTCTGCTTATCATGCTTCTACATTCTTAGATGATTAATTTCACCCATCACTAGTCATTATAGTGTACTTTCTTGAACACCCTGGACAAAACAGGCTAACTGAAGAGGATTTTGTGTGAGTGGTTTGCTTAGAGGACAGTCAAGGCAGCAGGCAAATTGATGACAGTGCCTTGAAGTACACTAACAGCTCCTAAGGGGTTCTATGGGCCACATTATCTGATCCATCACACAAGGTATAGGGGTCCATGTAAGGACCCAAGGGGCTGTAGCTCAGGGGCAGAGCATCTGCTTTCCATGCAGAAAATCTCTGGTATGTCCAACTAGTAGTAGTACTAGCAGGAGGAGGAGGAGGAGGAAGAAATTGGATTCACTTGGAGTCTCAGAGCAGCTTGCAAACTCCTCTCCCTTCCCCTCCCCACAACAGACACCTTGTGAGGTAGGTGGGGCTGAGAGAGCTCTTTCGAGAACTGCTCTTTCAAGAATAGCTCTGACATAACTATGGCTTGCCCAGTGTCATCCAGCAGCTGCAAGTGGAGATATGGAGAATCAAACCTAGTTCTCCCAGATTAGCATCCACGCACTTAACCACTACACCAAACTGGAATACCAAAAGGAACATGAACCATCTCTTCCCCAAATTCCTGCAGAGGTACTGACTATCAGAGTAGACAATACCGACTTGGGCAGACCAAGGGTTGGCCTCAGTATAAGGCAGCTTCATGGGAAGCCCTGTGAATCAGTGCAATGCCACATGGTTGTACAAGTGTACAGGTAATATTCACTACAGACTTCACGTGAATCCGAACCATTGTGCATACTGGTTCCCACCACCAGTGGGGGTTGCATGCCAGGAAAGTTTGCTATGCAAGGCCCCCAACTCACAAAGCAAGTGCAGTCAACAACATGGCTAGAAAAGGAGAAACTTGCCATGAGAATTAATGTGCCTCATTATTTATGTGGCATAAAAATGAGTAGTTTAGCCTACAGCAAGGCATGAGATAGACAGAAGTGGGCGGGATGCTCAAAGCTATTCAGACTTAAGCTTTGCTAAATAATAAGAGGGGAAAGAGTTTAGCGCACTGGCATTTTTACCTGCACGGACCATTCTAGCCTGGCAAGCTGGACACATTAAAGAGAGGAAGAAAAGAAGAGATTGGATTTATACCCTGCCCTTCACTACCCAAAGAAGTCTCAGAATATCTTACAATCTCCTTTCCCTTCCCCTCCCCACAACAGACACCCTGTGAGGGAGGTGGGGCTGAGAGAGCTCTTTCGAAGACTGCTCGTGAGAGAACAGCTCTGAAAGAACTTGTAACTGATCCAAGGTTACACCAGCAGCTGCATATGAAGACTGGGGAATCAAACCCAGTTCTCCCAGATTAGAGTCCATGTTCCTGACCATTACACCAAACTGGCTCTCAACCTTTGGCCCAATTGCAGTATGCACAGCTACCCCTGTGCATAGGCAGAAGACTCCCTTGATCACAGATCCAGCACAAACAACCTACCCTATAATCCTTGGCGATCTCCCCAACAGGCCTCATTTTGTGGTCCGCATGTTGCTTCGAGTTTTGGCACACGAAGCAGACCAGCTCCTTGTCGTCCAGGCAGAAAAGTCGGGCCTCTTCGCGGTGTAAGGCGCAGAGGGCGGAGGCCTCCTGAGCCCGCTGCTGCTGTTCCTGCTGCTTCTTCTCCTGCTTGAGGAACATCTCCACAATGTTGGCAAGTGTGTGGTTGGTGCGCAGGTCCTCCAGGGAAGACGTCGCTTTGCACACCGGGCACACGTGGCGGGCTTGATTCTCCCAGGAGCGGCCCACGCAGCCTTTGCAGAAATTGTGGCCGCAGCGGAGGGTGACGGCATCCTTGAAGGGCTCGTAACAAATCGGACACAGCAGCTCCTCCTTGATGGTGGCCGTGGGCAAAGTGGGGTCCAGAGAAGAAGCTGTAGAAGGTTCTTTGGCCATAGACCTGTCAAGGAGGAGATAAGTGGAAAAGAACAGAAAGAAAATGCAAACTCTCTCCAGAAAATCCCCAGCTGTAGCTGGTGACTCACAGCTGTTGGCTGTTCAGAACTTTTGCTCCACCTTACTTTATTTCTCCCCGCCTCGCCTTATTTTAATACAGAACAGGCAGTTGAGTGACAGAGCATAGCCCCAATGGAAGAAAGGCTGCTGGATCCTGTTTGGAAAATTACCGCCTCTAGAGCAAGGAAATAGAGAAGGGGAAAAGAAGAATTTAAGCAACCTGCAGGGAATGTATTTCAAATAGAGGAACACAGAGGAAACTTACATGGGGAGTAAATGCTCGTAAACGGTCTTGGGTTTTTTTTCGAGCGGGTTCCCCCAAAATGTCAGAGGGGGAGATGGGATCCCAGAAGCACACTTGCGCGGGAACTGACGTCCCTGGTTTCTAATGGCGTTTCATCCAAAGAAAACGGAGCGCGCGCGCTCAGATTCAGTTTCCGTCTTTATGGAGACGGTTCCGACCCAAGGCGCCAGATGTGCGTGCCTATTGGGTGTATTCGATCCTCAGAGAAACCGAGGCGGCTGCAGTAGCAAAGACGCTTACTAGGAGGAAGTAAGCCTGCGCTCCATTTGTAATAAGGAAGCGTGGTTTACTCGTAAGTAACCCTATCCACTAAACACAAGTGTTCGGCAGTGAGTCCACTGAATATTCTGATCCATCCAATTCGTTTCAAGGGCTTTTAGAGTTTTGTTTTTATTAAATGAGAATCAACAGGGGGCCTTCCCCCCCGGTTTTTTTTTATGCCAGAACACTATAGAAAGTGCGATCGCAGGGATTTTGAGGGAAATTATGCACGCGATCGGGTTTCGTGCCTGGGATTTGTCACTTTTTAGTATTGTACGACTCCAAGTTAGAAAGCAGGAAAGAGCTAGTCGTCGGGGGGAGGGGAGATTCCCAACTAGCCACGCGGTTTGCACTCCAGGAGACGCGGGAAAGGAAAACCAAAAGCAACGCTTGTGTAAATGGAGCAGCTACTCGGGAAGTCGATCCCCCCCCCAGGAGTTTTCTGGGCCGTTCCAGCTCTGCAGTCAACTAGATCGGAAAAGATCAAGTCACGTGGATCCTGGGATTGGCCCCCGGAACCCTTGCATGCATGTCTCCTTCTCGAGGCAAGCCCCCCGCCCGCTCGCTTACCTTGTGGTGCTACAGGGGGTAGGCAGGCATCTCTGGCAGCAAATCCTGGAGCTCCTTCTCCTGGGGCTCCGGGCGAGATTTCCCGGGAAAAAAGCCATCAGCGCCGGTCCTCGATCACCAAACCCCCCCTTTGTCACAGTAGCTTCCCTCCACTTCACAGAAAGAGGCTGGAATCCTCGGCCTTGCCTTTTATGTCTCGGAGCCGAGTTGGCGAAGTAACTCCGCCCCGCACGCCTGGGCCAGACAGTTTGTACATGGGCTGGGTGATGCTCCGGAGGAAGGGGGGGTGGAGTTGCCGAGCTCCTCTAGCCAGTCTAGTTACCTTTCCCTACCTGCCCTGGGTGGTTTCCAGGTTGGCAAGGTAAGTAGGTCAAGGTAGTAAAGGGGTGTGCCAGCAACTGACAACGCTCCCCCTTCTTCTTACACTTCTAAAAAGGAAGCGGCCTGGTAGATGGCACGAAAACCGGAAGGAATTGCAAAGGCTCCAAATTATCCCGATAGATTAGCGCCAGGAAAAGCAAAGCATTATGAACATGGGGGAAGCCTTGCTGAGGAAGAACCAGTGTGGTTTTCTACCATGGGGAATCCTGATTTACCAGCCGTTGAGAATTCTTTCAGATGGTCAGCAGCCTGTGGCTAAAGCCCCTCTAAAGGCGTTATTACCTATTTGCATTTTCAGAACTTTTTGACAAGATCGCTGACACGTGTTATTTAGCCCAGTTTGGATGGTATTTGGGGAACAGGTTTTTTTTCTGCTTCCCCACAGCAGCATCGTGTTCTCCTACACCACCCATCCTCATCATTTCTGCAATCTTCCCCAAACCTGCTTTTCTGCAAAGTTTTGGGAAAGATCACAGCAAAGCCTGGAAGACTGCCAAGTGGGAGGGAAAGTCTAGGTTTTCCTGACTGGCACAATTTTCCTTTCCCCCTTGGCCATCCCCTGTCCTGCTCTACACCACCAGGTGAGCTTTTTGAGGTTTGTAGTATTTTTTCATTAGCAATTCCAAGGAAATTCATCAGTCCCCCCGTGAGCATTGTCTTCTGCCAACAGGTGAAGACTTTTCTGTTACATCTGGGGTACTCTTATTGACCCTCCTCCTTGTTTAGTTTTAGTTGCTGATCTTATGTACTGTTTTTGAGAGTTGATATTAAGGCCTGTTTAACTGTTTGCCACGTTAAGGGCTCTAAGTGGGCAGAAAGGCAAGGTATGAATGATCTAAATTAATAAAATGAACAAATAATTGACATAGCAATATACTACTACTAGGAATAAGGCCCATTGTGGAAATAAATACAACAAGCTCTAGAAAGAGGCTCTGGGAGAGTGCTAAGGCCTTGGGCACTCAGTGTCAATGTGCTGTGGTGACCTCAGCAGGGTATAATCACACAGAGTCCACCATTTTCTCCAGAGGAACTGATCTCTGCTACCTGAAAAGCAGTTGTAATTTTCAGTGATCTCCAGCCCTCACCTCGAGATTGGCAACAATTGTTACCCAGGAGGAAATGGCTGGTTCGGAGGGTGGAGTCTATAGCATTGTACCTGTCTGAGGTCCCACCCCTCCTCAAACCTCACCCTCTCCAGGCTCCACTCCCCAAATCTCCATGAATTTCCCAACCTGGAGTTGGCAACCCTATCTCCTTCCCAGCCAAGCATCAACCTGCCATTATCTGCCCCTCTGATTTCAGCTTTGCATCTCCTCCCCCCTCCCTCCTGGAGATCAGTTGTAATTCTGAGTGATTTCCACCCATCTCCTGAGATTGGGAACAGTGGTTCCCCAGAAGGGAATGGCTGGTTGGGAGGGTGGAGTCTATGGCATTCTACCTGTCTGAGGTCCCAGCCCTCCTCAGACCCAGAGCCGGCTTGCCCACTAGGCGAACTAGGCGCTCGCCTAGGGCGCGCTGGCCCTCAGGGGCACCAAATGGTGCCCCGGCTTCCCCTGAAAAGCCCCCCTCTCTGCCGCCGCCGCTGCCTCCCCGCCTGGCCTGCCCACCCGCCTGGAAGAGGGGCCTACAGAGCCCCAGGCAGCTCCGCACTGGGCGAGCCTGGAGTTTGCATGTTGCTCTGAGACTCCGAGTGAAGGGCGGGGTATGAATCCCATCTCTTTCTCCTCCTCCTCTTTGGCAGGCGCCCCACCTACGGGCCCAGTGACCCTCTGCCCCAGGAGGGGGCTCCTCCAGTCCAGGCTGGAGCGAGCTCCCCTCCCTCTTGAAGGGGCCACGGAGACTCCCACCTCTTTCTGCCCCGATGGGCAGCCGGGCCACCTCCTCGAGGAATCCGTGGGCTCCTTTCCCAGCACGGCCCGCACATGCCTGAAGCCCCCCGCCGCCCCTCCATCCTGGCCAGGCCTCTGCTGGGAGCGAAGGCAGCTGCTCAGGGTGCGGCGGTGGGCAGGCAGGCGGGGGGATCCTGGTGGGGTGGGGTGGCGCGCACGTGCGGCAAAGAGGCTGCTCATCCACCTGGAGCCCTTCAGATCTGGAAAGGGGGAAAGCGGACTCCGCCCCCCGCCAGCGCCCCAAGGTCCCGATCTGGGGGGGAGGGCTGGGCCACTGGGGGCACGAGGCTGCTGCGGGGTGGCTTTTCCCCCCGGAGGAGAGGGGAGACCTGGCCGAAGCCGCCTGGACCCTTCCCTTCCCCGGCGGCAGGAGAGTGGAGAGAGGCTGCACCACCCTTCTTCCCTCCCTCCCCCGGGACCCGGCACAGCACAACAGAGGTGGCTCCCCAGCCGGTGGGTGGGCGGGCGGGCAGGCGTGGAGGGAGCCAGGCAGAGGAAAGGCAAGACAGCCCCCCACCCCCCGGGTCCTGTCCTAGAGCTGGAGGAGGCACCAGGAAAATCTCCAGACTGCCCGGAGGGGGGGGGGGGCTCCTCCCATTTCACAGCAAGATCCAGGTCACCCCGGCCAGCTCAGCCAGCCCCTGCGACCCTTGAGGTGGAGAGCCAGGGGAGGGGGGCCTGGGGCAGAGGGGCACAGGCTGGGGTGTGGGCCAACGCCAGCAACTGGCTGTGAGTGCGGGCGCTGCGAGCAGGCGGGGAGAGGAGGCAGAGGTCCTAGCCCCCCATGCTTCCGAGTAGACCCACTGAGGCTGACTTGCTTCCCTGCCTCCTCCAGGCCCTGCCTGGAGGTTGGCAATCCCATGATTGGTGGGCTCCCCATGGGGGGCGCCAGAAGATAGCCCCGCCTAGGGTGCAAAAAACCCTAGGGCTGAACCTGCTCAGACCTCACCCTCTCCAGGTTCCATCCCTCAAATCTCCAGGAATTTCCCACCTGGAGTTGGCAACCCTATCTCCTACCCAGCCAGTCATCAACCTACCTTTATTTCCCCTCTCTCTTCAGCTTTCCATTTCTCCCCCACACACACCTGCAGCCTCTCCCGTACTCTGAAGCCCGGACTGCCAGAGTCCACCATTTTCCGTGCCCTGAAGCCCTGACTGCCACAGAGTCTACCATTTTCTCCAGAGGAACTGATCTCTGCCATCTGGAGAGCAGTTGTAATTCTGAGTGATCTCTAGCCCTCACTTTGAGATTGGCAACAATGGTTTCCCAGGAGGAAAAGTCGTCTTTCTCTGCAATGGGGATCAAAGCAGCTTACATCATTCTCCTCTCCCCCTTTTGACTTACGCAACAACCCTGTGAGGTAGGTTAGGCTGAAAGTCTGTGACCGGTCCAAAATCACCCACTCAGCTTCTACAGCAAGAACCTGGATCTAGCAGAACCTGCCTTGAAGCACTGACTGCTACGCCTAGGGCAGCCAACCTCCAGGTGCAGCCTGAAGATCACCAGGTATCACAACTGAACTCCAGACAACAGATCTCCCCCCCCCCCGAGAAAATAACTGCTTTAGAAGGTGGGCTGTATGGCATTCTGTTCAGTTGAGGCCTCTCCCTCCTGGAACCCTGGCTTCCATAGACTCTTCCAGAAAATCTCCAGGAATCTCCCTACCTGGAGCTGGCAACCCTAGACTCAGGACTGAGTCCCTCTCAAAGTTCCTCTCAAAGGCCTGCAAAGAGTTTCCATCCTTTGTCTGAACCAAGCTCAGTTGCCTACTGTGGCAAAACAGGCTCCAGTTTACCACTTAGCTGTTTGCCTCCCACCCTCATCCCATGTGCGTATTTCACTCCTTAAATTCGCTGCCACGACTCACTGAATCATCACTGCCTTTTTAGAGGGACAGTGAGACCCCTGTGGCCAAATCTCTGTGTTTGGAGATGAAAGTTGGCAACCCAATCTTTGGGGGATTCCTGGAAAGTTGGCAACCCAAGGGTCTGGCCTATCCTTGCCTCCTTGGGCTACCCCTCCCTCTGTTATCGTGCAGAGCAGGGGAGACTGTGTGGTCAGAGCAGAACACAGATTACTAGCCCAAATAAAAGAATTTATCTAACTATTTACACAGTTATGGGGCGCACACACACTGTAGGAGTAAGCACACACTATGAACCAGCAGGGCATAAACCCACAGGGGTTAAACGCCTCTCTTCCCCACCTCTCTCTCTCTGGCCCAAGAGAGCAGGGAAACTTCCATTCATTCCCCAGTCCAACTGACTGTGGAGTGGCTGAATTTCTGCTGCCTCCAAGGGTTCACCCATGTCTCTGGCTTGTGGTCTTGAAAGCCTGGTCAGCACAAGTAGCAGGAGCCTTTCCTAACCTCCTGTAGGAAGACGGCCTCCTTCCTGGATGGGCTGCAGTCTATATTGATGCTGCCCTGCATGTTGGGACAGTCCCTGTTTTCCCGCCCTTTTCTGTCTTGGGGTAGCTGGGAAATGTAGTCCAGCAGATGAGGAAGGCCCATTCAACCCAGTGAGTGATACTCCTACAGGCCCCTCTCTGGAACTACAGCTCAATTAAACCTTATGACGGAACATTTTAAACAAACAACCACAGACAGCAGCCATCTTACAAACACAGGTAACTGCCATTTCGTTATACCTACCAACAGCCACTGAGGGAAAAGTTAAGTCCCACACAGGAGGCAAGCAGGAGAAGCATCTTCGTCAAGAGACAAAGCCATTTGCTTCGAATTCTGACAGAGAAGAGTGGCTGAAGGGGAAGAGGAGCAGACCCAGCACCTGGCCAATGGCATGCGAGTACTCTTGAGTGGTGGCTGGTAGGCCAATGGCTGAGGGAGGGCATTTTACAGCCAATGGGAGCGCATGGAATCTTGTCACCTTTAGCTTTATATATAAGGAGAGAAGATAACATATATTAGTATATCAATTGCTGATTCTAAAAAAAAACTTCAAAGAAAATCTGGTAGTATGTGTCTGGGGGAAGGGGGAATGGCCAACATGGAGGAAATGAGGGGGGATCCACCATGTAAAAAAACAGTGGCAACGTGGTTTCCATGGGAAAGTGCCTCCACATGAGAAAAGTCAAACTCAGTTTACTGAGTACCTTAGCCAGCTGGATAGCTTTTGCAATGGGGCAGTAAGTGGTGGGGTCTGCCAAGATCTTTACCGGCACATCACTACATGGCCTGTTGGTGATAGCCAAGTTAGCTGATGACACCAAATTATCCAGAATGTTGGAAGCTGAATGTAAGGAACTCCCAGAAGATGTCCCCCAAATGGGCAACAATATGACAAGTGAGGTTCAATGTAAGTAAGTATGAAGTGCTGCCTATTGAGACAAAATCCTGTTAACTCCATATTATTTAGTTAGATTTTTTTGCGCGTTTTCTAACCTATCTCAAGCTACAAAGGAACAATTTTTATCCCTCTTTTCCACCAAGAATTTCAGCTCTGTGTGTAGGGCCACTCCTTCTTTTATCTTTCTAGAAATCCTGTGAAGGAAGCCTGAGAGAAAGTGACAGGCCCATAAGAGCTTCATGATGGAGGGCTGAACCTGAGCCACCCCAGTCTTAATCCAGTACTTCAGTCATTTCACTACACTGACAATAAAACCAGACACATGATTGATTGCTCTCTTTAAATATTTGAAAGGATGTCATCTGGAGGAGGGCAAGGAGCTGTTCCAGCTGGCAGCAGAGGATAGGTCCTGAAGCAACAGGTTTAAATTCCATGCAGAAAGGTATTGGCTGGATATCAGGAAAAACTTTTTCACGGTCAGAGTGGTTCAAAGGTGGAATCAGCTGCCTAGGGAGGTGGTTAGCTCCCCTTCACTGGCTGGACGAATATTTGTCAGAGATGTTTTAGGCTGGTCCTGCATTGGGGCAGGGGGCTGGACAAGATGGTCTGTACGGCCCCTTCCAGCTCTGTGATTCTATAGCAAATGGTAGGATTAAAAGTTAATCAGACAGCCACAAGACCAACTAAAAGTCTCTGAAATACCAATAAAAAATACAACATTACAGGCTGGATGGCTTGCTGTCTAAATATTACCGGTGACAGTGCCAGGTGAATATGACAAGTAGAGAGAGTTCCTAGGTTCTGAGACCACAACAGAGGCCCTCAGTCTGATAGTTCCCCATATCACCTCCGAAAGTAGTTCGCAGAGGTTCTGAGAAAGGCCTTAGGTGATGATGTTATCTGACAGACATGCCCATGTTACACAGATTATGGCTGGAGGGCAGTCGTGATAAAAAAAAAAACGTATATGGAAAGAGCCATCAAGTCACAGCTGACTTACAGCAACCCCTCATAGGGTTTTCAAGGCAATAGACATTCAGAGGTGGTTTGCCATCGCCTTCCTCTGCATAGAGACCCTAAACTTCCTTGGTGGCCTCCTATCCAAGTACTAACCAGAGCCAACCCTACTTAGCTTCTAAGATCTGACAAGATGAGGCTCGTCTGGGCAATCACAGTCAAGATATAAGAGGTAAACACACTGGTAGAAATTATTAGAAAAGGGGTTTTAAAAAGCAAATAGAAATGCCACCGCTGATTCTTCTGTGTCCACAATCAGAATACTATATGCAGTACTGTTCTTGAACAGACACCTGTGAAAGCTCACCTCCCTCCAAAAAAATGAAGTGTCTTTCTCTCTTACTTTCCCCCAGCACCTGAATTTTAGAGGCATACGACTTCTGCAATCCAGCGGCACCTTCAAGACTAACCACATTTGTTTCCGTATGAGCTTCTGTGAGTTACAGCTCACTTCTTCGAATACCTGTCATGCATGTCTGACAAAGTGATCTGTGATTCACGAAAGCTTGTACTGAAATAAATGTGGTTGGTCTTGAAGGTGCCACTGGACTTTTATTTTGCTCTGACAGAATAATGTGGCTATGGTGGAAAGTGCTGTGAAGTCTCAGCTGACTTACGGTGACTGCTCATGGGGTTTTCTAGGCAAGAGATATTCAGAGGTGGTTCGCCGTTGCCTGCCTTTGCGTAGCAATCCTGGATTTCCTTGGTGGTCTCCCATCCAAGTACTAGCCAAGTACAAACTTACCTTTTGAGCTCGCATGAGATCAGGCTAGCCTGATCAGGGCTTAACGCAGCTACCACTTTGCAGTCATACTGCAAAGAGAACAAAGAAAAAAATGACTGTGAGGGACAATGGAAGAGAGAACCACATTTAGTACCCTGAGCTCCGGGGCAGAAGGGCAAGATAAAAAATGTTAGAAATTGAAGTCAGTGGGCTTAGAAGGGTGTAACTCTGTCTAGAATGGCCCTGTGATAGGACTTTCCCCACAATGTTTCCAGATAGTTTCTGGGTAACTACCAACCCGTCAGCTTGATGTCTATACCTGGAAATTTTTTAGAACAAATCATCAAACAATCAGTCCATGAGCATTTAGAAAGGACAGCTGTGATTACTAAGAGCCAGCATGGGTTTCTCAAGAAAAAGTCATGTCAGTCTAACCTTATCTTTTTTAAAAGAAAAGTTACTACCTTGCTGGATTAGGGGGATACTGTAGGCATAGTTTATCTTGATTTTAGTAAGGCTTTTGATAATATCCCACATTGGTAAAATGGGGTTTGGATCGTATTACTGTTAGATGGATCTGTAACTGTTTGACAAATTGCACCCAAAGACTGCTTGTTAATGGTTCCTCATCCTGTTGGAGAGGAGTGACAAGTGGAGTGCCTCAAGGATCTGTCCAGGAACCTGTTTTGTTCAACATCTTTATAAATAATTTGGATGAATAATTTGAATGAATGAAGGAACAGAAGGAATGCTTATTAAATTTGCAGATGATACTAAATAGGGAGGGGTAGCAAATACAGTAGCAGACAGAGTCAGGATACAGGATGACCTTGACAGACTGGAAAACTGGGCTAAAACAAAATGAATTCCAATGGGGATAAATGTAAAGTTCTGCATTTAGTTAGGAAAAATCCAATGCATAATTATAGGGTGGGTGAGACTTGTCTTGGCAGTAGTATGTATGAAAAGAATCTAGGGGCTTTAGTGGACCATACACTGAACATGTCAGCAGTGTGATGCGATAGCTAAAAAGGTGAATGTGATTTTGGGCTGTATCAACAGATCACTTGAAATGATGGTACCACTTTACTCTGCTCTGGTTAGACCTCACCTAGAGTATTGTGTTCAGTTTTAGGCACTACAATTTAAGAAGGATACAGACAAGCTGGAACATGTCCAGAGGAGGGCAATGAAGATGGTGAGGGGTCTGGAGACCAAGTCCTATGAGGAAGGGCTGAAGGAGCTGGGTATGTTTAGCCTGGAGAGGAGAACTAAGAGGTGATATGATAACCATCTCCAAGTACTTGAAGGGCTGTCATTAGAGGATGGTGTCGAGTTGTTTTATGTTATCCCAGAAGGTTGGACAATGGGTTGAAATTAAATCAGAAGAGTTTTCGGCTAAATATTCAGAAGAACTTCCTGACAGAGCATTTCCTCAGTGGAACAGGTTTCCTCCAGAGGTGGTGGGCTCACCTTCTTTGGAGGTTTTTAAGCAGAGGCTAGATGGCCATCTGACAACAATGATGATTCTGTGAACTTAGGCAGTTCATGAGAAGAGCAGGAAGGGTTGCCTCAGTGCTTAGTTCTTGTGGCCCTTTCTTACACACCCAGGGAAATGCTGGTTGCCACTTTGGCGTCAGGAAGCAATTTTTCTCCAGGCCAGTTTGACTGGGGATCCTGGAGGTTTTTTGCCATCTTCTGGGCATGGAGCAATGGTCATTGGGTGTGAGTGGGAGTTGGGGGGAAAGGTATTTATGATTTTTCTGCATTGTGCGGGAAGTTGGACTAGATGACCCTAGAGATCCCTTTCAATTCTATGATTCTAATGTCAGTCTCTCCAAAATCAGAGAAGGTGGTGGTGAAAGGAATCTTCAGTGATGAAACGGAATTTTCCACCACACTTTGGTTCGGAGAGGTTAAAGAGTGGGAAGAAAACAAAACAAATGTGGGCTATTCTGTGGAAAAAATGGTAGGCGGAAGACTGAAACTGTGATTTAAATAGTAAGTTTCTGTTCAGATGTTTAGCATCCATACAGTCCTTCAGGAGTTTAAAGCACTTCACACATACTTTTATGACGTCAGTCTCCCTATTGGTCTTTTTAGCTAGCTGTCCTGACTCCTGGGCTTAGCCTGAGATACCTCCCCTGTATCAGATGGGGAATGCTACAGCATGATAGTGCAATCCTAGCCTAACAAGATCTCTGGAAGCAGGGCTGAGAAGCACCTGAAACCAGAAAACTTCTTTTGCATGGCAATATAAGAGCTAGAATCAGAGCCTTTTTGCATGCGACACACACGCACTTCACCACTGTGTTGTGTCCTCCTAACTGAGCTGATATAATCATTCAAGCTGCAGGCCTCATTTCCCACCAGAAGGCCAAGGAAAGAGGGACTGCCCAACATTGGCTAAAATGCTCATATACATTCAGGCTCATAGCTACAGTGGGGCCACCCCCCAACTTACCACCAAGGCCCCACAACTTCCCATCCAGCCCAGCCCCCCCAATCACCCTCATCGAGCCTTCCTAATGGAGCTGAGGCTGCCTGTTTGATTCCCGCCTCTGCTCTCACCCCGTGATCTTGCTGGCCAGCCCTGCCCTCCGTTCCCACATTGCTGGATGGGACGCTACCATTCGGGGTGTGGGAAAGAAGGAGAGGGGCAGCGGTGGCAGTCAATCCAGCACCCCTGTCTCCTGGTTTCCATCCACATTGTGAATAATGGCATGGCAATGGTGGCTGCGGCAGAGGCAGCAGCGGCACGGCTCCCTCCCCACCTGCCCCATGCCCCCTGACTTTTTAAAATGCCACCGACTTTAAAAAAATCCTGGCTGCACCCCTGTATACATTATAAATGCCTCTCTGCTCTCTGATCCTGGTGAGGGACAATCACACGTTTGCCGCAGTAGTGATATTGACAGACAAAGAGACTGAATAGCAACTGAAGTATCACCTGTGAAAATTTCCCAAGTCATCTCTGTTGCTCCAGTTTTGCATGCCCTACATGAATGCTGAACTAACCTACATACCTTGCGGGATGCTCGCATATAAGGGTGGAGGAAGCAACCAGCAAGGCGTTGTCACAGACTCACTACCAGCATCACCTCAGAATCTGTGAAGATTGCTTCAAGTGACAGAGCGATTGATTACTCCATTACAATGATCCTTTGTTGCTGTATAATTTCCTTTGTAGCATCTAGACTGGCCACAGGATAGTCAGCCAGTACCAAACTGGTGGTGTAACTCAGCTGGTTGTTCTTATGCTAGCTGTTTCAATGCCATACAATTAGAAAGTAGGTTTCCCATTCTTTAATCTTTGCAGACTAGCTAATGTATGCAAACCTGATTTTTTAATTTTTGGCCAAGGCCATTTCACGCATTAAGCAAGAGGGTTTGTCATGGAGTGTTGTGACAGACTGCACCTTTTAAAAGCTTAGAAGTGCTGTGTAAACAGATAAAGGACTGCAAAGGGTTAATACTTCACGGAGCCAAAGAGCCTTGAGTGACAGGTTGTTCCAAGAGATCTGATTGGTTAGCATCAGCTGAGAAGAGAATGACTTCTGAACTGGATGCTGAGGAGAATTGAGTATGATTTCAGCCTTAGCTGAGAAGAGCCGAGTACTGACAGTTTCAGAATTCAGCTCTGACTGAGAGCAGTTTAACACAGAGAACTGGGGGAAAGTTGGCAAGGAAGTTTGGGAAGTGGGCCAAGGAAAGGGGATAGATCTTCTAGAGGGAGAAGAAAATTCCCTACCCAGTCAAACAGAGATACCTGGTCTAGTGTGGTTTAGAGACCTTAAGAGTCAATTAAAAACTCAAGACGAGTACTGGTGTTTCAAGAGAAGGGGTTTGGGTACTGGAAAGGGTGTGCCAGCCTTCTGGAAACCAAAAGAGTCAGAGAATACCCTAAGATAGTGTACTGGAGCATTTGAGGGAAAACACTGAAACAAAAGCCTCTCAACATAAAGATTTAAATCACTATAAAAAGCTGAAGAAACTCTAATGAGCATGAAACATAAGAACTAAAGTCTGTGCATGTACTGGTTTTTACCTCAGAAATGTTCAGCCCCTGATTCACCTGACCTTTCCCCACTATGTTAAATAAAATATTGTATTATTTTTTAATTTCAAAACACCTCGAGTGTCATTTAAGTTCCCTCAGGTTCCTGGGCTGAGCCAACAGCCAAAATATCATACTGTGACAGGGTGGAACAGCTAGAGTTCTTCAGCAAAGAAGAAAACACATTACTAGGGCAGCTCAGTTAGTAAAGGGAAAGAAAAATGGAGGCAAAATCTTGTCTCTGAAGGAGGGCGGGGGGGCATCATAAGTGTGCACTCAACAGGGGCTGCTTCTGCACAGACAGTTTGGTCCATGCTGGCTCTCAAACTGCAGCAGGGTTTTTCAGATCATCCCCATGACATCATCCACCTCCCATTCTCCTTCTGCAGTTCCCTTTCCTTTGATGTTTGTGGAATATGCTTTGCTCTGCTGTTTCCAGAAAAATCAGAATCAAAGTGGGTTAGCCTGTATGTAGAAGGAAAAGTGCAGATTTCCAGACCTCCCCTACTACTTTGGCAGCATTTTCTCTCCCACTTCCTTGCACCCGCCATTCTTATCCCACTCCTACCAGTATGCTTTTTGCTAGCTTTAAAAAAGCATGTCAGTAAGTATATTAACAAGCATGTGAATAAGGGTACTCCAGGTACCAGGGGTAGCCTCAGCATCACCCCCATGCTTACCAGAGGTAAAGAGGAGAAGACCAGCCTGCCAAGTAATGGCCCACATATAGCAGAAGTCAGCCTGCCCCTGCCAGCTGACACAACAGGGCACCCTGCCCTCCAGGTAGCAGACCATTGAAGTCAGGACTGGCCAAGAGGCCAGTGTCATGCCTGACCCAGGAGGGCTGGGCAAGGGAAGAACAAGCACTCCATGGGGCAAACCCTGAGCCTTATTGTGCTGGCACCAGCTGGCTCGGGGGAGGTGGGCAGCCACTGGAGGGAGGTGGAGGGAGAGGCTGGAGGCCAGCCTGGCCCAGTCACACCTGATTGGCAATGACTCCTGCCAATCAACCCAGGACAGTGAGGTAACCCTGGGAGGGTGAGGAAGAGGTGTGTTGGCCGTGGTGAACCCTGATGGCGTGGTAGATGCTCACAGTGATCCAATAGATACATACTTGGACTTCCAAAAGGCTTTTGAATGGGTCTTCGCTAAAGACTCCTGAGTAAGGTTAGCAGTCATAGGATGAGAGAAGAGGTTCTGTGATGGATTTAAAAAGTGGCTAAATGGACAAGTCTCACAATGAAGGGAAATGAGCAGCGGGGTCCTACAAGATTCAGTATTGGGACTGGTGTATTTCATTTGATGACAAGTGATTTGGAATTAGCACAGTAAGCAGTGTACTGGCCAAGTTTGCAGGTGATACCGAATTATTCAGGATCGTGAAAACCAAGGTGGATTGAGAATAGCTCCAGGAGGATCTATCTAAACTGGGTGACTGGACAACAATGTGGCAAATAAATTTCAGCATATAGAAGTGTAAGATGATGCCTATTGGAACAAAAAATCCTAACTTTAAATATATGGTGATGGGGGACTGAACTGGCTGAGACTGAGAGGAAAAGAGATCTCCAGGTCTTAGTGGATATCTGGATGAAAATGTCAACCCAGTGTGTGGCAGCAGTGAAAAAGCCAAATCCCATGAGCCTTTCTCATTGTGAAGATATGCCTTTCCCATTATATCTCTGCAAGGAAAGGGGCTCCAGACTTTTTAAAAAAAATTAAAGTTGGGAATTCAGAGAACCAGATACACAGATTGTTATAACATTATAATGATATTCAATTGCTGAACTAAAAATTTTTTGGGAAAAGCCCTGGTGGTGTGGGAGAGGTGGCTGCTGTTAGGGAATGAGGCAAGGAAACTATGGGGAACCCTACCATGTGGAAGCCCTGTTCATTGCTTTGCTGTACCAGCACCTGCAGCATCAATGGGAACGCACACGAGCCAATCAGTAATTTAGCTAAACCCCATACTGGCGCAGAAGGCAAAATGGAAAATAATACTACACATTTTGATAAGATCCTCAAACCAGCCAGTATTGATCTAGTACATCAACACCAAATATAAAATGTAAATAAACTTTATTCACCAAGACAAAACAGTTCAGGGGCAAGTGACAAATCAGAAATAAACTATGAGTACTAAGCTAGGAATCTTAAGGATGTATTTGCGTCACAGATATACTATAGAAATGCAACTGTCACTGGTATCCCACGGATTCTGAGGTCTTCAGTTTAGCAGTCCCAGTAGCCCCTTAGGGAGCAGCAAAATTTTCATCGCCCTTTGTCAGATCTGATGAAGGGAGCTTTGACTCTCAAAAGCTCACACCCTGAAAATCCTGTTGGTCTCTAAGGTGCTAAATGGACCCGAATCCACCATCCACTCCTGAAACTTAGTTTGGCATGGTTCAGGTGGGCAGCCGTGTTGATCTGAAGCAACAGAACAAAGTTTGGGTCCAGTGGCACCATTAAGACCAACAAAGTTTAATTCTGGGTATCAGCTTTTGTGTGCATGCAGACTTCTTATACTCAGAATTAAACTTTGTTGGTCTCAAAGGTACCACTGGACTCAAACGCTCTTGTCTGAGTCCGACTTGTTGATGATTTAGTGTTAGAAATTCCCTAGCAGCTGAAAGTGTTGGTTAGGAGGGAATCAGTTTTTTAAAACAAGATACCATCCTGTCTCAAACGTATCATTCTTGAGCAAAGTGACTGAGCAGTGGCTGGCCAACTTCAGATATTTCTGAATGAAGTGGATTGTTTGGATTACTTCTATAACCTGGCTTCAGGCCTGTTTGTGGGACTGAAACAGCCTTGATCACTCTGGTGGATGGCATACACCAGGAGATGGACAAGGGGGAGTGAGGCCCTGAATTCTTGGTGGCTTTTGATACCGTCAATCATGGTATCCTTCTGGACCGCCTTTTGGGATTGGGACCCAGAGGCACTGTGCTGCAGTGGTTCCAGTCCTGCCTTGAGGGTGGTTTTCAGAATGTGGTACAGATGACACTCATCTCTATCTGTCACCAGCAGCAGATCCCAGGAAGGCTGTGGAAACCCTGAATAGGTGCCTGGAGGCAGTTTCAGAATGGATGAGGGCTAACAAGCCAAATCTTAATCCTGACAAAATTGTGGTGTTACTGGTAGTGGGGGGAGGTCTGACTCAGGAAATGGGTTATCTCCTGTTCTGGATGGGGTTGCACTTCCCCTAAAGGAGCTGGTTCTTAGTTTGGGGATGCTTCTAGACCTGGGTCTTCTGTTGGATAAACATATGGCAGCGGCGACCAGGGTGCCTTCCACTGTTTTTGGCTGGTGATGCAGCTGTGTATTTCCTGGGTGGGAAAGAACTTGCCACTGTGGTGCATGCCCTGGCAGCATCTAGATTAGATTATCGCAGTGTGCTTTATGTGGGTCTGCCCTTGAAGACTGTCTGGAAGCTCTGGTTGCTACAGAATGCTGTGGCCAGAGTGTTGACTGGAGTGGGTTGTAGGAACCATTTCACTGCAGTCTTGTTGCATCTACACTGGCTCCCAGTTTGCTTCTGGGCTCAATTCAAGGTGCTGTTGTTGACCTTTAAAGCCCAGTACAGCTTAAGTCTAGCAAACCTTAAGGATTGCCTTCTCCCATATGAACCTAATTCTCTCTAGTCGTCTTCACAGGCCTTGCTTTGGTGTTGTATGTTTATGTGTTGAGATGCTGTTTTAATGTTCAAATGTTCTAACGTTTTGATGCTTGCTGCCTTCAGGACCCTAATCGGGTGCAAAGGCAGCATGAAAATGTTTTAAATAATTTACCAGGTGTCATTGAAAGCTTCAGCCTCCAAGTCCCATACATTAAATTTCCATTCAAGAGACAGGACGTTTTTCTCCAGGCCAGGTGGCAATGGTATTCACAGTGCATGTATTGTGCAGCCACAAGGTGGCAGCACAGGCACAAGTATTTACAGTTGAATCTTTATGTATGTATGGGGGGGGGTCGTATAATCAGTGTTGCTCGGTTGTTGTTTCTTTCTTTAACAGGGGAATAATTTCAAGTCTTCTGCCACCTCTCTTGTCTCCATGCACTTTTCTTTACTTGGTGTTCCTGTTTGTCAGAGCAAACCGTCTTGCTTTAAAAAGTAAGTTCATTCTGTGTTCTGGGAGGGAAGAAATCCCCTGCCTCTCCACTTCACGTGCTCTAGAATGGTTCACTTCCTATTTTAATTTCCTAGCAGAAGAAGCAGCAATATGAATAAACACGGACCTTTACGGGAAAGCTTCTCGACATCCAGGAGGGGAAAAAGGAAAAGCTGCAGACTGAGCATCTTCTTCCTTCAGGGCGATGAGGCTGGTTGTCTCCAGAAGGCTGCGATGGGGAAACAGAGGCTGTTTGTGCTTGGGACTTTCTGCAATGTGAAGTCTGATTATTCTGAAAGCAAGAACCAGTTCAGCAAAAACATGTGCTGCTTGTGGCTCAGTGCGCTGGTTCCTGTTATCTGAAAGCTGCGTGGTAAGGGTGAGAATTGTGCTGAATTCACAGTTTCCATTTGGAGTAAGTGATTGATCAAGTTCAGCGCTGCAAAACCTAACAAGCATCAGCCTGCATTGTCTCATCATGGCCCTTTGGAGATACATACATGCTTGGGGCCTCCAACTTGAAAATATAGACTGCAGACATCGACCTCAACCCTGTATCCTCTAGACAGGACTACCCACTGTTGAGATGAAGAATTCTGGTTTGTGGAGATAGCCTGAGGTCGGGTGTGGTGTATGTGTGTGTGTGTGATCTTCATGGTTGGTCCAGAGTTGAGTTTGAAAAGCTGTCTATCTAAAGTGTATGGGTGGGAGGCAGGGCAGGAACAGTCCCATTATTTGCATTTCTGGCATCTGACCACAAATCAGGCATTTTTTGTTTCCTGGTCATTGGCAACTTTATGGTGAGCTGGTTAGTACATACACATCTTCCACAAGACAGGCATGTACCTGGAGAGGAGAAGGTACAAGAGTTATGGTGGATTCTCAGAATGTATTTATTAAAACAGGCAGCGCAAAGAACGGGCAATCAAGAAAATCCATTGAAGATCCATTCTGAGCCCTGGCTGTTGTACGTTTCTGACTCACATCCAGTTTTCTTAATCTTTCCACCGGTGGAGCTATATTACCTGCGGGACCTCTTTTCCCTTGCAATGCCAGAACAGACTGGTAGAGGACGACAGAGGGCAGAGCTGCCAGGATACTGCTGTGGAAACTCAGATGCCATACAGTAAGGCAATGGGAGCTTGTGACACACCTGGATGGCAGAGCCTGGCCCTGGAGGGGAGGGGGCTTACTGTGGCATAGATACTGGTCTGCTCTTCAGGGCTGTGCCACTGTAGTCTGCATGGTGTAGTGATTAAGAGCAGCAGACTCTGACCTGAAGAATCAGGGTTGATTCCCCACTCTTCCACATGAAACCAGCTGGGTGACCTTGGACCAGTCACAAGGCTCTCAGAACTCTCTCAGCCCTACCTACCTCACAGGGTGCCTGTTGTGGGAAGAGGAAGGGAAGGCAATTGCAAGCTGCTTTGAGACTCCTTGGAGTTGAGAAAAGTGGGACATAAAACCCAAATCTTCCTCAGCTGCTACTCCCAGCTCAGTTGCCCATGGGCAGAATCTCACCAAGGAGACAGTCGGAGGTAGCTGTATGGATTTTGCCTTGGACCTCCAGAGCAACTGGTTGGCCACTGTGTGAGACAGGATCCTGGTCTAGATGAACCAGTGGTCTGATTCAGCAGGGCTCTTCTGATGTTCTAATTCTTTATAGAGCATTAAAACTATATGCTATGCCTCGTTTGAGCATGAGGCATAGGAATGCCAGTTTTTCATGCTCATAAGAACATAAGAACATAAGAGAAGCCAATGTTGAATCAGGCCAATGGCCCATCTAGTCCAACACTCTGTCACACAGCGGCCAAAATATACCAGGTGCCATCAGGAGGTCCAGCAGTGGGGCCAGGACACTAGAAGCCCCCTCCCACTGCTGCCCCCTCCAGCACCAAGAATAGAGTGCATCACCTGCCCCAGACTGAGAGTTCCCATCTATACCCTGTGGCTGATGGACTTCTGCTCCATATGTTTATCTAATTCCCTCTTGAAACTGTCCATGCTTGCAGCTGCCACCACCTCCTGTGGCAGTGAATTCCATATGTTAATTACTCTTTGGGTGAAGAAGTATTTCCTTTTATCTGTTCTAACCCGACTGCTCAGCAATTTCATGCTCTTAACCTTATACATTTGTTGCTTATTTTCAGGATTTGAGATTAGTTGAACATTAACTTCAACAGCTTTTTTTGGTATTTTTTATATGCACACATGTGTGTGTGAGCACAACTGGAAATCATGGCGACCTCTGGTGACTGACCCCTGTTGGGGGCCTGGAGGATATTCAGAGAGGTGGCTGAATAAAGCCTGCCCCCGCCTCCCAACTACTGGTATTCCAAGGAGGTCTCCCACCCAAGTACTTGCCAGAGTCAACCCTGCTTGGCTTCCAAGATCTGACCAGATCGGGTTTGCCAGGCTAACAAGGTCAGGACTACTTCATTTTTTGATCTCTGTAATTTTATTTTATTTTATTGTCTAATTTGGGGCATTGTGAAAAGATGTGTTTGAAGATGCTATTGAGATGCTGATATGAGAGCTTGTGAGCATCTGTCTCATACAAAGTTCTTCATCTGGCAGTCAAAGACTTCATTGTCACTTGGAAGCTTGGCTATTCCTTTACGAAGCAAAGCTGGCTTTGCACAAAAAGATATCCTGTTAGTGCTCCTGTCTCTCTTCTTCCCCAGAATAGCGCGACAATCATAATAATTTTTAAAAAGTTGTACTGAACTGAGTCGGATCGGTTCCTGCTTCCTGGGTGGCAGCGATGACGGAAGTCCCCGCTTGCAGAATATGTATGGTTGAGTTTCAGACACACTCTCTCCTCCTTTCCGAGCTCTTTAAGGAAGTGGGCAGCTTGAAATAGGGGAGTGGTTACACAGAAATAATTCTGAGGGGGAGCGAGGGAAGAAGAAAAAAAACACCTCCCGACCAAATCATTCCTCCCACTCAATTCAGGCTTTCGCTTAGGCAAGCGGCTCAAAGTTCTGCTCACCTGCTCTTCGAACAGGAGGAGGAAAAAAGCACACTCGGAGGGGACGTGAGAGAGAAAGGGGGGAGACCGCTGCAAGGAACCTGCTCGGATCAATCTCAGGTGAGTCTCTCTGGCCCTCACAGACAAGGGGGCGGGCGGGAAAGGTGGACTGTTTCTTGTCAAGGCAGGTTTCCTTGCCTGCTCGGAGGAATGTAACAGCTCTCTCACCCTGGTCTGACACACATAGCTTGCAGGCAGGGAGAACTGCAGGCGAAACCAGGAAGTAGGCAAGGGGAGGTTTCATAGACGAGGCCTGCGGGGAAAGGGGGGCTCTTTGAAAGTGACCTCGTGCCCTTCTTCCACCTCGTGGCCTGGCTTCAGCAGCAGAAGGGGGACTTCGGTGTGGCTCTTCCTGCCCCTTCTCGACAGCGCTTTGCTTCAAAGGTAAGGGCGTTAATGTCACGCGCAAGGTTGTGGTGTTTCCTGGGTGGCTGTTTTCCTTCCAAATGTGACAGTGCCGGGGGAATGGAGGTCAGGCTTTACAGCCCAAGCTTGGCTCTTGAGACAAAGACAGGGTTTTGGGGGGGTTTGCCATACTGTGAAGCAGCATTGAATGGAACTTGTGGGAACCGGAAAACATGGAACTCATTGCCACCGGGTTTATCATTTGGGGCTTGTTCTGAAGCCTCGTGTTTTGAGTGCCATCCTCCTCAAGGCTGTCAGCTGGGGGGCTCAAATCCTCTCTGAATATCCAAGCAGCTTCAGGGTGGGGGTGGGAGGGGTGCCTCAGCCCTGCAGTCAAGCAACCAAGAGCTGGGTCAATATTTGCACAGAAGAGGTGGCACTGGTGCTTATTTTCAATGTGTGACTTCAGGCCAGGGACATCTCTGGGAAGAGACGCGTGAAAAATCTGAAGTTCCTCATTTTAAAACAATCTGAAATCCCGCTGCTAGAGTGAAGGGTGCCAAATCTCCTGCTGTATTTAACTTGAAGTCTTGGCATCTCATTGCGCAGTGATAGGTGTTTGAGCGGTGTCTCAGGCTGGCAGAATCTGGAGTCTTCTGGCCGGAGCGCTTGCAGAATTGACCGGCCAGAAACAGGGAACAGTTGGTGCGGTGGTCATTCCCGTGTCGCTGTCTCTGATTCCCAAGTTTGTGTTAGGTTTGCCAGGAACTGGCTGGCATGAAGGAAGGAGGCAAGATCGTGCTGGATTTTAGAGGATCAGATGCTAAAAGTGCAATCCTAAACAGAGTTACTCCCTTCTAAGTCCACTGAAAACAATGGGCTTCGAAGGGTGTTGCTCTGCTTAGGACAGCACTGTAAGGATATTACATTTTCTAGCATTGGAATAAGTAACACGTTATTCAAAAGCCACAAAGGATCTTATGGCACCTTTGCAATTATTGTGACAGACATTTTCATAGGCTAGAGCCCACTATGTATAATGCATCTGATAAAGTGAGCTGTGAGCGACTAAAACATCTGCTACAATACTGTTACTAATTTTAAAGGCGCCACAACATGGTGTATCGCAGCAAGAAGTGAGAAACTCAAAGGTTGTTGCAAATGTTAGCTTTGTCTTAATTGCATGCTTCGTACAGTGCTTGGAGAGCCATTTCTTTTTCTGCCAGTATTAAAAATATAATTATATTGACTTTTCGAAAGACTGAGAAGGATGGATCCATGCCATAACAAGAGAGGCAGATTTGAACATTTTTTTAAAAAAAACACCCCAGATTTTATTACGGGCACTAATATAATGCTGAAGAAAACTGTTTACTTAAATTAGCACCTGCATCTTAAAGCTGCACGCTCTGCACAGCGCTCATTTTGTTTTTTAATCTGCAGAATTTTAGAAATTGGATTCTCTTGATTGTTGCACATACTTAAAGAGAAGGACCAAGACTTTGTAATTTGGGGAGAGGTGGAAAGTGGAGCGGCCCTAGATTTCTAAAGAATGTTAAATGTGCAGGCTTAAACCCACCTAACCCACCACCTGCCTCTGAAACCATTTCCCCTTTTCCTGGGTGCAGGAGACTGGCTAGCTGTGGTTCCCCAATGTTCAGGGAAAGGCACCCCACAGGTGGTCTTTACTTTTCCTTTACATATTCCAGTACAGAGTGCCCACTTTGAAAATAAGTTCCATAGTTAACCCCTGCTTAAACCCGATTCAAGTGGCACCATAAGGAATAACTGAGAATTGTGGAGATTGGGGGAAATCTGCCCTTCCTCCATGTTCACTTACTTCCTTGCTGTGATTCTTTTTGTAGAAAAGTTGAGATAGGTATGCAATCCAGGAATTTTGGATGTGTTTTATTTCAGTATTGGGTATGTGTGTGTGTCAGGTTTTATGTCTTATTTAAGTATCTCATGTGTAAATCTCAGTACAAAGAGCTCTCTCTGGCTTATCATATAGATGTAAAATAACTCTCAACCTCTTCTGGTTTTCTTACTCCCAAGACGAATTCCATCCGACCTTTGCAAATTTTCAGTGCTACCTTACTCTTGCAAAAGTATGTGGGTGTTTGGCATATTTCTGTATAAAGGGGGGGGTTGTGCCTACTGGTTCTGGGCACTGGTTGAGGTCCTGTAGAGTTTACTCCTCTCCCCCCAAGCTGCAGCTTAGAAGCATGGTCCTCCTCCGTAGGCCTTTACTGGTGATTTTTTGTAACTGCACAGGAAATGCACATGTTGTGGTGTGGGGGTGGTCTGGGAATCTGTGTGAGGAATTCCAGATCCCTCCACTCCTATACTCACCCCCCAGCAGCCAAACTACAGTTTCCAAAGCTGCAGTCCTAAACCTGTCTTTGAACTCAGTGAGACTTGCTTAGCTGTGTCTTAGTGGCTTAATTTGGTGTAACTGGAAGCCCAGTGGTTTTGCGTCAGACTATTCAGACATCTCAAATAAACTGCAGTTTGTTCAAGACAAGCAGAAATCTGGTTTAATTGTCAGGCTTCCACACTCTCTCCCTCATTCTTTGTGTGGATCTCTAAAGCAGACTGACAATTTCCTGGTTTAACAGGTCTTTGAAATGCATTTTGTTGTGACTTTTGAATGAAGATGCCTCAACCAATTGAGGTTTCCCTCCCTTTCCTAGTAACCAGGATTCTAAATCATGATTTAGTTCAAATGTTACAACAAACTGGGATAAGAATGAACACTGCCTTCCTAAATCAGGAAGATGTGAGTCATTTCTCCAGATACAAGAAGAGGGACCCTGTGAGCCTACAAACAAACCAAGTTCGTGCTTGTTGTGAAAAACCTCAGGGTTGTTCATAGTGTCTGAACATAGCCAGAGTAGTGCGGCAAGTTTTTTTACAGGAGTAAATAAAATGGTATGCATGATATCTCAGTGTCCTTTCACGGATTCTGACTGTTGGTATTGTGACGGGGAGATAGAGACACATTCTGTGGGTGTTGATTCAGTAGACTTTGCCCGAGAGAGGATGAAAAACGAGCATTAAGAGAATATATGTGGTTGGTTGGAGTGAAGAGGCACAGTTTGCTTCTTAAACTGTGGAAAGATTTTAGATGAAATATGCTTGTGTTCTCTCCCTCTCCCTCTCTCCCTCTCATGTGTGTGTGTGTATCCATAGTGCCTATTTAGGAACTAAAGGTTAGAGTGTCAGGCTAGGGCTGGGGAGACCCTGTGCCAAATCCCCATTGAGGGCCTAACTCCATATGTATAAAGTGACGTCAGCAGAACAAAAGGGGGAAAAATGCCAGGTGATAGGTGACTGGTTTATTATCATACAAAACTCCTGTGCATTTCACCATGCATGCTTCGTCAGGGGGATCAGAGAATTCACCTAGTGCTAGATTGCCCTGACGAAGCCTACAAGGTGAAACGCGTAGAGGCTTTGCATGATGATAAACCAGTCACCTATCACCTGGCATTTTTCCCTTTTTTTCCCTGCTGGCACATTTCTGGGTATGACCCAGTTTTTCTTCATCCTCCTATATAGTTACATCGCCATGAGGACTTTCAGTCAGATTTGTGAGTCCCTCCTGGGAATTCACTGCCCAGATACAGAAGGGCTCACTTTGATTTGGGATCATGGCACATGGGAAGATGTGCTTATGCCTTCCCTCTATGGCATCCCCCTCTATCCGAAATGGATGGAGGGGTACTGTTGGTCCCATGGCTTAAAGTAGTTCTTATTAAATCCTGCTTTGTCCTGCAAATCTAAACCTAAACAATGTTCTCTGACATTACAGATATCTTTCCTCTCCTTTCTTTACCACATAAATAAAAATCACATGCTCATAAAAAGCACAAGAGGAGGGTTGTCACGTTCCCCCCCCCCGCAGCCACTGGTGGGGGGAGTGAGGCTTGCCAGATCCAGGCTGGGAACTCCTGGAGAGTTGGGGATGGGGAGGACAGGGAACTCCATGGGGTGCAATGCCATAGAGCCCACCCTCCAAAGCAGCCATTTTCTCCTGGGAAACTGATCTCTGTAGTCTGGAGATCAGCTGTAATTCTGGGGTTCCCCAGGTCCCACCTGGAGGATGGCATCCCTAGGCAGGACACATATGTGGAAAATGGTCTGAATGTTTAAACACCCCCATGATATGTGAAGTGGGGGCAGGAGAGGGGGAGATTCCCAAATGAAGTGTTCCACCTTCCTTTGTAGCTGGACCTTGAACAGAGGCTTAGCAGGTCAAAGTCTCATTGAGACTGCATGGAGATCAAGGTCACGTCACCTGCGAATTGCCACAGATGAGACTTAAAGGCACAAGAGCCGGGGACAGCAATGAAGCTGGCATCCTGCTTCAGCTGTCTTGTACTGGCAGAGACTGACCAAGAGAGAGATCTGGAGTCATAGTAGATAACTCAATGAAAATGCTGGGGATTATTAGGAAAGGAACTGAAAACAAATCAGCCGGTATCATAATGCCGCTGTATAAATCATTGGTGCGACCTCATTTGGAATACTGTGTACAGTTCTGGTCGCCACACCTCAAAAAGGATATTATAGCATTGGAAAAAGTGCAGAGAAGGGCAACTAGAATGATAAAAGGGTTGGAACACTTTCCCTATGAAGAAAGGTTAAAACGCTTGGGGCTCTTTAGCTTGGAGAAACAATGGCTGAGGGGTGACATGATCGAGGTTTATAAGATTATACATGGGACAGAGCAGGTTGAGAAAGAAGTACTTTTCTCCCTTTCTCACAATACAAGAACTTGTGGGCACTCCATGAAATTGCTGAGCAGTCGGGTTAGAACAGATAAAAGGAAGTGCTTCTTCACCCAAAGCGTGATTAACATATGGAATTCACTGCCACAGGAGGTGGTGGCAGCTACAAGCATAGACAGTTTCAAGAGGGAATTAGATAAACATATGGAGCAGAGGTCCATCAGTGGCTATTAGCCACAAGGTATAGATAGGAACTCTTAGTCTGGGGCAGGTGCTGCACTCTATTCTTGGTGCTGGAGGGGCAGCAGCGGGGGGCTTCTAGTGTCCTGGCCCCATTACTGGACCTCCTGATGGCACCTGGTATTTTTGGCCACTGTGTGACAGAGTGTTGGACTGGATGGGCCATTGGCCTGATTCAACATTGGCTTCTCTTATATTCTTATGTACTGGATCATCCTGATGGTTTCTCTAGTCTGGTGCGGTCTACTTTGACCAGCAGTGGCTCTCCAAGGCTTCAGCACACATCTCCCTTTTATTAATTAACTTTATTTATAGGTCGCCTTTCTCACTGACACTCAAGGTGAATTACAAAATCAGAAAAAACCACAATAAAGGAAAGAAAGAGTAGAAGGCATGCCATAAATAAGGCAAAAACTCGACAACAAAAATTAAAAGAGAAAATGCAGTACAAAGACGGCAATAAATACAACAAGCAGTGCAGCAAAGTCCAGTCCCTTTTCCTTTATCAAACTTCCCAGCTGAACAGTTCCATTTTACAGATTTTGCAGCATGATAAAAGTGACCTCCATCCTCAGACAAGATCCCTGGAAAGAGAGTGAGGAGGCACCCTAGAAATGCCTTGGGCGACTTACATCCACATGAGACTGCATTTCTGTTCTTGGGATCCTTGGGCTGATTTCATCTCTTTGCAATGTTCTAGCAGAACAGCTGCTGTTGGTGAACGTCATGTTCTCTCTTTCTTCCTGGAGAAAAAGACACTTCTACCTCTTCCTTTCTTTTCTCTCTTTTAGCCACCCTAGATCGTGATGACTACTAGAGCTAATGAATGGAGGGCACCATGGGGGTGGGAATTCACCCTTCATCACTTTCGGGAGAGGAATTGTGTTTTGAGGCTGATATCTGCAGACACTCTTCCTCTCTCGGTGACGCCAATTAACGCACGTTCCATCATAAACCGAACGCTGGCCATCCATGGTAGGATTCTGGAACTGACGGGATCCTTGGTTCCAGCATTTGTTCAGGGAGTTTCTGTTGTGCCAACATTCAACAACACCTTTGCTGTCATGCCTTTTTAAAGGCAGCTCAACATGTGGAAACTTAGCTGGTGAAGTTTTTAAGGGAACACGCATGAAGCTGCCTCATATTGAATCAGACCACTGGTCTATTTAAGTCGGTATTGTTATTACCTAATTTGGTAGTGGCTCTCCAGAGTCTCAGGCTGAGGTCTTTCACATCATCTACCACCTGGCCATTTCAACTGGAGATGCCCGGGATCAAACCTGGGACCTTCTGCATGCCAAGCAGAGGCTTTCCTACTGAGCCACAGCCCCACTGGCTGGATTTCTGAGGGTTAGGCTAATTTTCAAGGTACAGCAAGGCCAGTGAAAAAGACAGCAATCACCCTTATGTCTTTGAATTGCTGAGAGGTTGCATATCCTTAGGAAAAGGTTACAGGTATGCATCAGCATGGGAGAGGGAGTGCATACAGCCTGGTATTGAGGATGGTGGTGCTGGTAAGGTGCATCATATTATGTGTAGATGCTGCAGGAAAGGGAAAAGCCTCACTGGTGTTTGTTAGCATTCTTCTAAATGTTAAACGGGTAATTGGGAGCTCCTGCTATAGTGGCACAGGAAGAAAAAAAATATTAAATTGGTATGTAAAATGGCAGTGTAATTTTCACCTACCTTGTCCTTTTTAACTGAAAATGTTAGAGACTGACCCTGCAACCTTCTGCATGTAAAGCAGATTCTCTACCACTGAGTCATGACCACTCCCCAAAATCTCATGTCATTTCTCTTGCCATAGAGTCTAGTTTGCCATCCATTCCATCTGGCATCATTGTGCAGACTGTTTCTTACACCCTAGCAGGATGGAGCAGTCGATGGAACAGAGCAGGGGAAAGAAAATACTTGACATGATGACATCAAGTCAAAGAGTAAAATGACCTACATATAGTAGAAGAGGAGGAAGTAGGACTGGGGTTTTTTGTTGGTTGGTTTTAGTGGCAGCCCATTGGTGTTTTGTAACTTCAGAAGCTGGACTGAGATCTTCCAAGACTGTGTAGCACCTAGCATGAAATACAAAGTAGACTCATCTGGGCAGCTTCTCAGCGTCCAAGCCAGCCAGCAATTGTCTGCTCACAGTTCTGGGAGTAGTACCCCAGTAATCTCTGGATCATTGTAAGATAACTCCAGTCAAAGGTCTGCATGCAGAAGGTCTCTGGTTCACAACCTGGCCCAATCCAGTTGAGAAGAACTCTGCTAGAAGCTACTGGGAAACATCGTTGCGGCTGTTGGTTGGGGTAGACAATGCAGGTCCCAACCAACTCCAGGGTGAGCAGAAGTCTGACTCACCATAAGGCAACCAGAGATATTCATGTTTTCACACCTCTCGGATCATGTGAGCCAGATACCTGAGGTTGCAAAATGAGAGCCATCTCTCTTTCATGGGGCTAAATGGGCATGATGAGAACATGAATTTGACAGCTTCGTGCATAGGCTGGTGTGTGACAGGCCTCACTGTTTGGTTTCTTCTCTGCGTGACCTGCTTGCAACACAACCCACAAGTTCCTGACTACTGGGTTCAACATGCTTTCACATATATATAAATGTTGTGGTATCTGAAGAAGTGAGCAGTGACTCACGAAAGGTCATACCCTGCCACAAATTTGGTTAGCCTTTAAGGTGCTACTGGACCCTTGCTCTTTTCCTAGTGCTCTCCTAAGTGCAGGTCTCTTGATTGCATTGTGGAGCCTCTTTCCAGCTGCTAAGACAGCTGGTACCTTTCAGAACTGACGGTTTCCCGGGAAAAGTCAATGCTTCTTCCTCTCCCCCCCCCCCCGCCTCAACATGCTCATGTGCTCACAGTAGGAACAGATGAGTGCAGGAAAGAACATCTTGAGTTAGCAACTGTGAGGCACTATGAAATGCAACCAATGTTGCTGCACTCACATGGCCAAAGACAGATAAGGAATGTCTGTCTGTCTAATTTGTATCTCACCATTCCTCCCAGAAGCTCAAAGCAACATACATGGTTTTCTCATCCTCACTTTATTTTCACAATAACCCTGTGAGGTATGTTTGGCTGGTAGTGTCTGGCCCAGAATCACCATTTTCATGGTGGTGGTGGGGAACGGGCTTGAACCTGGGTCTCCCAGATGTCCGCCCAGCACTCCAATCACTGCACTATAGATGTTCTCCAGGGTGAGCAGAAGAAAAGTTGGACAGTAGGGCTCCTGTGCTGTTTATAGTAGTGGCATCTGACTCATGACATGGTCCATTTTCCTGCCCTGTCCTGAACTTGCTGTTTGCCTTGAGGGGCAACTGCCCTCCTTGCAACAGGGTCTCCCAGTAGTCCTGCCCCCTCTCCTGAGAATAAATCTTTTAAAGGGTCAGGCCTGTTCTACTGCTGTGAGAGTTGCCAACCTGCAGGTGGGGGCTGGAGATCTCCTGAGATTACAACTGATCTCCAGATGGCTGAGACAGTTCCTCTGGAGAAAATGGCTGCTTTGGAGTCTGGGCTCTATGAAGAAGAAGAAGAGATTGGATTTATACCCCGCCCTTCACTCAGAGTCTCAGAGCAGTTTACAGTCTCCTTTCCTTTCCCTTCCACTCCCCACAACAGACACCCTGGGAGGAAGGTGGGGCTGAGAGAGCTCTTTTGAGAACTGCTCTTGAGAGAACAGCTCTGAGAGTACTTGTGACTGACCCAAGGTCACACCAGCAGCTGCATGTGGAGAAGTGGGGAATCAAACCCAGTTCTCCAAGGTTAGAGTCCGTGCTCTTAACCACTACACCAAACCGGCACTATGGCATTATACCCTGCTGAGGTGCCTCCCTGCTCCAAACCTCCCCAGGCTTCACCCCCAAATCTCCAGGTATTTCCCCCCTGAGCAAGAGTTGGCAGCAATGCTAACTGCTGCCCCACTGCTATGGAACAGCCTCCCAGGAAAGGAACCATCTGGCAAAACTGTGGGACAGAACTACTTAAAACTACTTATGGGACTTCTGGGACATTATATTCACAGGAACCCGGGTTTCCACCTTTCTTTACTGGCCCTTCCCTTGTACCTGGCACGCAGAAAAAAAGCAGGTAAATACTTCATCCCAGAATAAGTTTGAAGGAACTGTTATAGGAGCGTTATACATGTGAGTATGACTCGAATCTGTATTTGCATTTTTAAATCAGTTTCGTGCTGCTGTGACGCTGTCTTTCTCTGGCCGAATCTGCACTTGCATTTTTAAATCTGCTTCATGCTGCTGTGACACCATCAAGCATAGAGAAAGATAGTGTCACAGCAGCACGAAACTGATTTAAAAATGCAAATGCAGCACAAAACTGATTTTAAAATGCAAATGCAGATTCGACCTCTATGCTTGACGGCGTCACAGCAGCACAAAACTGCCATCAGACATAAGATGTTTCCCCTAAAGTGTGGATACAACAAGCACAGGTGTCATACAGGTACACTCACCAGGGTGTCAAGATTAGCTGTTGTTTGCTACTTGGTGTATGTTAGGGAACAAACATTCACCTGGCACTGCGTAATGTGTGAAACAGTTTTTGGCAAGGATGTTTGTGGCAAGGATGGTAACTGCTGAAACAGGTAGAGGGAGTCAGACCAGACAAAATGCTGGGTTATTGGTGAATGGGTCTCTGATGTGCTTTCTGTTGCTAAATAGTGCCTGGGGCAGGGGAGAAGAGAGGATGCCCAAGATGCATACCTCCGGTCTGGCACAGCTATGCTCTTTAGTCACTGCAACAAGAGGGCAGGGAGAGGGAAGACGTTGATGACAGAGCTGGAAGAATTCCCAAGAAATATTTTTGGTGCAAAGGAAGCCTTTAAAAACCCCGGGCGGAAAGTTGGGTTTGCTCTTGCTAAGAACCACCTGTGCAATCTTTAATTGATTTTGCTGTTAAACAGGAAGACAGATTTGTGACTTTGGTGTCTAGGCTCAAAGGGCAAGGCGGCCTGTGTACTTATCTCACTCATCCCATTCACACATTATGATGTCCATGTGTCCTCCACAAGCACTTTCAACGCATGCAGCCCCGCAGCTAGGGATTTGGGGGGTGAGGAGGCCTGGGGGGACTGCAGCTAATCAAATCAAAGTTAATTACATTAATTCAATTGGGGCCAGCCCGAGAGAGAGGTCCCCCGGAAGAAATGCTAGGGGGCTGGGCCCCGTGGGTCCTGCGTTAGCTATGGCCTGATTCTAGAAGATTCCTGCCAGGAACGAAACTCCAGGTGTGCATGGTCCAATTCAGATTGCGCAGAGAGAGGGAGGGTAAGCATTCCTCCCACCCCCACTCGCGCACAATATTCCCAACCTGAACCACTGTTTGCCAGTCAGGGAAGTATACATGTCGTGTACTGATGACTACATGATGACTATATGTAAGTTTTGTCAACAGAACAAATAACTGTTCTAGGCCCTTTCACATTGGAAAAATGGCACAAGGGGGAGAGGAATCTCCTGTGAAAAGGGTTCAGCAATAGGTGATGTAAAGGCCTCTTCCCAAGACCCTGGAGAGCTGCTGGCTGTCCAAGTAGACAATACTGACCACTGGTCCATCTCAGTATAAAATAGCTTCATGTGTTCAATGATCTATAAGCCTGCAAGCAGCCTTGCAACTGGGGGAGAGCTATAGCTTAATGGTGGTGTTTTCAATGTGGAAGCACCAGGATCAGGGTTAGTCCTGGGAGAGATCTTGTATAGTGGAGAGGGAGAGGCCTGAGTGTATGGCTGGGTGGGGTCTCACACAGCAAAGGGCATTTTCATAGGTTGCTTTGGTGATATAATGGCATCTGGGACAAGGGGGGGAATGGAACTTGTCCATAGGGGCTCCTTTTCCTCATCATCTCTTTCATGGCACATGACCTTTAACTATGGTGTTCCTTCAAGACCTCACAGTCATACAGAAGCCAGTTTGGTGTAGTGGTTAAGTGCGCGGACTCTAATCTGGGAGAATCGGGTTTGATTCCCCATTCCTCCACTTGCAGCTGCTGGATGACCTTGGGCAAGCCATAGTTCTGGCAGAGCTGTCCTTGAAAGGAGCAGCTTCTCGAAAGAGCTCTCTCAGCCCCACCTACCTCACAGGGTGTCTGCTGTGGGGAGGGGAAGGGAAAGGAGTTTGTAAGCCACTCTGAGACGCCTTTAGGTAGTGAAGGGTGGGGTATAAATCCAACTCCTCCTCCTCCTCCTCCTCCTCCTCCTCTTCTTCTTCTTCTTCTACATGGGGGTCAGACCCAGGACCTTGTGTTAGGATTGCCAGCTCTGGCTTGAGAAATCCTGAAGAATTGATGGCAGTGCTTGGGAAGGGCTGAGTCTGGGGAGGATCAGAGGGCTCTGCTGTGATACCACTCTAGGACATCTGTTTCTTCTAGACTCAATGGTATATCATAGAGTGTGTCCTCCAAAGCTTTCATTTCCTCTAGGAGAATTTATCTTGAGACTGGTTGTAATTTCAGAGGAACTCTACACCTTTTGCCAAAGAAGTCCTTGAAGTGGTTTGTAATCAGATCATAAAACAAACAAAAACTATTTAAAAGTGCCCCCCTCCCTTTTCAGGGATTTTTCCTGCTGGAGGGAGGCACAGAACAGAGGGAGGTGTGTGGCAGGAAGCTGTAGTCTCACTATGAATTGACTTCATGCAGCTAAATTTGATGGGCTACATGATACTGTGAAGATAGTTTCATAGAGTAGTTGTGTTGGTCTGCAGTAGATTAGCTAGATCTGAGTCCAGTAGCACCTTAGAGACCAAGAAGAGTTTCAGGGTATAAGCTTTCCAGCATCAAAGCTTCCTTCCTCAGATAAGAATATAAATGGGAGAACAATGGACCCTCCAGGGCTGAATAGGGACAAAGGATTCTTATCTCACTACAGACGCTAATTTTCTGCCCCCAAGCATTTCCCCTCTTCTCTAAACAAGCTGACTACAATATGCATTGTTATCTTTGCATCCTTTACAACACCCCTCCCAGCGTCTGACTAAGAGGAAAAAAGACTCAGAGATCTCCATTGCTACTCCTATCTGATGACCGGGGCTTTGATTCTTGAAAGCTTATGCCCTGAAACTCTTATTGGTCTCTAACATGCTACTGGACTCGGAATCTAACTATGAATCTGTGACATCATAGTTGGCTCTGGGGTTGAGCCTCTGCTTGGCATGCAGAAGGTCCCGAGTTCATCTCCAGTTAAAAGAACCTGGCAGTAGGTGATGTGAAAGACCTCTGGCTGAGACCCCAGGGAGCCACTGCCAGTCTGAGTAGACAATACTGACCTTGATGGATCAAGGGTCTGATGCAGTAGAAGGCGGCTTCATGTGTGTCTGTTCATGTGACATCATCTCATGAATTCCATGAGTCCTGGCAACAAACAGGAGAAAGGTGATGATGATGATGATGATCATCATCATCATCATCACTGTATGAGATCACCATGGCTGGGCACTGGCCTACTCATTTCCCAGCTGTAGGAACTGAAATTGAATATATTGTACTGCCCAGTTTAAATGTTCTACATTGGTTTTATTGTATTGATTTAATATTGTTATTTATTGTCTAATAGACTTATTTTAAGATTTTATTAAATTTATTGTTGTGAGCTGCCCTGTGCCTGCTTGCAGGAAGGGTGGCATATAAGTTGAATGAACGAACGAACGAACGAACGAACGAACGAATGAATGAATGAATGAACGAACCAAAGCGGTTCCTGAGAAGGGCAGTGAAGGTGTACCAAGAGAGAGAGAGAGAGAGAGAGAGAGAGAGAGAGAGAGAGAGAGAGAGAGAGAGAGAGAGAGAGAGAGAGAGAGAGAGAGAGAGAGAGAAGTCTTTTGGGAGAGCTACATTTCAGAGCCACCTTCAGAGGCAGTAAACCTCTGAATACCAGTGCCAGGAGGCAACGTCAGGCCTCAGCCTCTGTGCCCTGTAGCTGACTCTCCAGAGTAACTGGAGAGATACTGTGCCCTGCAACTGACTCTCCAGAGATGCTGGACTAGATGGACCACTGGTCTGATCCAGCAGGGTTCTTTTTATGTTCTTAATCAGGGCAAAATTTCATGATCTGACCAAATTATAAGAGGATCCTCTATCAAAACCTGTAAGGGGTAAATTAACTGCCTGTAAGACATACAATCCTGCCAGTTCGAAAGCAAGAAATTGCAAGTAGATAAATAGGTACCACTTTGGTGGGAAGGTAACAGTGTTCCGTCATGCTGGCCATATGACCATGGAGACATCTTCGGACAGCACTGGTTCTTTGGCTTGGGAGCAGAGATGAGCACCGCCCCCTGGAATTGAATTCAACTAGCTTTCAATCAAGGGAAACCTTTAAGACATACAAGCTATGGGCATCACTGTCTCCACGTGTGGCATCACTGCCTTCCCACAAGGAGATAAGAGACTGGAAAAATTGAAAAGACTGTGTTCAGGAATGCCAGAAAGGAACATCAACACCCTCCGTTTGGAGGCTGAAGGAAGAGCTCTGTGCCTTCTTTCTCCACTTTTTGGGTTTCTAATATAGTGTTAAATTGGAAGTGAAGATAAGAGAACAAAGGCAGAACTTCTGAATTTCCAGACAAATGGGAGACAGTTGCTGCTCCCACACTACTTAGAAAAGAAAGGTGTATGCCTTTACTAAACAATGCTTCTAAGCTAAGATCTTGTATAACTTGGCCCAGAATACTTTCTTGATGCTATCACTGGTACTAGCTACAGGACAACTGCAACAAACAGGGAAAACTTTGGAAACGACCAGCAATCCTATTTAAAGTAATCTAACTGGGCCAAGTATTGGTGATAGTACCCTTTTGGGGGCTGTTTTTTGGTCAGTCACAGCTCATCTTTGTTCTGACTTCCCCAGGGCAGGTTAAGCATTTGAATGCCCCGGGAAAAGACTTCTTCACAGGCCACAGGAACTTTTAGAACTGCAGGATTTACAGCTCTGGATTTAAATTATGAAAATCCACAGGATTTTGAAATATGTGTCAATTTCCTTTCTGTTTTAGATGGATTGATTGAGTGGCAGAGAGTACATTGCAAAATCTCACACGATTGTATAATTATGCCTAATTAGTACATAGAAGCAGCACAGCTGAACAATCTGCAACAGGTGTTTTTGCAGCTCTGAAAGAGCTAAAAAAAAAAAGTCCCCCACAGCCTACGAAATCTGTTTGAACATGGCATTTTTGTAGTTGGGGAGGGGGGGTCAAGCTTGGTTTCACTTGTGTGACTTAATCAGCATATTTATTTAGTACATGCCTATCTTCCTCCAAGGAGCTCAGGGCAGTGTGCTTCATTCTCCAGTCCCTTTGAGGAAGGTACAGCTGAGACAAAGTGACTAGTCCAAGGTCACCCTACAAGCTTCGTGGCAGAGTGGGGATTTGGACCTGCGTCTCTCAGTTTAGTCCAACACCCTAACCAATACACTGTCCTGCCAGAGATACACCTTGTTTGCTTAGTAAGCTGCTGTGGCTCCAGCCACAGCGGCCCTCACCACCATCAAAAACGTTTTTCCAAAGGTGGAAAGAAGTATCATTTTAGGGGGAAAACGTACTCTCGCTACCATTGCCCATTATTCAGTTATTGTCTATTTTGTATCGACAATTTAAGCCAATAAAGGCTAACTTGACTTGACTATTCTCTTGTTCCCCCCCCCCACACACACCATCAGAAGGGGCTTGCAAAGTTGCACACAAGCCAATCAGAAAACAAGATCCAGTTTAAAGAAGTTACAATAGAGTAATTGGTATAACCAAAGCTACAAAATCATCATAGCCCAAATTCTGTCCACTGTTAAGCTCCCCAGCTGCAACATGCCTTCCCAAGTACTTTAGAGGCTCTCTGAAAAAGTACAGCCTTGCTGGCTTTGCTAAAAGGGAGAGCGGAAATATTCCTGGGCTCCAACAAAGTTGCCAGCCTCCAGGTAAGACCTGGAGATCCCCCAGAATTACAAGTGATCTGCAGACAACAGAGATCGGTTCCTCTGGATAACGGGGAGTGGACTCTTGCTGAGGTCCCTCCCTTCCCCACATCTCCAGGAATTTTCCAGCCCCGAGATTGCAACCCTTGCTCCAGCCAAGGGAAGCCAATCCCAGAGAACTGGGACTGCTCTGGGAACAGCCTGAGAAGAGGCTGCATCTCTTCTCGCCACCCCTGGTTCAGATCATGGTCAGCAAAGAAGATGAGCTGCTAGCCAGCAAACCAGCCAGGGTAAAATCTTCTTTTCAGAAATGTTCTTTTGTGGTGGGGGGGGAGGGAGTTCAGGAAAAAGAATTCCCGGCCCCCCTAAATCAGCTTCCTATCAAAATTCCTTGCTGTTGTTTCAGTTGCTGTTTGATATGTAAGACTGTTTGTGACTAAAAAAAGAAAGCGAAAGGGGGGCGGGGGGAGGCAAGAATAAGAGAAGCAGAACGGCTTGTACCGGAAGCAGCAAAATCCTATTTTATTTGGAGGCTGTGAAAGGACAGAATCGGGGACCATCTGTGGCAGAGTGAATCATGGCTGCTAGGGATGCGTGAGGTAGCAAAGGGAAGGAAGGAAAAGCTGAGAAGCTTGAGAAAGGGGGTAAGAATGTGCCACGCTGGATCAGCTTCCTGGTCTGTCGATAGGGTTGCGAGCTCTGGGTTGGGAGCTACCTGGAGAGTTTGGGGGGTGGTGCCTGGGGAGGGTGGGGTTTGGGGAGGGGAGGGGAGGGACCTCAGCGGGGTACGATGCCATAGCGTCCACCTTCCAAAGCAGCCATTTTCTCCAGGGGAACCGATCTTGATGGCCTGGTGATCACATGTAATAGCAAGGGTTCTCCAGATGCTACCTGGGGGTTGGCAGCCCTATCTGTCAGTCCCCAGCATCCTGTTTCCAGTTGTGGCTAGCCAGATGCCTTCTGCAAGCCTACAAGCAGGACCTGAATGTGACTGTCCTCCCCATAGTTTGTTCCCAACCATTAGTAATCGCAGCTAGACTACCTCTGTGCACGGAGTTTCCATTTAGATATTCCATGGAGCCATATGGTGACTTCCTCTCCATAAGAACATAAGGAGAGCAAGGCTAGATCAGTCTGAAGGTCTGTTTATGACTTTGGTACACTTGTTATCCTAACCTTTCTTCAGAGAGCTCGAAATGGCATCCATTAGTCTCCCCCGTCCCCTTTTACCCTTACAGCGATCATGTGAGGTAGGCTAAGCAACCTCACTTTAACCGCTTTAACTTTCAAGATAACATCCCATTTCCTGCACTGAGCATTGATGTGCCACCCAGGAACACAGCCCTTCTCCCCGTTTGTTCTGTCTCCCAGCACTTGGTATCCAGATGTTGGCTGCCCCAGAACATGGAGGTTCCATTTGGCATGCATGGTTTACAGCCAATTGGCCTTTCTTCCATGAATTTCCCACAGCCTTTTAAAAAGGCCACTAGAAATAGCAGCCTACTTCCCATTCTGTAGCTGGTATGAGTGTTAACTTTAACAGCTACCATCACATCTTGACATTACAGTTGCCAGCTTTGGGTGGGAAAATACCTGGAGATTTTTGGAGTGTAGCCAGGGGAGGTTGGGGTTCGAGAGGATAGGGATCTCACCGGGGGATGATGCCATAGAGGTCACCCTCCAAAGCAGTCATTTTCTCAAGCAGAACTGGTCTCTTTCATCTGGAGATTGGTTGTATTAGTGGGGGGTTTCCAGGCCCCACCTGGTGGTTGGCAACCCTACATCTCGTGGCAATGCATTCAATATGTTCGTTTTTAATGTGAGAAGTACTTTTTTTGGCCTGAATTTACTGCCAGTCTACTCCATCAGGAGACTCTGAGTTTGTATTCTTTTTATCTACCATCTCCACACATAAATCTCACATGGGAAAACATTAGCGGAGGACAGGTAAATTCAGATATGCCTCCTCAGTATTGCTGCCAACTTGTGAAAGTGCAAATGAGAAAGAGTTAGTACCTCCACCTCGATTTCCATGTTGCCCATTTAACCATTGACGAAAATAAAGCTGAGGAAATCAGGTTGATGTTTTAGTACTTTGTTTACTTATTTAGAGGATTTGTAAGCTGCCTCTCCATGGGTAGTGTAACATATAAACAGGGTCCGCCTGACTTCTGCAACATCTCAGAGATGACAGCTCCACTGAACCTACACGGAGTCCCTGATTTTGCATCAGTTGCAGTCGCTTCTATGGAGACATGCCTTGCACCCTGGAATTCACTTGAATATTTCAACCATTATGACTACATTTTGTTTGGTATAGTGGTTAGGAGAGCCAATTTGGTGTAAGTGGTGTAGTGGTTAGGAGCGCGCACTCTAATCTGGGAGTACTGGGTTTGATCCCCCACCCCTCCTCATGCAGCTGCTGGTGTGACCTTGGGTCAGTTACAAGTTCACTCAGAGCTGTTCTCTCAGGAGCAGTTCTCGAAAGAGCTCTCTCAGCCCCACCTACCTCACAGGGTGTCTGTTGTGGGGAGGGGAAGGGAAAAGGAGATTGTAAACCACTCTGGAGACTCCTTTGGATAGTGAAGGGCGGAGTATAAACCAATCTCCTCCTCCTCCTCTCCTCCTCCTGTTGGGCCTAGCTGCAGAGTCATGGCTGGCAGAACGAGGGGGGAGGGGAACAAACCCAAGCACAGAGTACTTCAGTGTTTACATATGCTAATAGCTTTGTCTGAAGCAAGAATAGAATGGTGCACCTTAAGGGACAGAGAAATGGCTAGAATGTTTTCTGTTCCTCGTGTGTGTGTGTGTGTGTGTGTGTGTGTGTGTGTGTGTGTGCGTGCGCGCATGCACTTGCCTGGAAGTCATGGTGACTTCTGGTGACCCCTAAGGGGCTAGGAGTTTCAGAGTGGTGGCTTGATATTGCCTGCCTCTGCATCTCATTCCTTGTAGGTAGGGTTGCCAGGTCCCTTCATTGAGCCAGTGGAGAGATTTGGGGGGCTGTTCCGGGGGGGAATCGTGTGATGGGCTGACATCACCTGGAAGTGACATCAGTGCACTGGCAAAGATGGGTGCTACGCTGTTTTTTGGGCAAAATTCTATGGTAAAAACGGCCTCAAGCCATAGAGTTTTGCCACCCCCAATATCACAGACAGACTGATGTCAGCACGTGCGCACAGTATCGGGGTGAGGGGTGAGGATTTCTTCCCGCCAGTCAGCTGGCCAGTGGTGGGCAGGAGCCCACAAAGAAGAGAAGAAGAAGAGATTGGATTTATACCCCGCCCTTCACTCAGAGTCTCAGAGCGGCTTCCAGTCTCCTTTCCCTTCCCCTCCCCACAGCAGACACCTTGTGAGGTAGGTGGGTCTGAGAGAGCACTTTCCAGAACTGTCCTTGAGAGAACAGCTCTGACAGAACTATGGCTTGCCCAAGATCATCCAGCAGCTGCAGGAGGCGTGTGGATCAATCTGGTCTCCCAGATAGAATCTGTCACTTAACCACTACAGCAACAGGGATACCTGCCCCACCCAGGAATGGCATCCTTACTTGGAGGTCTCCCTTCCAAGTACTTGCCAGGGTCGGCCCTGCTTAGCTTCCAAGATCAAACAAAATCTGGCTCGTCTGGGCTATCCAGGTCAGGGTGAGGGAGCTAATTTTGAGCAGCAGGGTTGAGACTGAAGGGCATACTTGTTTTTTTAAGCTTATTTTTTGTGCCGTGTATCTTGTGTGTTCCACTGCAGAGGTGTCCAAGTCACTTGTTATGAGGGCCGGATCTGACATAAATGAGAACTTGCTGGGCCGGGCCATGTGTGTCATAAAAGGTAATGCCAGGTAGCAGAGATATAAACTTTATAAAGGACACAGACAAACACAATTAAAGATTTTTTAAAAACTTTAAATAACACATTTCCAGTGAGTTCGACACCCCTGGATTAGAGTGTCAGATGAAGATATGGGAGATCCAGTCCCAAAAACCCCCTCTGCCATGGAAACTCGCTAGGTGACCTTGGGCCAGTTGCGCACTCTCAGCCTAACCTACCTCCCATGGTTGTGAGTGAGGATAAAATGGAGAAGGAGAGAACAATGATGCAAGCCACTTTTGTGGTCCCCACTGGGGAGAAAAGCAGAAAAATTATAACAGGGAATTCAAAGGAAGGCCTGAAAGCCAGCGTGATGTTGTGATTGGGTCCTGCTCAGCCATGAAGTTCACTTCATGGGCCAGTAACCTACCACAGAGGGATGCTGGGAGGATAAAATGGAGGGAGCCATGCATGCTGCTTTGAGCTCCTTGGAAGAGGGACGGGATAAAAATATGGTAGAGAAGGAATGGTGGCTTGTTCTTCTAACAGCAAGTTGTCCCCTTTCTTTATCAGTAGCCAATCTTTTCTCACTTCTCACAGTACCCTCAAAAGGACCGATTATGTAGCATGGACCTTTGGTTTTTGTTCAGAGCCAGTTTGGTGTAGTGCTTAAGAGAGTGGACTCTAATCAGGGAGAACCGGGTTTGATTCCCCACTCCTCCACATGCAGCAGCTGGTGTGACCTTGGGTCAGTCACAGTTCTCTCAGAGCTGTTTTCTCAAGGGCAGTTCTCTCAGAGCTCTCTCAGCCCCACCTACCTCACAGGTAATGCTCCCTCTGTGAGCTGTGGAGTCTTGTGAGCAAAAATTCTACTTTATGAGCTATTGGCATTAAAGTTGTGAGCAAACAATTTGGTTACTGCATAAATTAGTTTGCTCTGGAGCCATCCTTCCTGAGCTAAGAAAAAAAAACATGTGAGCCGGAGGCTAAAAAACTGTGAGCTAGCTCACACTAATTCAGCAAAGGGAACACTGCTCACAGGGTGTCTGTTGTGGGGGGAGGAAGGGAAGGAGACTGTACGCCACTCGCTGACTCCGAGTGAAGGGTGGGGTATAAATCCAATCTCTTCTTCTTCAATTGATCCAAAGCTGGTTTATTAATCATTCTTTTTCAATTGGGACACAATCCCCAATATAAACATATTTAGATCAAACCATGCCATCCTTGGCAGGATTTCGGTTTGGCAAAGATGCCAGTCTTCTTTCTGTCGTGTATCTGTCTCTGGATTTGGTTTCTGTCTCCTTGAAACTGTCTGTTTGGAACACTGGAATGGCAGCAGAGCAAACTTTCAGATGAAGCCGGCTGAATGACTCTCAGCTGCAGACGCTTTGATACACATGCACACGAACACACACACACGCACACACAGACCCCTCCCTTTCCTTCCTACTTCCACCCCCACACCAGGAACCCAAAGTGACTGTCAAGGAAACTCCCCTTTGCCAGAGCTGGAAGCGAGTCTTCTTCCTCTGTTGTTCCTCAGCTCTGGCACAAAGCAGCAGCAGCATCGCTGAGGTTATGGCGACAGGGGGTGGTGACTCACTGCCAGCCATTAAAGAGCTCTGTGTGTGTGTGCTTGTGTTCCTTTTAAAATAAATTAATAGGTTTGCAAATGCATGCTGCCTTGGGGAAAAAAAGAAAAGAAAAAAAAAGAAAAACCTAGGAAACAAGAGAAGACTTTCTGTAAAGTCTTGGGGTATGGTGTGCTTTATGCTTAATCCAAGGTTCACGTGTGTTATCACATTCCTTTGCCTGTGTTCCCGGGCACACAGACTGTGTAAGAGCTTAACTACATGTTACACTGTTTACATGCCCACCCCGTGTTCTGCCTCCCTCCCAGGCCCTGTCAGATACGTGCTGGAAGTTCCATGTGGAAACAATTCCTCGGCATGCGGTGGGGTTGCAGTGGGGAGGGGGCCCTCGGGTTGCCTGATCCAGGTTGGGAAAATCCTGGGATGGAGCCTGGGGAGGACAGGGACCTCAGTGGGGTAGAATGCCAAACAGTTCACCCTCCAAAGCATCAATTTTCTGTGAGGGAACTGATGTCTCTAGCCTGGAGATGAGCTGTAATTCCAGGGGATCCCCAGGTCCCACTTGGAGGCTGGCATCCCTAGCATACAGTGGCCCAATTCAGATCCAGACTGCACACACAGGGAAATTCGGCTTAAACCTCCTCCCATGCTGTTGTGTTTTTCTGAGCTGAAATGGCCCCAGGAAGCTGCTATTGTCCCACTGGAGAAACTTACATGAGCGCAAGTTTCCTCAGCAAGGCAAATAGGGGCTCCCTAAGGCCTTTTCAGGTGAAGAAAATGGCATTGGTCTGTGTGTGGGGGGGGGAGGCTTAAGCCTCCACTCTCTGCTTGCTGCAGTTTTGATTCAGATTGGGCCCCCATAGGGGATGCCAGCCTCCAGGTGGGACCCGGGGATCCCCCAGCATTAAAGCTCATTTTGATACCACAAAGATCAGTTGCCCTGGAGAAAATGGATGTTTTTTGGGGGGTGAACCCTATGGCATTGTACCCCACTGAAGTCCCTGTCCTCTCCAGGGTCCAGCCCCAAATCTCCAGGAGTTTTCCAGTCTGGATCTGGCAACCCTGACCACCCCATCTCCTGTGGGTTGATAGGGGGGACCTGGGAATTAAGTTTCAGTGTTGAACTCCCAGCTCACACATCTGACGGGAGACAGGAAAACCAGGGTGGAGAGGTAAACACTGTGATGTAGAGCTAGACCCTGAATTCTTGCCTTGTAAGCTCCAGGCTGATAGTTTTGAACTAAAGATGGCTTCTCTCTCATGGATCACTGCCTTGATGTGGTGAGGGGCTTGTGTGGTTGGATGAGGCTGCAGGCTATGCTATGGAAGGCCACCCAGGACGGACAGGCCACAGCAGAGAACTCAGACCAAGTGTGGTCCACTGGAGAAGGAAATGGCAACCCACTCCAGTATCTTTGCCAAGAAAACCCCATGGACAGTAACAAAAGGCTAAAAGATATGACACCGGAAGATGAGTCCCTCAGGTCGGAAGGTGTCCAATATGCTACTGGGGAAGAGCAGAGGGCAAGTACAAGTAACCCCAGAAAGAGTGAAGCGGCTGGGCCAAAGCCAAAAGGACGCTCAGCTGTGGATGTGTCTGATGGTGAATGGAAAGTCCGATGCTGCAAAGAACAATACTGCACAGGAACCTGGAATGTAAGATCTATGAATCAAGGTAAGTTGGATGTGGTCAAAAATGAGATGGCAAGACTGAACATTGACATCTTGGGTATCAGTGAACTAAAGTGGACGGGAATGGGCAAATTTAACTCAGAAGACCATTATATCTACTACTGTGGCCAGGAATCCCATAGAAAAAATGGTGTGGCCTTTATAGTAAACAAGAGAGTGTGAAAGGCAGTAATGGGATACAGTCTCAAAAACGACAGAATTATCTCGGTCCAAATCCAAGGCAAACCTTTCAGCATCATAGTAATCCAAGTCTATGCCCCACCACTGACGCAGAAGAGGCTGAAGTGGACTGGTTCTATGAAGACCTTCATCACCTCCTAGAACTAACACCAAAAAAAAATGTCCTTATCATCCTAGGGAACTGGAATGCTAAAGTAGGAAGTGAAAAGGTAACTGGAATAACAGACAAGTTTGGCCTTGGAGAATAAAATTAAGCTGGGCAAAGGCTAACAGAGTTTTGTCAAGAGAAAACACTGGTCATAGCAAACACCCTCTTCCAACAACCTAAGAGGTGACTCTACACATGGATATCACCAGATGGGCAGCACCGAAATCAAATTGATTATATCATTTGCAGTCAAAGATGGAGACTACACAGTCAGTAAAAACAACACCTGGAGCTGACTGTGGCTCAGATCATGAGCTACTCATTGTGAAATTCAGGCTTAAACTGAAGAACGTTGGGAAAACCACTAAGTCATTCAAGTTTGACCTAGATCACATCCCTGATGAATATACAGTGGAGGTGAAGAATAGATTTAAGGGACTAGATTTGATAGACAGAGTGCCTGAAGAACTATGGACGGTGGTTCATGACATTGTACAGGAGGCAGCAATCAGCACCATCCCAAAGAAAAAGAAATGCAAGAAAGCAAAGTGGCTGTCTGATGAGGCTTTACAAATTGCAGAGGAAAGAAGGAAAGTGAAAGGCAAAGGTGAAAAGGAAAGATTTACCCAACTGAATGCAGATTTCCAGAGAACAGCAAGGAGAGATAAGGAGGCTTTCCTGAATAAACAATCCAAAGTAATAGAGGGAAACAATAGAATGGGAAGGACTAGAGATCTGTTCAAGAAAACTGGAGAAATCAAGGGACTGTTCCATGCAAAGCTGGCCATGATAAAGGACAAAAATGGTAGGGACCTGACAGAAGCAGAAGAGATTAGGAAGTGGTGGTAAGAATACACAGAAGAACTATACAAGAAGGACCTCAATGTTCTTGACAACCACGACGGTGTGATCACTGACCTCGAGTCAGACATCCTGGAGTGCAATGTCAAATGGGCCTTGGAAAGCATTACTAACAACAAAGCTAGCGGAGGTGATGGTATCCCAGCTGAGCTATTCAAAATCTTATAAGATGATGCTGTTGAAGTGCTCCACTCCATATGCCAGCAAATTTGGAAGATGCAACAGTGGCCACAGGATTGGAAAAGGTCAATTTACATTCCAATCCCAAAGAAGGGCAAAGTTGGCTTGAAACTCAGCATCAAAAAAACTAAGATCATGGCATCCAGCCCCATCACTTCTTGGCAAATAGAAGGGGAAGTCATGGAAGCAGTGACAGAATTCTTGTTCCTGGGATCCAAGATCACTGCAGATGGTGACTGCAGCCATGTAATTAAAAGACGCCTGCTCCTTGAGAGGAAAGCTATGGCAAATATAGACAGCATAATAAAAAATAGAACATCACCCTGCCAACAAAAGTCCATATGGTCAAAGCAATGGTATTCCCAGTAGTAATGTATGGCTGCGAGAGTTGGACCATAAGGAAAGCCAAGCGCCGAAGAATAGATGCTTTTGAATTATGGTGCTAGAGAAGACTCTTGAGAGTCCCTTGGACTGCAAGGAGATCAGATCAGTCAATCCTAAAAGAAATGAACCCTGACTGTTCCCTGGAAGGCCAGATACTGAAGCTCAAATACTTTGGCCACCAAATGAGGAGAAGACCCTGGAGAAGACCCTGATGCTAGGAAAGATTGAAGGTCAAAGAAGAAGGAGACGGCAAAGGATGAGATGGTTAGACAGTGTTATCGATGCAATGAGCACGAAATTGAGCAAACTCCAGAGGATGACGGAAGACAGGAGGGCCTGGCATGATGTAGTCCATGGGGTCACAGAGAGTCAGACTCAACTGTGCGACTGAACAACAGCAACAAAGATGGCTTCCACAGATCTGGTAGTGTACTCATGCACATAGGAAACACCCACACTAATCCAGTTGAGAACTGTCACTTGATGCATGACTGTTGCCTGTAAAAGATGGAGTGTTTGTAAGAATCTGGCATTGTATGGACTCAGAGATGCTTCATACATCATGGAGGTATGTGTTATGCCAATATCCATATACAAAATAGCCCAGCTGTCAACCTTGGTCCAGCCTTCCTTCAGGTTAGCTCAACTCTACAAAGGCCTTTTCTTTGGGAAACCAGCCCTCTGAAGTTTGCTTCCAGAGGAAGTCTGAAAGAGCCAATTCCCTTTCAGTTTTTCTTTGCGAGTGCCAAATGTTGCTTTTTTTAGTTTGGCTTTTAAACCGAGTTGTGTTATGCACCCTGCTGAGGAGAGCTTTTTATCAGGCTGAACATATTGTACTGGGTTTATATCATGCAGCTTTATTGTTAGAATGGTATTTTTTATAGTTTTTATATTTTAATAATTTTATAAATTGCCCTGATTTTAAGCAAGTCAGTAGACAAATACCTAAATAAAGATAAAGTGGCTGGAAATTCTCCTGCACATGCCCCACTGAAGGGAATGGGAGCTGTGCATGAGAACCACCCAGTGCTTGAAAAGTGTATCTTTGAGGATATGAAGCCACTTTATACCGAATCAAACCATTGGTCACTATTGTCTATTCTAACTGTCAGCAGCTTTCTAGGATCCCAGGCAGAGATTTTTCACATTAAATGCTAATGATGTTTTTAACTGGAAAAGGGGGGGATTGAACCTGGGACCTTCTACATGTCAAGCAGATGGTCTGCCACTCAGCCACCATGTACAACTATTTAAAAGGGTATTTATATATACTTGACTTGAACACATGAAGCTGCTTTATATTGAATGAGACTATTGGCAGTGATTTTTTACATCACATGTTCTTTTAACTGGAGATGTAGGGGATTGAACTTGGTACCTCCTGCATGCTGAGTAGGTGCTCTACTGCTGAGCCACAGCCTCCCTTCCCCTCCTTCATTTATACCCCACATTTCTCCCCAGTGGTGACCCAAAGCTCCTACAAAATTTTTGCCTCCTCCATTTTATCCTGACAACAGCCCTCAGGTAGGTTAGGCAATCACCTTCCTTTGCCACTTCCAGTTGATAGGTAAAAGCAGGGCTTTTTTTGTTTGCTTTTTGGAAAAAGAGTTACTGGAACTCTCAAGAGGGAAATGAAGTTTTCAATCTCTATACTGAAAAATCACAAACTTTTAAACATTTTTAGAAGAATTTTGTTGAAGAGGTTCTAAAGCTCAGTTCCAGTGCATTCCTCCAGAAAAAAAGCCCTGGGTAAAAGTCAGATATAGAATTCAAAGCATGTGTTCAACAGCAGGGCACAAAGGTGATGACCTCTCCTCCTTGTCTGTCCCCAGCACCTGGTGTTCTCATGCCTAGCTGTGTTTGATTGACTTGTTCTCTTCCATGAAATTGGTATCTGTTTTTAAAAATAGTGCCCATTTCTGTTTCTTTGGGCAGTGATTTAATAGGAGTAGCCATCCTGGGCAGCTTCTACATGGAGATTTTCTTTCCACTGCATGAAACGTAGGAAGCCCCTGATTTAAATGGGCATGACTCCTGTAGGGTTGCCAACCTATATGCAGGGCCTGGAGATCTCCTAGAATTACCACTCATCTCCAGATGATGCAAATCAGTTCCCCTGGAGAAAATGGCTGTTTTGAAGGGTGGACTCCTATGCCATTATACCATGCTGAGGTTCCTCCCTTCCCCAAACTATGCCCTTCCAGGCTGCACCCCCAAAGCCTCCAGGGTTGACACCTTGCTTATGGGCCTCCCAGGACTTTAAACTGGATCAGAGGAAGACATTTGAAATGTTTCAAAGGAGGAACTGTGGAGTAGCTATGGGTGGAGTGTTCATATGGTTCCTCTACTCATAGCCTGTATAGGGAGGGTGCTGAGCCAAGTTCTGGTTTCAAAATGGCAGAGCTAAGCTCTGCATTTCCCCCCACCCCTTTGGCCCTTGTGACAGGTCAACAGCTAGGTTTGCCTGCCCAGTGCTGGCAACTGGTGGGACATTACAGGAAGATCTAGTCTATGCACCACAGAAAACCCTACAGGAGGTGGGATTGGGACTGCAGGCCATTCATTGGTTTAATTACAGAGTTTGGGTTAAATCTTACGGGCTTATGCTGACATGAGGAGGATGCCATTTCTGGCTCGTGCTAGAAGTGACGTCATGGCATTGGCACTCCACTGAATTGCCTCTCCCCATTTTTCCCTGCTGTCCTGTCAAGTGGTGGTAGGGGACAGGGGGAGTCCAGGAACCTGGCCACCCTATCAGCTGGCAGTCAGAGCAGTGTTCTGATTCAGCCAACAAGAGCTGTACTGGAAAAGATTAAGATCTGAAGAGGGAGGTGGTTAGTCAGAAGACCTTAGGTTTTTGAGGGTTGAGAGGGAAGGGTTAGTCTAACAGGTGCGTGAACTGAAGAGATGTGAGGTCTTTGATTAAATTCCCCTGCCAGAGCGTACTAATGTTTACAGCAGGGTTCTGCTGTGCTCGGTGTGTAACTTATCCGCAGCAGGAGTCTCTGTGTTGATATGTGATAAACCTGCCTGAGGCAGTGTTTTCCTGAGGCATGTACTGTGTAAAAACTAATATTCCACAACTCCTGGTTAAGTGTCAACACATACCTCAAGTTAATTGCGTCTTCTGAAATAAACTTTGTTCTTGTTCACTTCAAAAAGCAAACTGAGATCCAGGCAGCTTTTCGAAAACAAGTGATTTCTTTATTCAGCTCAGATCACAGCAACTCAACCGTAGAACGATGCAACTTTATACATTTTGGACTAGTGAGACCACACCCCCTAACACAGTAATGCCCAATTACAATCGAGAGCTTAGGACCAATAGGATTCGTTCCCGAAAGTCAGAGTCCTTTTGGATTGGTCTGTTACGCAATATTGACCAATCCGACTGCAGGGTTTAGAATACCTGAGAGTAAATGGAGCTTGTGCCTGAAGCTCCGGTTTAGCTTGCATAGCATAACATATAAGCAAATACATAACACAAACCATCCCACGCCTGTCAATTTTACCTCAGTTATCAATCCAGGTTAGTGTGGGTTATACTCAGGCATAGATCCTATTCCTTTGAACCCATTTTCTCTGTTTAAATTTCCTGCTAGGAACCCAGTGCAGTTGGGTAGGTGGGAAATAGTATTGTGACTGGAAGGAAAATTAATATGAGATGGTGACTAGCCCCCAGGAAATTCATCACAGACCTTGAAAGGGCTTTTCTCTTTCCCCAGCTGACCTAGGGTTGCCATCCTCCAGGTGGTGGCTGGAGCTCTCCCACTATTGCAACAGAGATCCGTTCACGTGGAGAAAATGGCCACTTTGGAAGGTGGAATCTATGCCATTATATCTCACTGAAGTCCCTCCCCACCCCAAACCCCACTCTCCTTTGGTTCCGCCTTTTAAAACCTCCAGGTGTATCCCAACCCAGAGCTGGCAACCCTACTCCAGGAATCACCTGGACACCTCCCAGATTACCAAAATCAGTTCCCTTGAAGAAAATTGTCATTTTGGAGGATAGACCCTATGAGATTATACCCTGCCCTCCCTAGGCTCCACCCCCCAAATCCTCCAGGTATTTCCCAACCCTAAACTGAGCTGTGCAGTAGCTGTGCAGTAGCCCCACGGGGGGCTGATACAACCTCTGATGTGTCTACTTTTGTGCAGGTGCAATGGAGGAAAGAGGGGGTACAGCCCTCTGAGGCAGGGCTGGGGTGTGTGGATGCTGTTCTCGCCTGTTCCCATGCTGCTTGCTGCCAGTTCTGGGTGAAAGCAGCTGTAGTCTGTTGCATCCGAATTTAATAGGATTCTTGTGGCACCTTGAAGATGTTTTTATTCTGCTGTAGGGATGTCAGCCTCCTGGGGATCCCCCAGAATTACAGCTCATCTTCAGACTACAGAGATCAGTTCCCTTAGAGAAAATGGCAGTTTTGGAGGGTGGAATTTATGACAGTGGACTCCAGTGAGGTCCCTGTCCTCCCCAGGCTCCATCCCCAAACCTCTAAGAATTTCCCATCCTGGATTAGGCAACCCCCCCCCCCATCCCTTGCCAGTAGTGGGGGACGATGACCTGGCAACCCTACCATAAGCTTTTGTGGTCTACAGCCCTCTTCGCCAGATACATGTATGGATTCACACAAGGTAAACATATCACTCTATCCATCCCAAGTGAAAATTGTAGATTGTGAAATTGATGAACTAATTATGCATTGTGTGAAGAAGAACATTCTCTGTCTGGCTTGAGCCAACTGCCTATCAACTTCATTCGCCGCTTTATAGAGAAGGTGTTTGGGGGCCTGCAGATTTACTTACACTTTTGCTTGCCGTGGGCAGCATTTGGCTTCATGGAACATCTGACAGCATTTTATCAGCGGAGTCATCTGATTCCCGAACCCTCTGCAAACCATTTCCCCCCTCACTTCCTTTCCTGTGAAGCATAAAAGCCTCAAGAACCTAACAAACCCAGGATTAAAATAAGCGCCGCTCTGCCACAATGCCTCCTCTGCAAGGTGGAGAACACGTCTTTTCTCGCAGCCAGGTGTAGGCGTGTTCCCCAGTAACCTTTACATCCAGAAGAATGCAAGCAAGCTGTTTGGAACTGGGGGGGAAGGGTTTACACCACAGAAAACCCTACAGGAGGTGGGATTGGGATCACAGGCCCTTCATCGGTCGCTAAGCACTTTGGTCGTTAGGCATAATGGTCGCTAAGCAACTGGATTTTTTTTGTTGCTAAAGTTGCATGTGCCGATGCTCCATTTAGAAGGAAAAGGGAAATAATGCTCTAATGTGTGTGTGTGTGTTGTGGATTCTGTTAAGGGGGGATGGTACTGGATAGTCCAATAGCAGCAAGGAATTAACACTGTGGGGTGAGAAGGGAATCGGCAGCATGACAGGGTGGTGAATGACTTGACTATCTATTGTAAGCACACTGTTGCTCACCCCCCCCGCCCCATTTCACAAGTGGCACCTTCTTATAGAGCCGCAAGACTCATGTGAGAACACAGGAGATTCTCATGAGACAACGTCTAAGCAAAACCAAAATAGTGCCAGCTCACATGCATTGTGTTTGTAGGTGTACAGTGGAATTTTTTCTTTTCCTAGATAGCTAAAAATGTAATGTGTGAAATGAGGCAAAGAGATGCACTGATCAGAATCCAGGATTAGCTGCTGCTCCCTCTTGAAAGGCCCCTAAGTCATGTGAAATGTGGTGGGCTTGTTGCGACACAATGAAGGGAACAGGCCTAAGAATTAGTTGACATAAACACAAGCCTGTTGATGGTGGGTGGCTCAAACTGCAGGGGTGTGGTTGCCTGTTTTGCCTACAAAAGGTCCCAGGTTCAATCCCCAGCACCTGCAGTTAAAAGTAGGATCAAGTAGGATGGCTGCTGGTGGAGGATGGGGGCCAGGGTTGCCAGCTCCAGGTTGGGAAACTCCTGGGGATGGAGCCTGGGGAGGACAGGGACCTCAGGGGGGTACAATGCCACAGAGTCCACCCTCCAAAGCATCCCTTTTCTCCAGGGGAACGGATCTCTGTAGTCTGGAGATGAGCTATAATTCCAGGGGATCCCCAGGTCCCACCTGGAGGCTGGCATCCCTAGGTGTGACTCAAGTGTTCGCCATGTGGGACAGACTTGAGCTTCCCCTATTGTAGCTGTAGCTGTTGATACAGCTCAGTGACAACAGGGCTTTCACATGGCAGGTTTCTCCACGTTTCCTTGCTCCAGTCCCCCTGCATTAACTATTCCCCTCCACACCAGCAAGGGTTCCTCAGGGTTTGTTTTTTTTTAATGGCATGAATATTGTCATAGCGTTATAGCATCATAGGCCTTTTCATGGTCAAGGTAGAAAGGGAAAGTCATACCTCTGCAATAAAAGTTGCTGCTCACTTTTTAAAAAAAACAAAAGTTGGGAATTCAGAGAAGAGGATGTTATATAGCATTATAAAGATATTCTACTGCTGATTAGAAAAGCAAAACAGGTCTCCGGTTATGGTAGGAAATGGCTGCTGCAGGGCGACTGGGGCAGGGGAAATGGCAGCAGTGTGGGTGGGACTGAGAAGATCCAGATTTTCCATCCATGTGGATGCTGTCTCAGCTTTCTGTTATCTTTCCTAAAAGACTGCAGCAATGCAGGTTGAGCAAGATCACAGAAAAGATGAAGAGAACCATGATGATTTAGGAAAAAAAACCTGCTTGACAGGACCCAAGATGGGGCAAATACCTATGTTCAAGTGACTTCAGTAAAATCAGCTTCAGTATCAGGCAGGCATGAGCTGGACTGAACCTATGAAGCTGCCCTATTCCACCAGTCCATATAACTCAGCGCGGTCTACTCTGACTGGCAGTAGCTTTCCAGGATCTCTTTCCTGAGATCCTTTAACTGGAGATGCCAGGGATTGACCCTATGACCTCGTGCATGCAAGGAAGGTGCTCTGCCAGTGAGCTACAGAGTGTAAGCTGGGTTTGTGATAAAGAATTCACACAGATGCTTCTCCACCTTCCAAACTCTGTCTTTTTCCACTGTACCCACACTGGTCTTTGTTGATCTACCAGATCCATGAATCTGCTTGCTGAAATCCCTCCTCCTGCTGCTATTGCCCATCTTTTCCACTGCCGCCTGCTGCCTCTTCTGACTAGAAACCCTTTCCTCCCCCGCCATTAATCTTTCCCTTCCGAAGGGGGGGAGGCAAAACCCCTTTTGGAAATACACCTTCTGCCTCTTGCTTTCTGAGTTTGCAAGCACCCCTTCTCCTCCCCTCCCAGTGCATTTTTAGCACTCTCTAGCAATGAGTCATTTTATCAGCAATAAATGATAAGGCAGTGATAAAGTGGCCCTAATATTGGCCCAGATTTTTGGTTTGGAAAACTCCTCCACCTCAAGGGCAAACCAGCCCATTTTAGAAATCAGAGTTTGGATTTCCAGGATGAGTGCAAGATTCTGGGTGATGAACCTTTGAGCTGGGGCCAAATTAATGTATTCATTTATTAAAATGTATTAAATAATTTATTCAAAAATTAATTTACTTCATTTATAGTCTGCCTTTCTGGCTAAGACCCAGGGTGGATTATGCAGTTAAAAACAATGCAATTGGAACAGTGTCATGCAAAAAACAAATAGTGCAATAAAAAACCCCTGGATCACAAAATTAGAGTATACACTAGGAGACTGTGTGATACATACAATACAGAAGGATGACAACACTGCTTGATGATGCAGTGGTAGCACTGAGGTGGACTCCTGCCCCCATCCTTCCATTCTACTGACCAAAGTCTGAAGCCTTCTTCCAGCCAAAGGAGTTGTCCTCCAGTTTCAGTGGCTCTTCTGTTGGAGGAAGAAGAGTTGGTTTTATAAACTGCTCTTCACTACCCAAAGAGCCTTGGAGCGGCTGACAATCACCTTCCCTTCCCCTCCCCACAGTAGACACCCTGTGAGGCAGGTGGGGCTGAGAGAGCTCTGAGAGAACTGTGTCTGGCCCAAGGTCACCCAGCTGGTTTCATGAGGCGGAAAAGTGGGGAATCAAACCTGGTGCTCCAGATTAGAGTCCGCCATTCTTAATCACTACACCACGCTGGCCCCTGAAGTTGGAGGAAGGATCCTCAGGCTGGAGGAAGATTCCTTGTTGGACAGTTGGATTGCCCCCCCCCCCAACCTGGTACACCCCCAGCATAATATATGTCATGAAAACTGCTTATATTTTTGAGCAAGGCTGAAAATGTGGGGCGAACTCCATGATCACAAAACTATCTCGACAGGATTCACTGAGAAAAAGGGACGGAGTGTGACATTTCGGAAATCCCGACTCCCATTGGTGCAGGTCAGTTTATGACACAGAGCAGGATTTGGTGTCAATCCACTTTAAAGCCCCCTGCACTTAGCACCAACCACCTGCTCCTGTGCTGGTCTTTGTGTTTTCACAGCCTTGCACCAAAGTAATGTGGGTTGTGCACTAAGAAAACCTGAACCAGACAAAAATAAACAAATTATGCAAATTTTAAAGTGATGGGAAATCTCAGACTCCAAGATAAAAGAATTGAACTGCCATCTCAGCAGGGCAGAGATTCTTTGACACCTGACAAGCCGTATCAAGGTTCGTTATGCAGAATAAGTGTTTGTGAATTTGCTCAGTGCATAATCATTTGCATTTCCTTGGTTTGCTGGATTGCAGAAATTCAGATTTCTTTACATGGGAGCTAGTGTATAAGTGATGTATTTAAGTGCATTGTCTTTCACCAGTGGCTGGGGATTCTCTGTTTCGTTTGGCATTCTCTCATTGATCCTCATTCCAAACAAAGCTGCACTATAGATCTAAACAGAGACTTTATAGTACTGGCCATTTTATTTTCAGTCCCTTTCCTAATCATCCCCACCATACAGTTTGCCTTTTGTAACTACTGCAGCACACTTTTCATTGCACTATCCACTACAACCCCAATATCTCTTTTCTGCTCAGTCTCAGCAAGTTCAGACCCCATTGGAATATACTTAAAATTGAGATTTATTTTTTTGCTCTAATGTACATCACCATCCTTCCTTTTGTGTTGTTTTAATTATTTTGTGTGTTTGTTTAATTTTGCTGCTTTTCATTGTTTTTATAGTATATGTATTTGTTTAAAGCTTGTTTCAGTGGTTTTGATTTTTTTCCACCTTGGGGATCCTAAGGTGGGTGGGAAAGCAGCATAAAAATGTTTTAAATAAAATTCATAAATACACAGTTGTGCCTGTAGAGATCAATGTCCACAAGTCTTGTCTTCCTAGTTTGTTTTTCATAGCAGCCAAAGGAGAGAATGTATGGTTTTAAAGAATTTTGGCTATCTCAATTATTATGAGTGGACTTATCTCTGTGACTTGCCCTGACAAACTTGATGGTTTTCAGGGTCATAACGAAAAGCTGTGGCCCTTAACGACCTGGAAATCTCCCTGTACTTCCTTTGGATTGTAACACCATTAGACAAAGTGAGGAGCATGATAACTAGAACTGCAGCAACGGCTTGAATTTGGACATAGATGGAGAGCACTGTGAATGTATTTGGACTAGAAGGCATGCTCATGTTCTCTGGGAATCTAAAGCAGGATCTGTGGTTGTGCTACCTGCTGCAGGGATCTGCTTGCTTTCAATACACACTACTTTTATATTTGTAAGCAAAATATAAACTACAACTAACCTTAGCTTTGTTCCTTGGCTTTTTATCTTGGCTGTACCAGTTGTAATATTTGAAACAAGGAAGTGAAGGTAAGGAGAAAGATGTTGCCAGCAGAAGGCATTGTTGAACATATGAAGTTGTCAATACTGAGTCAGACCCCTTGTCTATCTAGCTCAGCGTTGTTTAGTGTAACTGGCAGTGAACAGTCCTCAAAGATGTTTTTATTGGCACTGATTGTATTGATTGGGTTGTTGTTGTTGTTGCTTTGTTCTTATTGATATTATTGCTTTGACTGTGAGCAGGTGTGCAGTAATGGCATACCAATTTTCGAAATATTTTCAAAAAATATCAAATATATACATCTAGTCCAGTGTCCTGTCTCACACAATGGCTAATCAGTTCCTCTGGATAGCCAACAAGAGGGCATAGAGGCCAAGGCCTTCCCCTGATGTTGCCTCCTGGCTCCAGAATCCAGAGGCTTAGTGCCTCTGAATGTGGAGGTTCCCCTCAGTCACCATGGCTAGTAGCCACTGATAGACCTATCCTCCATGAATCTTTCTAATCCCCTTTAAAACTGTTTATTCCTGTGGCCATCACCACATCCTCTGGCAGCAAATTCCACATTTTAATCACTCTCTGTAGTATTTCCTTTTGTCTGTCCTGAACCTACTGCCCATCAGTTTCATTGGATGCCCTCAAGTTCTAGTATTTTGGGAGAGGGAGAAAAATTTCTCTTTGTCAACTCTCTCTACCATATGCATAATTTTATAAACCTGTATCATGTCCCCCCTCATTCGTCTCTTTCTTAAGTCCCAGACTCTTCAGCCTTGCCTCACAGGGAAGGTGCTCCAACCCCCTAATCATCCTGGTCGCCCTCCTCTGTAGTGTTTCCAGCTCTGTGATGTCTTTACAGTGACCAGAACTGTATACACAGTATTCCAAAGGAGGCCACACCATAAATCTATACAGGGACATTAGAATATCGGCCATTTTATTTTCAATCCCTTTCCTAATAATCCCTAACACAGAGTTTGCCTTTTTCACCGCTGTGGCACACTGGGTTGACACTTTCCTGGAGCTATCCACTATGACCCCCAAATCATTTCCTTTCTCAGTCTCAGCAGGTTCAGAGTTCAGAGCCTATACCTGAAGGTGAGATTTTTTTTCTCCCTTCTTCTGTTTTAGCCTCATAATAACAACCCTGAGATGTCAGTTAGGGTGAGGGAGAGTGACCGATTCAGAGTCACCCAGGTGTTCTACTGTTAAACCACAGCCTTTCCCTTTGAATTATAATTTGAAGCACCATTTTAAGCCTAGCAGACTGCAGAGATGCCTTCTGCTGTGCTTGTTACTAGCAGTCATCTCTTTTTGCTCCTATAAGAGCCCTGCTGGTCCATCTAGTCCAGCATCCTGTCTCACACAGTGGCCAGCCACAGTTCCTCTGGAGGGCGTGGAGGCTGAGGCCTTCTCCTGATGCTGCCTCCTGGCTCTGGGATTCAGAGGCTTATTAGTGCTTTTAATGTAATATAATTTTTAAAAATATAATACAAACCTTGAAGTGAATTTCCATGTGACCCAAAATCTAGCTTACTGTTTTACCATTTTGAATTGGAAATCTTTTTTTTCAATTAACCATCATAGCTGCCTGCTTTCTTTTTTTTTTTTGGTCTACCTGTCTGGATATGCAAACCAGTACAATGTCTGTAAGCCATGGAAGCAGGCAGGCAGGCAAACCTGAGTTTAGCCTGCCAGAGTCTACAGGAATGTGCCTGGGGCGGTCTGAGGAGTCAAGAAGGAGCTACAGAGTTCATGGCGTCTTCATCTCCCAGAAGCAGTGTTTAAACTCTAGAAACAAATTGCAAAACCCAGCGACCAGGAGCCGGCTGCCACATGCCTGTGATGGGGTGGAATCCAGGTGGTGTCACAGGGAAGAATGGCTAGCAGTAGCTGTGTAAGACCTGGATGAGTTTGTCTCTCCTCTGCTATAGTTACTTGAGGGAAGGCAGCACGGTATAGCCCAGGGGTGGCCAGACTGCAGTTCGTGAGCCACATGTAGCTCTTTCACACAGTCTAATTTAATGTTAATAAAAAGCAAATTTGCATATTTTTCAATAAAAATATGCGTGTAATATTTGTTCATGTCTTGCGGCTCTCAAACATCTGACGTTTATTCTGTGTGGCTGTTATGTTAAGCAAGTTTGGCCACCCCTGGTATAGCCTGATCTTGTCAGATGTCAGAAGTACTCCAACTGGAGGGCTCTGCAGAGGAAGGCAGTGGCAAGCTACCACTGCTTCTCACTTGCCTTGAAATCCCCTTGCTGGGGTTGTCATAGGTTGGTTGTGACTTGACAGCAGTTATGTGCATACAGGTACATCAAGCCAAGCATGCCCAGAGGGATGAGCTAGCCTCAGGGTTGTAGCCAAGAGCTGGGAGGAAGATCTGCTAGTGGGGGGGAGCTTTCTTTCTCCTTTCAAAGTCTTCCTCTCCGTTCTCCCATTTGTCCCTATTGTTTTGTGTTTTTTTTAATATTGGAAGCTGTTTGGGGTCCCCTATGGGGAGAAAAGTGGGATGCAAATAAATGAAATGGCCGTGAAAAAGTTCTGTGCACCAGAGAACCTCTAGCTGCAGCCATTCCCATCAGCCCAGCAGGCCCTTCTTTTCCCTCAGCTTCCATTTGGAAAGAGAACAGAATTGGAGAGAGGACCGTGTCAGTGGCCAGCAAGAAGCGTTCATCTGATATTCCAAAGTGCAAGCAAGAGAAGGGAAGAGAGAAAGACTGCCTTTTCCCAGGGACAGGCAATTCCATATTTTTAATAGTGCTCTACAGATTAACATAAACCATTAAATAAAATCCTGGTCCTTGCCTGTGGAGTCTGCAATCTAGACAAGGGGAAGAAGCACCAGTAACAGGAGAGATATGCCAGACCACTAAAGTGTGAGAAATACAGAGATGAAAATTCCAGCAGCCCTGGTAGGGTTGCCAACTCTGGGTTGGGAAATTCCAGGAGATTTGGGGGTAGAACCTGAGGAAGGTGGGGTTGGGGAAGCGGACCTTAGCTGGGTATGCCGTAGAGTCCACCTCCAAAGCAGCCATTTTCTCCAGGGGGAGTGACCTCTGTAGTCTGGAGATGTGTCGTCTGATATTTGTCGTCTGCAAATCAGTTGTGATTCCTGGAAATCTTCAGGTGCCATGTGGGGACTGCCAACCCTCGGCCCCAGGTACTCTTCTGAACATTTTAACCTGTACAAAACATAGGTAGGGACCAGCAGTGCATGAGTGGAAAAGTCCTTAGCACAATGCATCTGTGCTAGCAATAGCACAAGGGCTGGAGTAGGGAGAGCTCCTGCCTTCTTGCCTGCCTGCCTGCCAATGCTCAGCTGGACAGTGGGGGGAAATGCCAGGGAAACGTGGTTGGGGGTTGATTGGCATTCTGGCTACACCATGAGGTCACTTCTGCTGCAAACTGTGTTGGACAATGCCCTGACGTTTGCCCCAAAGTCATAAGGTAACTGCCCACCCCCAGCCCCCATGTTCTCTCTTTGGCTGCAGCAATACACAATGCTTTGGGGTCTCGGTGACATGAAGGAGAGCCCCTGATGAAATCTTTGAGACCCTTGGTGGCTCCCGGCAGCCATGGATACATGACAGCAAACATATTTTATGTACACGTGAAGCAGCCTTCAACAGATCCAGTCAGACCACTGGTCTGTGTTTTTTTATTCTTGGACCAACTAGGTGAAATATTTTTCCACACGGACAATAACAGGTACACGTAAGTGTCATGTCTATGGTTAGACCGGGGGTCCCCCAACTTTTTTGAACCTGCAGTCACATTTAGAATCCTGACATGGCATGGTGGGCGCAGCAACAAAAGGGCTGCAGGAGGCGGAGCCAGCCACAAAACTATTGCCACAGCTTAACTTCTATAACACAATGTGGATCCTTGTGCGGTGGTGGCAGCTGCTGCCAAAGCAACATTTTAAAAAATCTGCACAGCCAATGAAACCTCCAATAGTTCATCAGAAGCCTTGCCAGGCAAAAGCCCTACCTGGCCCCTCCCACTTCGTAAAAACACTTGGCGGGTGCCACGGTGCCCACAGGCACCGTGTTGGGGACCCCTGGGTTAGACCATCAGCTAAACAGTTAATGACAAGCTATTTCTGTCACCTTCACTGAATGCATCCACCACCCCCAGCTTCCCCTTGTCCTCTACCCATGTTGTCAGGCAGCCTAAAGGGAAAAGGAGCCCAGGTCATCTCGCCTTAATTTCCCTTCCTAGTCTTGTTTCCTCCCCCTTTCACTCCCAACCCCTTTTCTCCTTGCTCAGTCCAATGAAGCCAGCATGATCCAGGCTATTTAAGAAGCAGGAGACAGGAAAGGAAAAGGGATAAGTCCAAGGAAGGAAACAGCAGCTTTTTATCTGCTTAGGGCACCAACCTGGTGGTGTTATCTAAGTACACAAAGGGAGACAGTGAAGATCAGAGAATCACAGAGTTGGAAGGGGCCATTCAGGCCATCTAGTCCAGCCCCCTGCTCAATGCAGGATCAGCCTAGAGCATCCCTGACAAGTGCTTGTCCAGCCGCTGCTTAAAGACTGCCAGGGAGGGGGAGCTCACCACCTCCCTAGGCAGCTAGCTGATTCCAGTGTTGCACAACTCTTACTGTAAAAAAGTTTTTCCTGATATCCAGCCAGTACCTTCCTGCCCTTAATTTAAACCCATGATTGCAAGGCCTATACTGGCAAGAGGAAGAGCTCCCTGCCCTCCTCTAAGTGACAGCCCTTCAAATACTTCAAGACAGCAATCATGTCCCCCCTCATCTTCTCGAGACTAATCATTCCCAAGTCCCTCTGCCTTTCCTCATAGGGCTTGGACTTCAGGCTCTCAATCATCCTTGTTGCTTTCTTCTGCATGCGCTCCATTCTGTCCACATCCTTTTTGAAGTGAGGCCTCCAGGTGAGGCCTGACCAATGCAGTGTACAGCAGGACTATGTCATCTTGCAATCTGGATGTTATTCCTCTATTGATAGAAATAAATAAAAATAAATGGGGCATCTTTTGAGATGGCTCAAAGTGGGAGAGACGTAGGAGTAAAGGTCAGGAGCAGGGCTTAGAAAGGGAAATAAAGGCAGAGAGACAAGGCAGAATAAAGCCACGGAGAACTTTTCTGATAAGGACAAGGAGTTTGTGCTGGATGTGGAAAGGAATGGGGGAAGCTTATGTATTCTCTCCCTTATACACCTTGTCCGCCAAAGACCCTCCATGATTTATGTCTGCATGAGCAGGTTAGAGCTAGACTGGTCTAGCCAACCGCATTCATATCCTTCTATTGAATGGACATACCATTCTCTACTTGAAGGCCTCCTTGGATAGTGGATTCAAAGGCACCCCTTGACCCTGATGTGGATCTAGTGGCTCCAATGATCCTGCAGAGCTCAGTGTGAACAAGGACTTCACACGGACATAGCAGTACTGTTCTTTTCAAGCTAGTGTTCAAACATATTGAGAAACTGCAGTTTGTTATTGTGGGGCTGGGCTCAGAAGTCCTCAGGTGCATGTGCTCAACCCTACCTGGAAGGAATCCTGATCCAATATAATGGAGGACTAGGGTTGCCAGCCTCCAGGTGGGGCCTGGGGATCTCCCGCTTTTACAACTGATCTCCAGCTGACAGAGACCAGCTCCCCTGGAGAAAATGGCTGCTTTAAAGGGTGGACTCTATGGCATTGTACCATGTGAGGCCCCTCCCCTCCCCAAACCCCACCCTCTCCCAGATCCACCCCCAAAGTCTTCCAACCCAGACCTGGCAACCCTGTGGAGGAGTGTTCTGTGCTCCCAGTTGTGTGAGGACAGTTTCTGGCTCACACCACACTTCTTTGAAGTTTAATTCACATTCACATGTCTCAGAGCTTGGGTGTGGGCACAGAAAATAGCTTCTAGGGCTGGCTGGATCAGTGGTTTTTCTACCTGCCAGGGAAGGGGTTGCTTCCTTCCAATATGCTCCACATTTATAAGCAAAACAGATATGGCAAAGTCTCCCTTCTAAAGGAAACTGCTAAACAGAGCTTTGCAAAGCTTGGAAGGACTGATGCAGATGGAAAGAAAGCAGAGGGAGCTCTGCATGTTGTCCTTCCCCAGGAAAATTTGGATCAGGCCATTCTTGGTTATGCAGCACTTGCTCCAGATAGCAAACTTTAGTTGGGCTTGGGAGAGGCAGCTGGTTGGAGCCCAAAATAAATAGAGCTGTGAAACTGGGGGAGAAAGCAAGACGTTTCTCTCTCTTCCACCATCTCTCCCACTTCCTGCTACAGCTGATGCCCTGTGATGGTTCCGCCCACTCACCATTTTCTGGGAGATCAGATTTACCCCAGAAATCAAATCTCTGCTCTCAAGTCATATCTTTGCCGCAGACACATGGACTAGCCTTTATAGTTGCTCCTTTTCTCTAGGGAATACCAGTAACTAGGTAACTCCGTCTCTGAGACAAGAGGTCATAGTTAACTAAATGAATTTATCAAATTATTTCAATTTGCACGATTTGCTTCTGTTTTCAGTTCATTTGCATATTATTGATGAGCACAAGCACATTGATGAAATGGTGCACAAAAGGAATTGTTGTTCTTATGCTTCAGGTTGCACCAAGATTTGTGTGTGCATGTGTCTATGGTGTTTTCCAGAGGTGCAATGGACCCTCCCGTACACTGGTAAAAACATGAAGATTGCTTTTTTTGCAGTGTTTTATCTGTGTACATGAGCACATTGGTAATGGAGAGGAGCCGAAAGCTGTGGCTAATTGTGCACGCACCATGGTCTGTACAAAAATTAAAAATAAAAGAACATAGTATTCCTAATGCGTCAGTTCTAGTTTGGAAACGAGATCAGGTAATTCCAGGAGGAGATATTCAGGTGCAAAGAATTTTGGAACCATCCCTAACAGAGATGAATCAGAAGCAACAATAGCTTTCTGGTGCCGCTTTCAACAGTGTGTGGGGAACAAAAATTCTTATCTGGCTTCAGTTCCAAAGTTGCGCAAACATTCAGAATGGCAAGTGATCAAAATTCCAAAATGCAAGGGAGGCAATTCCTGAACCCCAACAGACTAGCAAGGCTCCTTCCAAGGTGTGTTTCCACTGGGAAACTGAACATTGTTCCATCCTCCCACCCCTGCTGCTAAATTTATCCTGGCGCCTTCTCACCTCTTCTCCCTTGCTGCCCCATAGTGATCTTGAACAGTCGAAAATCCCAGCCGGCAGCTAGAGACTCAGTGCTGGTTCCTGGAGATGGAAAGTATTTATTTTTCAGCCATGTGCAATGCAGCCTCAGAAAAAAAAATGTGAAGCATTTTGTTTATTTACTGGTACCTTTGATAAGCTCAGGGCAGCTGACAAAAGGCTGGTTCCCATCCAAGCCAGACTAGCTGAGTTTCAAGAACAAGCCTCCAGTGAACATTTTTAGATTATTTTTGACCCATGTGTTGTTAGCAGTGCGTCTCGCATTAGGATGGCCAGGTGGCATCCCATGGATATAGTTGCCAACCTCCAGATCAGACCCACCAGGTAACTCTCTGCCTTGTGTTGCTACACTTCTAAAACTCTCCAGTTAGCCTCTCTCTTTCTCAAACCTTCCATTTCACACCGTGCCATGGGAACCTCCACCACCAGAGGCCATTCACCTCTGAAACTCACAGCTAAAAGGCAACATCAGAGGAAGGCCTTGGTCTGTCTGCCCTTTCTGTTGGCCCTCCAGGGCAACTGGTTGCCCACTGCGTGGAACAGGGAGCTGGATCAGAGGGACCACTGGTCTGATCCAGCTGGGTGCTTATTTGCTCACAAGCTCATCTGCTAGCAATCCGCTTTTGTCTCTCAGGTTACAGCTGGTCTCCGGACTACAGAGATCAGTTGCCCTGGAGAAAATGGGCGCTCGAAGAAGAAGAACAACAACAACTACAACAACAGCAACAACAGACTAGGTTTATACCCCACCCTTCACTCAGAGTCTCAGGGCAGCTTACAAACTCCTTTCCTTTCCCTTCCCCACAACAGACACCCTGTGAGGTAGGTGGGGCTGAGAGAGCTCTGACAGAAACTGCTCTTTTTTCAAGAACAGCTCTGACAGAACTATGGCTTGCCCAAGGTCATCCAGCAGGTGCAAGTGGAGGAGTGGGGAATCAAACCTGGTTCTCCCAGATTAGTGTCCGCACACTTAACCACTACACCAAACTGGCTCTCTCAAGGGTGGTTTCTTCAGCATCGTGCCCTGCTTTGGTCCCTCCCCTCCCCAAGCCATGCTTCCCTAAGCTCCACCCCAATATCTGCAGGAATTTCCCAATCTGTTGTGGGCAGCCCTAACCATGGACCAGTCATGCCTCTGTCACAGGCCTGCAGCCAGGACTACTGCTGACCCAGACTTGCCTCTCCCATTTTGTTTGAGTAAGGAGGACCGTCGTGTTGTCCCAGATGGGAGGAGTGGGTAGATAAAGGGACAGGACAGAAAGAAGCTATGGCTGCAGGGCTATTAAAGAGGCAGGCAGACTTCAGGGACAGGTTCAGTGGAAGAGCATCTGCTTTGCATGCAGAAAGTCTCTGGTTCAATCCCTGGCATCTCTAGGCCCTGGTCACAATGGGGGAAAAGGCACAGCTGAAGTGCGGCTTTTTAGAGCCGCATCAAAAGAGACGCACGGCGGCGGGATCAGACGGATCCCCTGAGCCGCCACGCAGTTGCTCCCCAGCATGATCAGGGGGAAGCCACAGACAGGGGACTGAGGTGAGCCTGCTGCACGTGCCCGGGCATGCGCAGTTCAACAGGGCCCCGGGAAGCTGCGTGGAGAAGGGCGCAGCGGCGATCAGATGCCCCCCCCCCGCTGCACATCAACCAGTTGGTAGCACTGTTTTGGTGCTACCTTTTTGATGCGCAGTTTTGCCGGGCCGGGCTGGATCGAGGACAGGCGCACTCCACTTCCCAGATGTTGAGGTATGATCAAGCCCACTTGATGCGCCCCCGATCCGTCCCTCTTGCGTGGCAAATCCTCTCGTGTGACCGGGGCCCTAGTTAAGAGAATCGGGTATCAGGATCGATCCGAGAGACTCTGGGGAACTGCTGCCAGTCAGGGTAGATGATACTGACCATGATAGACCAAGGGTCTGGTTCACGATAAGGTAGCTTTATGCATTCATGGGTAGGGTTGCCAGCTCTGAGTTGGGAAATACCTGGAGATTTTTTGGGTAGAGTCTGGAGATGGCAGGATTTGGGGAGGGGAGGGACTTCAGCAGGGCACAATGCCATAGTGCCACCTGGGGTAAACTAATTCATGAGCCACAAGAAGTTTTCCAGGGTGCAGGTTGGCAACTCTGGGCTCCATTTATCAGCATGAGATGTTTGGAGGGCCTCACAGTGGGTTCAGTCCAGGGCTTTAACAATCACATGGATAGGGAGGCCAGCCTCTAAGTGGGACCCAGGGATCCACTGGAATTACAGCTCATCTCCAGAGTACAGAGATCAGTTCTTTTGGAGAAAATGGATGCTTTGGAGGGTGGACTCTATGACACTGTACCCCACTGAGGTCCCTGTCCTCCCCAGGCTCCACCCCCAAATCTCCAGGAGTTCCTCAACCTGGAGCTGGCAACTCTATTTCCTCCCCCCACTAGCAACCCAGGGGACTTGGCAAACATACCATGGATGGGCAAGAGACATTTATGGACAAGGGAGATATTTTGCATTTCTCTCTGCCCTGCCTGGTGCTCCGTCTCACTGGATATTGCAGACTGGCTGCATGGACTTCAGCAGTATCCGTGTTCTCCTTTTGCAACCGCTCCCACTGAAGTGAAAGGGCAGGGGATCTGCATCCTGCTGCTATGGCTTCAGCAGATTACCAGCAGATTATCCCCAGAATAAACATGCCCCTTGCTGGACCAAGAGACTTTGGCTCCTAGGGCTAGAAACCTCAGAGAGAGGATCAGTCTGGAAGTTCTTAGAGCTGGTTCACACCACTTTGGGTCTATGCCTGGTTCCAAACAGGATGGGTTCACTTGGAGAAGGTCTCATGAGACTGGTTTCCTGTTGCATTGCTGCAGCAAAAGCTCTATTTTGTGCCTTGGGTGTTTAGGAACAACCTGGAGGTGCCGAGCCAAGCCCTTTAAAGAGACGGGCCCTTCTCTATCCTCCGAGGCAAATTCTTTCAGTTAAGTCAGAGCCCTGTGCGGTCTTTCACCCAGGAACGGAAGAAGGTTTTGAGGGCCAGCAGTATAATTATATGTGCTGCAAGGCAGTGATTAAGTAGCTCCGCTGGAGAAGGAAGAGCCTTGCGGCATCCCGACTGAGTCTAGGGGCTGAGGGGAAGAAACAAAAAGGAGAAATGCCATAGGCGCACGCAGTGCTGAGCGATCAGGATTTTTCAGCGCACTGCTGCAGACCAACCCAGCCTGTAATTAAGACAATGCCTCCCCTTGCATCTAAAGACAGCCAGCGACACACCAAGTCAGCCGGGTGAAGGAAAGAGAATGGAGAAGGCTTCGCTCAGGGCGCCCTGGGCCAGCCCATCCTAAATTCCTTTTGCTGCTCTGCTTTGCACAGGTAGCACCCTGCTGCTGACGCCATCACTCTTCGGACCCGCTTCATCACTGTCTTCGCCACACAAAAGATGTGCTTCTTCCCGCCCTATGGTAAGAGCACGGCCACACAGCAGCTCCTCACATTCTAGGTGGGGCCATCTGTCAGATGGCTGGAAGCCCAGAAAACAACACAGGGGAAAGAAGCAATACTTGATCACATCTAAGGGCTAAACTAGACTATATGTGTGACATGAGTTATTTGGAGGGGGGTCCCCTGACCTGACTTGCATACGTGACATCAGGGAACAAATGTTCCTAAACATGCTAGGGGCCCAATTTGGCACAGGAACACAGCACAGAGGGATAAGGAGCTCCCACCTTTCCTTCCCCTACTGTTTTCTCAAACCAAAATGGCCACGAGGGGCCTCTTTGCTATGCTGGTGGCACTGCACATGTAGTGACTGCCCCACAAGAGGGTAAACAGCTCCCCCGTGGTCATTTTGGCTCTGGAAAGCAGGGCAGGAGGGAAGGCTGAAGCACCTCCTCTCCAGCACCTGGCTCCTAAGCTGAATTGGGCTCTGGTGTACTTGGCAACATTGATTCCGCAAGCTGTGTTGTATGTATTGTCTAGTTTGGCCCTGAGAGCCAGGAGGGAGCCCAAGAGACAAAAGTGGATTGCTGCTAGCAGATGAGCTTGTGAGAAAATAAGCACCCTGCTGGATCAGACCACTAGTCCTTCTGATCCAGCCCCCTGTTCCACACATTGGCCAATAGGGTTGCTAGCCTCCAGGTGGGGTCTGGAGATCTCCCACTTTTACCACTGATCTCCAGCTGACAGAGATCAGCTCCCCTGGAGAAAATGACTGCTTTGAAGGGTGGACTCCATGGCAATGAACCATGCTGAGGTGTCTCCCCTCCCCAAATCCCACCCTCTCCTGGATCCACCCCCAAAGTCTCCAGGTATTTTCCAACCCACACCTGGCAACCCTACTCCAGGTTGGAAAATTCCTGGCGATTTGGGGGTGGAGCCTGGGGGAGGTAAGGACCCCAGTGGGGTAGAATGCCATATGGTTAGTGTTGCCAACCACCTCCAGGTGGCAGCTGGAGGTCTCCCACTGTTACAACTTAGCTCTGGGTGACAGGGATCAGTTGTAACTGTGGGAGCTCTCCAGTCACCACCTGGAGGTTGGCAACCCCAACCATATGGCATTCTCTGTCCAGGTGATGGAGGTCAGTCTGCAGACTGAGGCACATTGCAGTCTAACCATCTCATCCTTTGCCGTCCCCTTCTTCTTTTACCTTCAATCTTTCCCAGCATCAGGGTCTTCTCCAGTGAGTGCTCCCTTCTCATTCAGTGGCCAAAGTATTTGAGCTTCAGCTTTAGTATTTGGCCTTCCAGGGAACAGTCAGGGTTGATTTATTTTAGGATTGACTGATTTGATCTCCTTGCAGTCCAAGGGACTCTCGAGAGTCTTCTCCAGCACCATAATTCAAAAGCATCTATTCTTCAGCGCTCAGCCTTCCTTATGGTCCAACTCTCGCAGCCATACATTACTACTGGGAATACCATTGCTTTGACCATACAGATTTTTGTTGTCAATTGCTACAGGTTCATAAAATCCATCTCATCCAAAGGATTCTTGGAGCTATCCCACCACTGCTTGCTCATCATCATTTTCCTCAAAACAAACAAATTGAAACTAGGCTATAATTATTCAGATCTGCTGGAGCCAGGGAGAGCTTTTTCAACAGTGATTGAACCATTACCTTGTTCAATAAATTAGGAAGCAGGTCTTTCTATCTGCATAGCCCCAGTTCTTCATCTGTATAACTTCTTCTTTGGCTCCATTCCTTGGCCCTGATGAGGATACTGGAGTTAAGAAATAGAGAGGCTATTTCAGGATATGACTGTGTCATGACCCCAGCAGGTTGCCGCCTTCTGCTGCCACCACCCTGGACTTACGGTCCCTTGAGAAGGCCCAGTGTACCCTCTCCAGCCCATCCAAAATACCCCTTTTCAAGCCAAGAACCTTAGGCGTGATGACCAGGCAGATAACTTTTAAACAAATGGTTTATTTATACAGTAATGGGGCATTGAAAACAAGACAAGGTGCTTCAAAAAGGTATAACAGTGTTGAAAGACAAAAAGAACACAAAGCCAACGCAGCTACCTATTACTCCTTAACTGTGATCCCAGTCACATGAGCAGGATACTGCGCCGCTAAAGGGAGGCAAATTAGAGCTGGAGCAAAAAGATGCGCAGTAGCGCGATCATACGGGTCCCCGAGATGCCGCGCAGCCACCGATAGCCAGCGATCACACCGCGATGTTGAAGCACATCAAAAGGTCTTGCGCATGCACACTCTGATGTTGCTCCGCATACTGCGGAGGCTTGGAAAAAACACATCCGGTGCGATGGGACTCATGCACGTGCTGGATGTGCTGGATTAACTCCGCTTCCACGATCCAACAATTGCCTGCGACCTGCATGTTCCGGTTGCTACTACCCTTTTGCTGGTACTTTTTAAATCCGCTTCTTCGGGCTGACGGTACGGGTTGCTGATGGGTGCGCTACGCTTCCCAGATGTTGCTGTATGATTGTGCCCGTTTGATGCACCCTCAACCCATCTGTTTCGCGGGGCAAATCCTCCTGTGTGACCGGGGCCTGTTACTACTTAAGACCTACCTTCTTACCAGGCCTCCTGCGTAACATGCTAAGCCCAGTGAGGGATCCTTTCCTCTCAGACCAGCCTTTCCCCCTCAGTGACTCTGTGAGAGGGAAAACCGCAGAAGAGCCAAAGAACCATTTCCTCACAGCTCTCTATAGACCAGGCTTAACTTACTCACTGTCCCAAGTGAGGGAACTTTGTCCCAGACCAGTGTCCTCACAGACAGCAGAGAAAAAGAATGTCAGTTAAACTGAAACCAAGTATAAGAACACATCACCTCAGAGACTTCTAGAATCCCCATTGGTTGCGGCTGGCTCTAGGGATTGTGGGAATTGTAGGCAGCTTGCTTTCTACTACCACAGAGGCCTTTCCTGGGCCCTAGGCCTCAGGCTTTTCTCCCAGTCATGTACAGATCTCCAGAGGCCTACACAGAATCTCTGCATTCTGATTGGCTATAACCGTCCCCAAGCATTGTGGTGATTGTAGGCTGTCTGCTTTCTACTCCCAGACAGGCCCCCCCCCCTAGGGCTTAGGCCTCTAGGCCCTGCCTCTGTCCTGCACAGATCATGACAGACTGTAAAATAGTAGACACAGGAGCTGGTCACACATATGTGTAATTCCTTGCTTCTCAGCACTTGACAAGAAGTCGATGGATGTAGAAATGGAAGCATTGTAAAAAAGCTGCATTGAATGTGACATTAAAGGTTTTTTTTTTTAGTTGGGGGGTTTGCAAGGAATGGTGGGAAGAGGGAAGAATTTGACACCCCGTCCCCAAATCTCTTCTCAAGTATTCTGTGAGGTTTCTTGGGCTAGGGCAGCTGGTTTCCCCCTTCTCTCTATTTTCTGCTTTAACTAACTCTCAACTGTCTCACTATTCTTTGCTCCTGCAGCATATTCAGTCATCATCAGAATGATTAGAGGGGTTAAGGAGGGGGCCTTTGGCTAATTTATACAACCTTATTTTTCTGCATACCTGTGGAGGCCTGCAAGTCCCTGCCTCGTCAGTGGGCGATTCCATTTTGCTGCTTTCATAATTGGCATGGAGACCAGCAATATGTGTGTGTGTGTTGGGGGGGAGACAATGGAAAAATCCCATCCCACTCTCAAAATCTCTCTACAGGATTCTCTAAGGAGCTTGAACACAATGATCCCCCTCCATCCCACATTTTAAGTGACACTCAGATACTTTCAAGATTCCATCATTCCTGGACATGCTTAATTTCCATTAGGCCAGCTTTGGGGGCGGGGTTCCTCTTTGTCTTAATTTAGAGGGTCATATTGTTCTGGCAACTTGAGGAGTCCCCTGAGCATATAGAGCTCCCTACTTTGGATGCCGGTGTCTGGGCTTTCCAGCTTTCTTCATCCATCCAGGGGGCTGCCCATTCATTATTAGAAATAGTAATGAGGGTCTGTTCATGCAGCTGGCCTTCATCTGATTCTTATTAAGGAACTAGGAATAAGGCCTGTTGTGGAAATAAATACAACGAGCGCTAGAAAGAGGCTCTGGGAGAGTGCCCTGGCCTTGGGCATTCAGTGTCAATTTGCTGTGGCGACCTCAGCAGGGTATAATGACACGGAGTCCACCATTTTCTCCAGAGGAACTGATCTCTGCTACCTGAAGAGCAGTTGTAATTTTGAGTGATCTTCACCTCTCACCTGGACATTGGCAACAATGGTTCCCCAGGAGGAAATGGCTGGTTTGGAGGGTGCAGTCTATGGCATCGTACCTGTCTGAGTTCCCACCCCTTCTCAAACCCCACCCTCTCCAGGCTCCACCCCTCAAGTCTCCAGGAATTTCCCAACCTGGAGTTGGCAACCCTATCTCCTTCCCAGAAAAGCATCAACCTGCTATTATCTGCCCCTCACTCTTCAGCTTTCCATCTCCCCCACACACACCTGCAGCCTCTACCATGCTCTAAAGCCCTGACTGCTATGTCACATTGGCTGTCATAGGGAGGCCATCTCAGCAGGTACAAGGACACAGAGTCCACCATTTTCTCCAGGGGAACTGATCTCTGCCATCTGGAGAGTAGTAGTAATTCTGAATGATCTCCAACCCTCACCTGGAGATTGGCAACAATGGTACCCCAGAAGGAAAAGTAGTTTTCCTCTGCAATGGGGACCAAAGCAGCTGACAAGAAAGTAGCTAAGCTGGCAGTGGGTGAGGAAGGGGGTTAAGCTGAAAGTCTGTGACTGGTCTGAAATCACAGTTTCCACAGCAAGAACCTGGGTCTGGCAGACCCTGCTCTGAAATGCTAACTGCTATGCCTAGGGTAACCAACCTCCAGGTGGAGCCTGAAGATCGCTGGGTAGCACAACTGGACAACAGATCTCTCCCCCTCCCCGGAGAAAATAACTGCTTTGGAGGGTGGGCTCTATGGCATTCTGTTCAGCTGAGGCCTCTCCCCTCCCCAAACTTTGGCTTCCTTAGACACAGAATATCCAGGCATTTCCCAACCCTAGTCAGGACTGGCCCCAATGAGTTCATCATGAAGGCCTGGAAAGGGTTTCCTTCCTTTGTCTTTTTATTGACAGAACCAAGCTTGGTTGCCTACCAACAGCCACTGAGGGAAATGTTAGTCCCACAGAGGAGCCAAGCAGGAGAAGTGTCTTCGTCAGGGGAGAGAGACATTTGTCAGTTATTCTGACAGGGAACAGTGGCTGAAGTGGGAGTGGGTGGGGAAGAGGAGCAGACCCAGCACCCAGCCAATGGCACATGAGTACTCTTGAGTGGCAGCTGATGGGCCAATGGCTGATAGAGCGCATTGCACAGCCAATGGGAGAGCTGGAAATGACCAATATGCTAAGAGGATTATTATATAGAGATGACTTAGACATGTTTAGCTAGTATAGTATGGGAACTCAGTATGGGAACCCCACACAATTAGGGATGCCAGCCTCCTCCAGGTGGAACTTGGGGATCCCCCTGAATTATAGCTCATCTCCAGACTACAGAGCTCAGTTCCCCTGGAGAAAATGGATGCTTTGGAGGGTGGGCTCTATGGCAGTGTATCCCACTGAGGTCCATGTTCTCCCCAGGCTCTACCCTCAAACCTTCAGGAGTTCCCCAACCTGGAGCGGGCAACCCTAACCCCTACCCCCACTGGTGGTAGGGCTGCCAACCTCCAGGTAGTACCTGGACATCTCCCATTATTACAATTGATTTCCAGGCAACCAAGATCAGTTTCCTCTGAAGAATATGGCTGTTTTTGGAGGATGGACTGTGTGGTATTATACCCTGCTGAGGTCCTTCCTCTCCCCAAACCCCGTCTTCCCTAGGCTACATCCCCAAAATCTCCAGGTATTTCCCAATCCAGAGCTGGCCACCCGAGCCAGTGGTGGTGGTGGGGACCTGGCAACCCCACACATAATAGGCACTGTGCAACCCATAAGCCTACCAGTACATGTGGACACCGTTTTGTGTAAAGAGTACAGTGCGCACATTGGCAAGTATCAGCATGTGCAGACACAGAAACTAAAAAAAAACTGGGTTTCCAATTGCACATAATGAAGCTGGAAAAATAGCACATTGCCCTTTTCTAGGGTTGCCAACCTCTTGGCGTTGGCGGGAGATCCGCCTCTATTACAACTGGTCTTCAGGTGAAAGACATCAGTTCGCCTACAGAAAATGGCTGCTTTGGAAGGTAGACTCTATGGCATTATAATATCCTGCTGAGGTCCCTCCGCTCCCCAAACCCCACCCTCCTCAGGCTCCATCTCCAAAATCTCCAGGTATTTCCCAGCCAACCTGGAGCTGGCAACCCTACTCTATTCACACAAAGTGGGGATCCATAATATTGCAGGTAGCACACTTGGCTGGTGTGGGAAGTTGGAGTGCCACAATCGCAGTGACTGAACAGGGCTCTTCAGCCATGCCTGAGTGAATCAGCTTATACTATCTTGGGAAGGAGCTAGCAAGGCTGCGTACAGGTGCCACTGTTCTCTAGCAGGTCATGCAAACCAGCTGCATCCCATGCTGCATTTTGCTGGCTTAACACATTTTGCTCCTCCCACGGCCTCAAGTTGTTCATTCACTCCGCTGTGCCTTTGAATGGGTCTCCAAGGGAACCAATTGCCCCTCGTGTGTCTCTGAGCCGCGTTTCCCTCTGTGTGGGATGGAGGTGGCTTTGTGCTGTGACTTGGCGCCGAGGCCAGTAATGTGATGGAGGTGTGACTAATATCAGTCATGCTTTGGAGAAGTGTTTTATAAATATGAAGGGCTCGAGGCCCTTCACGTGAAGCTGCCAGACTTTCAGTCCAGTACGCTTAAGGCAAGCAGCAGTTCTCCAGGGTCTCTGGAAAAGAAGTCTTTCTCTGCTTCAAGTCTGAAGACCTTTTAACCAGAGATACCACCGGCTGAACCTGGGGCTTGGTGCATCATGCTAGCTCTTACCAAATGCTCCCGAGGCAAGATGTGAAGCACTTCAAAGGGAGTCGGTCAGCTTTTGGCGGAAAGTCGGTTTCCCCATAAATTTAAGAGGTGGCCTTAGTTTTTTTGAACTCTCCCTAGAAGCTAAAATGACCAAACTGAGGCCATCATACTTTGGTCACATTATGAGAAGACAAGAGTCACTGGTAGGGTTGCCAGGCTCCAGGTGGTGGCTGGAGAATCACCACTGGTCTCCAGGTTATAGAGATCCATTTCCCTGGAGAAAATGGCTGCTTTGGAGGGCAAATTCTATGGCATTGTACCCTAATGATGTCCCTCCCCAGGCTCAACCCCCCCAAATGTCCAGATGTTTCCCAACCCAGAGCTGATGGCAGATGTCAACCCTAGTCACTGGGAAAGACAACAATGCTAGGGAAATATGAAGGCAGCAGGAGTCAACATGATTGATTCAATCAAAGAAGCCCCGGCCCTCAGTTTGCAAGACATGAGCAAGCCTGTTAATGATTGGACGTCCAGAGGTCAGTAATTCATAGGGTTGCCGTAAGTTGGAAGTGATTTGATGACACTTCACACACACACAGGCAGAAGTCAAGGAGCGTGTGAGATTCCCTAGAACCGCTAGGTTGGCCTCAGGGCAGGGGCTGGCAGAAAGCCATTAAAGCCCCCTCCCACTGCTCGGTATGCCCATGGGAACTGTATTGCTTATTGCCCCAGCTGCTGCCTTAGAGCTGCTTTAGCTCCAGAGACGGCAAGAGACGAAGGGTCCATCCCCACTGCCCTGCCCCCTCCATTTGCTGGGGCACCCCAGGCATATAGGGTGACCTCAAGAAAGAAGAGCAGTGGGAGCCACCAGAGCCGCAAGCAAGTGGCCTGTGCCTCCTGTATGGCAGGCAGGCAAGAGCTGCTGTGGGTCAGTGGCACCTAAGGTTGCCAAATTCCTCCTGGCCACCAGCGGGGGATGGGGGGGGGTAGGGTTGCCAGATCCAGGTTGGGAAACTCCTGGGGATTTGGGGATGGAGCCTGGGGAGGACAGGGACCTCAGTAGGGTATAATGCCATAGAGTCCACCTTCCAAAGCAGCCATTTTCTCCAGGTGAATTAATCTGATCTCTGTAGTCTGGAGATCAGCTATAATTCTGGGGGATCCTGGAGGCTGATATCCCTAGTGGCACCAGCCTTCCTTCTGTAGAATACACTGGTAGGCAGGAGCCTCACTGCTGGGAATGAACTCCCCCTCAAAAAGGCCAGCAGGCAAGAGGAGGCAGCCCCAACCTTGCACAGATTAGCCTGCTTTTCCTCCTCCCCTCTTCATGGGGTAGGTGAGGCTGTTTTCCAGGGCTGTTTTGGCCTCCACCCTGGCTGTAGGACAGCTGGAGGGCCCCCGACTGTGGTTGCTGGCTGTGGTGCCATAGTAGCACCTCTCTGGGGCTGACCAGCTTGGGGCCCCTCCAGCATAGCCCTGGGGCAAGTGCCCCAGTTGCCCCATGGCTAAGTCTGCCCTGCAAAGGAATGCCAGCTTCTAGGTGGGGATCTCCTGGAATTACAGCTGATCTCCAGACTACAGAGATCAGTTCTGTGGAGAACATAGATGCTTCGGAGGGTGGACTCTATGCCATTTTAACCCACTGAGGTCCCTGTGTTCCCTGGGCTCCACTGCCAAATCCCACCTGAAGATGGGAACTCAACCCCCCAGCCCTTGTGATTGCCAGGGGGACCTGGCAGTCCTAGGCCCCTGCATGAAGTTCTAGGGCTAAATCCCTCAAGGGTAAATCACACATTACATTCAGGACTAAGTCCCTTAAAGGCCAATCACAGTGTCAGGCGGGCCCACAGGTCCCGCAGCCTGCTGGGGCCCATCACAGGTTGGAGAAGGGCTTTAGAGTTCCACCATATGCCTCAGATGTAGAGCATCCCTTTTGGGTTACTGCACCCTCTCCAGGGAAACGCTCTAGCTGGAAGTTCAGGCGTGGTTTGGCATCTCAGCACGCCAGCTCCGGTGCATAGCTTCCCCCTTATGGATTGTTGATGTGGCCTCGCTCCTCCGACTCCCAGGAGCGGCTTGGCACAAGGGTCCCCGTGGGCGGGATCGGGTGCATCCAGGTGGCACCTACCTCCTCCTCCCTCTTGGCGATGACCGTGGGCCGGGTTCTGGCTGCCCCCCTGACAGCAGGTCGGGTCCGTGCCGCGCCATCAATTGCCTGGCTCCACCCAGTATTGGTCGAGTTTGGGTGCCCCCCTCGTTCTGGCGCCTCCTTGCCCTTCCCTAGGGTCTCCCTGCTGGTTGCCGCATCCCCCTGGCCGCAGCGTCAGAGGACCTGGGAGGGTGGTGGGCTATTGCTCCTTCAGGTGCTCCATGTCTTGGGCATTCCATGCTCAGGTCTGACCCTCAGGGGAGGGGTCTCTTAGTCCCGTGTCAGGACACACAGTCCATATGTACTGCCGCCAACAGATGTAGTCTGGGAGTTCTTTGCTTAGAGTTTAAGTCTGAGGCATGTGAGGACCGCTTCAGATCAGGACCACAGTTTGTGGGGGAGAGAGGGATTCACTCCCATGCTGTTTTCCTACCTGAAATGGCCCTTGGAAACCACTGTTTGTCCCATGGGGGCAACTTCCCTGTACTGACTGGCTACATGCAAGTTTACCAAACAGGCAAATAGTAGCTCCTGTGGCCATTTCAGATAAGGAAACTGACAGAGGGGGAAAGGGTTAGGCTTCATCTCCCTGTGAGCTGCTGTCCCAGTCAAAGTTCTAACAACAGAACATCCAGAATAAGTGCAATCAAAAGCCATCACAGTGGCCACATAGCCTACTTTGTAATGTATGAATCAGCCTTTAGATAACAGAATTTTTTACAACAACCCTGTAAGGCAGCTTAGTATTATTAATATTATATTACATCTGAGATGGGAGAGGGCTAAGACTGAGAGGCAATGGACACCCAACTGTTAAGTATGCAACTCAACACGAAGGATTTCAGCAACAAGTGATTTCAGCTTTATTAACAGCAAACTTCAACTCAGGAACACACTACAAACAAGTGGAGCACAGCTCCCTTTTTAAACTGTCCCGGGCTGTCAGAGCCACACCCATAACAAGATAAGAACCAATAATAATGCAGGGATAAAGGCCAATCAGAACCGTTCCCTCTTTGATACATTCTCACATGGTGATTGGATATTTACAGAGGTTTCACAGAAACCAGCCAATAGAATCCACATTTGGCCTGAAGCTTAACACAGAAAAGAATAGGATGGATTCAGCTAGCTTCAGGACATGACACCAACAAATACATGGTTAAGCTCTGTTACAAGTGTGATGTAGTGGTTAAAGCACTGGCCTGGAGAGGCCTGTGTTCAAATTCCCCTCCATTATGAAGCTCACTTGGTCCATTTCTTTTAGCATAACAGGCAAAAATGGAGGAGAGGGAAACTGCCCTGATCTCTCCGGAGCAAGGATAAGATAACAATCAGAGGGATAGATTCAAATCAGGGAGCGAACTGTTTGTTCCAAAGGAGGCCGATGACTCTGCTTTTTTAAAAAAACCTTGAAATGCTGCTTTGGGATTTTACTTTTTATTTTAATTACTGTATTTATAGTCTGTCGTTCTCAATGAGGCTCAAAGTGGATTATAAAATTTCAATAAACAATGGGATAACAAAGATAGTATAAGATATGCCAGCAAATGGACTACAAAAATTCAGGATCGATGCAGTACGTAAACAGCGCAATAAACTAGAAGGCTAGTCCCTATCAAGTGGCAGGGAGGGGAGGGATTAAGCATCTCTCTCACGCCTGCCTTTTCCCTGGTCCAAGTTACATCCCCACAACTTTCCCCCTGAGAGGCTTTCTCTTGTAAAGGATGGAAACAGATGATGAAGTCTTGGATCCAAAGAGACTCATCCTTGTGGAAAGCATCTTCCTCGCCTCCCCTCTCCCACTGTAGCCTCCTGTGTCCCCTCAAATGAGGGTCAGTAGACCCTTAGGAAGGAGGCAAACTGAGAGTCTGTTGCAGGAGGAAGAAATCTGCAGAAATCACCCTCTCCTCCTCCGCAAACAGAAATGCCATTCTGTCAGAGGAACTGCTGTTATACTGATGGAACGGCACCTTAGGATCCAGGCCCATGTGTTCTCTACTGGAAAACCTCCCACATTTTTTAAAAGGGCAACTAAAATGATCAAGGCTTTGCAGCATCTTCCCTTCAAGGAAAGGCTAACAGTATCAGTATTTTTTATTTTAGAAAAAAGGCAACAATCTGGGGAGTGGGGGAGCGGAGAGGATACAATAGTAGTTTAAGGAATTATGAACAGTGTACAGAAATCAGAAAGAAATTTATAATTTTATTTGTCCCATTTTCTGGCTACACTGTGTAAGTAAAACATGCCCAACCTGTTCATTGACAATCTATGGGAAATCTATTAAAGAAAAGAGAAGCATTTTCACCTCGGAGAAACCCCTGTGAAATCAGTCTGCACATCAGGGGCACTTGGGGGCAAAGAGATTTTCCTGCACACTCGGGGTAATCCCCAGGTGTGCAGAAAAATCTGAGAAGTTAAAAAAACTATACAGTGGATACTTAAATCCCCCAAAAAGTTTAAAAAAGTGTTCCCTGTGCATGCAGGCCCGGTGGCTGGGAGCTGCTCAGGCCTTGCTGCTGGGGCCGGGGGGGAGAAGGCTTGGCGGGCCTGGCAGCTGGGAGCCGCTCAGGCCTCGCTGCCAGTGCCGGGGGGAAGCTTATCTGTGGCCACTTCTTCCTCCTCAGTCCTGAGGTCCTCCTGCTTTTGCAGGCCAGGAGCCATGGGGAATACTCCCCCCCCCGCGAGTATCGCGGGTCCCTCTTCTTGTAGGCTTCATAATTTTAAACAAAACCGAATTTGCTAGGGGAAAGATCTTCTGCTGCAGATTTCTCTGTCACTTGGAATTGACCTTATTATAATTAGGACCAGGCCTATTCAGCATAGGAATAGGAGTCTTGCTATCAAACCTCAATACTTTCCCTATTACACCTGATGAGTCTTAAAATGCTATAGGTAGCTGCTAGTGTTATGGACAGACCTTCTATGGGGAGTATAATATATCACCAAGATGCATTGCACATCTGGATGTACACTGGAACATCAAGACTATTGTGTTTTGAGGCCTGTGTGTTTGTTTGTTTTTAAACAGTGTCGCCTTCAAAACTTGGCCATTTGTGGTTGCAACGTGTCTTACAGCAAGTGTTCAAAATCTGGTGAATGTTGACAGTCATAGATGAATGTTGTAAATGCTTGCAAAAATATAAGATAGCCCCCCCCCCCCAGTTTTGGGGATACACTCCATTGAGAGATGGTCATCACATTTAAGTGACTGTCAACATTTGCCAGCATGTCTCTCAGTTTTCACACATCTATCACATTCATCTGCGATTGACACCATTCTCATGTGAATGTTAGTAGGTACATTCACCGGAACATTACAAACAGAAAATGATTCAGTAGTCATTCCCTCTCCCCAGGAATCTCTAAGGGGGCGTGCAAACACACATACAAATCAGGGCTAACTGTGAGTTTTGCGCCCACTGCTTGAGTCTGGCTCCCCACCACCACCAGCAGCTTCACAGCAGAATTGACAGACGTGTTGGCCACTGAATCAAACACTGATTCAGAAGTCAGCATAGTCCTTTCCCCCTTCATGCAACAGGTGGTCTAAATGCCACATGTTCAATTAAAAGTACAGTTGTCTCTATTTTTCAAAAAAGCAGAATCTTTTTTTAAAACACTGAAAAACTGCTTGAGGGAGGATAGGTTCAGGAGAGTTGGATTCCAGTCCGGTAGAGACCAACAGGATTTTCAGGGGAGGGGTGAGCTTTTGAGAGGCAAAGCTCCCTTTGTCAGATACAGGGAGAAAATGTGAGTTGGTGACCCTTCCTGGTTTCCAGCCCCAAAACACTATAGCAGGTATGTCCAACAGGTAGATCGCGATCTACCAGTAGATTGAGGAGGGGTCAGAGGTAGATAATCAGCCCCACTTGGTCTCCTGGTTTGCTGGACAGGTGTTTGGGATTTTTTTGATGATTGTTTGGTGGTATTTGATTATTGGTGCCAGTATGATGAATTCTTATTTTTACTTTTAGAACTGCATGTGTGGTTTTGGCATCATTCAGAGGTCTTCAGTTCCTGTTGATCTTTAATACTTTGGGATAGTGACAGTTTTGAACTGGATTCAGCCAGTGTTTATACTAACCTATACTAACCTAGCACCCCAGCCACCCCAGTATAACGAAGATGAGTGTTCCAAAGAAGGTGCATTATAAATGGGGGGGGGGCGGTGGAACCTAACCTTATTGGGTTAAAATGTAATTTGAAACTAATTTGAAACTTTATTTTCATGGTGGTAGATCACCGGCACTTTTGGCTGGAAAAAATAGATCACTACCTGTTCGAAGTTGGACATGCCTGCATTATATGTACAGCCAGCTTCCATTATAAAACTCATAGAACCAGTTTCCCTCTGAGACCAGTTCAGAGAGAAGATTGCACATCAAAACAAAACATGGCGAGTGTGGTACTACAGTGGCTCACAGCTCAAATCATGTACATGTAGGGTTATCAGCCTCAAGGTCTGGAGTTCCCCAGTAACTACAGTTGATCTCCAGACTACAGAGATCAGCTCCCCTGGAAGAAATGGTGGCCTCAGAGCGCAGTCTCTATAGTATACCATAGAGTCTAGGAGAAACAGAAGGCCTAAACTGACATCACATCACATGCCCATTGAGCTCCCTCTCCTCCCCAGGCCCCACCTCCTCAGTCTCCAGGAATTCCCTGAGCCACAGCTAAATATATCTAACTCTCAATGGGACCAGATATGATATGATCCCCACAGGTCCTTGCAGCCTTCTCACTTGTGTTCATCTATACACTGAACAGAGAATTCCCATCCTTCCCTGAATTACAGTCCACAGAATTCCTTGGGGAAGCTATGACAGTTAAAGGCACATTACAAAACCAACCAACACAGGTTTGCAGTTTAGATAAACCCATAAAGTTGCAAATGTAGATCCGATCCAATCCGTTCAGCATCCTGGTTCCAGATTCATCTCTCTGATTCCTTGATCTCTGCTTTAATCAGGGAGAACAGGCATGTGATTTTTGCCCTAAGGCAGTGTTTCCCAACTTGTGGGTCGGGACCCAAAAATGGGTCACAAAGCCTCTGAGAATGAATTGCAGGCTAGCCTTCCCTAATGGCTGCCCCTGCCTTTTCCACTGCTCTCTTTTGCAGTTTGGACACCAAGATCTGAACCAGAAAACAATATCTTCCATGTCATACATCAGTTCGTATTTTTTCTTCACTACATGTACATGTCGATCAAGTGAAACAAGTCCTGAAGGTTACTCGAATGAGTTTCTTAGACTCTTAAAGGGGATGAGAGGGATGAATGGAGGAGAGGGTGGTCAAAGCCTGGGATGTAACCAGGATAGCCACGTCTCCCCTGGCCACCAGCAAGGGATGGAGGGTGGTAGGACTGCCAGATCCAAACTGGGAAACTCCTGGAGATTTGGAGATGAAGCCTGGAGAGGACAGGGACCTCAGCAGGGTACAATCAATGCCGTAGGGTCCACCCTCCAAAGCATCCATTTTCTCCGGGGAAACGGACCTGTGTAGACTGGTGATGAGCTGAAATTCTGGGTGATCCCCAGGTCCCACTTGGAGGCTGGCATCCCTAGATGCAGGGCTCTTTTTGTAGCAGGGACTCCTTTGCATATTAGGCGACACACCCCTAATGTAGCCAATCCTCCAGGAGCTTACAGTAGCCCCTGTAAGAAGAGCTCTGTAAGCTCTTGGAGGATTGGCTACATTAGGGGTGTGTTGCCTAATATGCAAAGGAGTCCCTGCTACAAAAAGAGCCCTGCCTAGATGTAACCTCCGTGTGCAGAGACTGTGTATGTCAGAATGCCATTTGCTTGGGGTTCGTAGTTGGGGGCAGCTGCACCCTTTTGTGAGATGTCTGTTGGCTTATCAAAAACATCTGGTTGGGCAATATAGAAAATGGAATGCTGGAACAGAAGTTATAGTTTGCCTGGGGCACCCAAAAACCTTGGGCCAGCCCTGGATGGGTCACCCTACCAAGTCAATTTGGACCTGTGGGTCACCATACCAAAGAGGTTGGGAACTGCTACTCTAAGGCACCTCCAGTCCCATCTCAGAGGCCATCATGCCTCACTGAAAGCTCCAAAAGACCACTGTTATGCCGTACAGCACGCATAATGAGACCTTAACTCTCTGTCCCCCATGGGAAGAGGCTAGGAGGCCTTTGTAGCCTGATGTACGTCCTTAGCGTTGCCAGCTCTGGGTTGGGAAATACCTGGAGATTTTGGGGGTGGAGCCCGGGGAGGGTGGGATTTAGGGAGGGGAGGGAACTCAGTAGGATATAATGCCATAGAGTCCACCCTCCAAAGCTGCTATTTTCTCCAGGGGGACTGATCTTGGTTGTCTGGAGATCAGTTGTAATAGTGGGAGATCTCCAGGTACCACCTGGAGGTTGGCAACCCTGTGTACTTCAGTGTGAGGCAACCCAAGGAATTCTGTGAGCCAGTCCCTTGGCAAGGATATTAACTCAGCAAGGCTGTTGTCAGCACTTCATTCTGGCCTGCTGTCAAATGAGATATTATTTCGATCTCTCTCTCAGAACAACTGTTGGAGATAATTGCAGTGATGTGGAGCTAGTACAGGGTAGGCAGGTTGGAACAGTACATCTTCAGCAGTTGCCAACTATAGATGACACATTTCTGGAAACATCGAAGGTACAAGGAAATAAAGTAAATAAAAACAGGTCTGCCCTGAGATTATCATGCAAACCCAAAAGAGTCCTGAGTTTGTACAGGCGAGGAAAGGAAAGAACTGAAATGGTGAAAGACACTCCCCCTCCCACACACACACACACAAGTTCTCTCTACTCAAGCCACACTGACCCGGTTCACATGTTACAGTGAGTGTGTGTAAGCTATGCCAGTCTCCAGGTGGGACCTGGGGATCCCCCAGAATTATGCCTCATCTCCAGACTATAGAGATCAGTTCCCCTGGAGAAAATGGATGCTTTGGAGGGTGGATGCTATGCCATTGTACCCCACTGAGGTCTTTGTCCTCCCCAGGCTCCATCCCCAAATCTCCAGGCATTCCAATTTGGATTTGGCAACCCTCCCCCCCATCCCCTGCCATTGGCCAGGGAGGACCTGGTAATCCTAGTCTGCACACAACATGGATGTATGTGCATATATTTATTTGTAAGAAAGAGCCAATGCATGTTCACTTCACCAACAGAACTAGGGACCAGAACCTGGAGAAATATAGGGTTTAAAATCACACGTTGAGCTATACATGCATTGAATGTACCATGAAAATTACTCAATACATAACGAAAAATCAAGCGGACGCTGTACACAGATTGTACTTGTGTTCACTGTAATTTATGAATAAGGTTAATGAAGTGAATGGGAATTGGACAAGAGCAGCTCCGTGCAGCACCAGTGGATTGTCCCAATAGTGAAAATTGTCTTTCCTTGTTCTTTTCCACTAAGAATGTCATCATGGAGTTTTAAAAGAAAAAACTGAAACAAAATTGTTCAAAATGAGGAGGGCTTTTGTCCTTTTAAATGCTTTTAGCCTGGATTTTAATATATGCTCTTGTTGCTGGCTGGTGAAGCCCTCTTCTAAGAGTCAGACATAGACACTCTAAGGACTCTGAACATTCCTCTTGCTCCCTTCCACCATATTGCTCATCCACTCATGTTTTAATAGGGTATAGGCATAGACCAAAAGTCTGACTCTGTATAAGGCAGTATCTCTTTGCCTGCCTTTGAAACTCTCTCTTGTGCAAAGCTTAGCTACGCATTACAAAGTCTTCATATGCCCCACCTGAAAGTCCTCATACCCCCCCATGTGTCTACCTTGGTCCTAGGGTTGCCAGGTCCTACCTCCAATCCAGCAGGGGGCTCCCAGGCCCTTGTTGAGATCTTCTGGGGGGGAGCTCTAGTTTTTGGGCAAAACTGTGGTTTTTTGCCTTCAAAACCATAGAGTTTGCCTAGAAACTAGAGTGTTACCCCCCCAACGTCAGCAATGCAATGATGTCACTATCAGGTGATGTCATTGCACCAGCGATGCTGATGCAGGAGGGGGCTGTTTGGGGATGGGGCTTCCCCCACTGGCCAACTGGAGGCTGTGGATTGGAGCTCCTGAAATTGGGGAAGCCCCTGCCCCAAGACCAGGGGCAGGGCTAATTTTGGGCAGGAACGCACAGGAACAGAGTTCCGGCTGGCTCCCGAGTTGGCCACGCCCAGCAGGAACTCACTAGCATAACAGGCCACACTCAACAGCAGAAATTCATTAGGCTTGGCGACATTAGGGGTGTGTTGCCTAACATGCAAAAAGTTCCTGATACAAAAAAAGCCCTGGGTTTTGGCAACAAGCAAGGTAAACAGAATAAGAAGCAAAAGGTGGGTTTGGCTGGATGACCACACTTCTGGTAACACGGAGGTGTGGCCTAATATGCTAATGAGTTTCTGCTGTTGGGTGTGGCTTATTATGCTAATGAGTTCCTGCTGGGCTTTTTCTACAAAAAAAAAGCCCTGACCAGGGGGATGACAACCCAGTGGTCCTGTTGAACAGATGTGCTCTGGGAGTTCTATACTGAGAAATGAATTCTCAGGCATGAGCAGGCTCTGCTCTGATTGGGACTGTGGCATGCAGGGAAAGGGGTTAAGCTCTCCCTCCACCACCACCATTTGCCCAGCCTGACCCCAAAGACCTCCTGTTTGCTCCACTAGGGAAACTTGTGTGTGCCCCATGAGTACACTTTTAGCTCATCTGTACATGTAAGTCTTCCCAGTGGGGTCAATAGTGGCTCCCCAGGGCCATTTCAAGTCAGGAAAATGTTGCAGGGGCAGGAGGTTGAAATCTCCTGTCCGTGTTCACTACAATTGCGATCCAAATCAGACCCTCACATGCTTTGGAATTAAGATCCAATCACAGAACTGCTAGAGTCTGTCTAGTAAACAGAACCAGAATAGATACACAGGATGGGGGCAAGGACTCTGTAACTGTTCTCTTCGGGAATGACAAACAGCTGGGAGAAGGGGTGTCAGTTTCAACAGACAAAACTGCTTGGGTAGGGGGAATTAAACCCCTTCCCCCATACCACAGCCCTGATCCAAACTGCCTCCCCCTACAGCTTCAGTTTGAAGAAGAAGGAAGGGTTGGGTTTTATACCCCGCTTTTCTCTACCCTAAGGGGTTTCAAAGGGGCTTACAATCGCCTTTCCTTCCTCTTCCCACAGCAGGCACCTTGTGAGGTAGGTGGGGCTGAGAGGGCTCTGAGAGAGAGAACTGTGGCTGGTCCAAGGTCACCCAGCAGGCTTCATGTGGAGGAGTGGGGAATCAAACCTGGTTCTCCAGATTAGAGTCTGCCACTCTTAACCACTACACCACACTGGGATGCTGGGATATGCTATGTTTTTAAAACAAAGGCCCAGTAGCACCTTACAGCCTCACATTCATTTCCATATGAGCTTTCATGAGTCATATGGAAATAAACATTGTTAGTCTTTAAGGTGCCACTGGACTTGTGTTTTATTTTGCTCCAACAGAGTGACATGGCTACTTCTTTGCAAGCCCCTAGGATTTTGTCTGGCTTGGCCCCTACAGTGGCGATTATAATGCACCTTGGTGACTGTGAGGCTCAAACCAAGAGACAGTATAATTATTAATGAATGTGGAGTACCAAAGAGTGATTCTGCAAACACCTCCGTAGATCCATTGCGCTCCGATAACACCTGCAGGCAGTTCCATTTTAGGTACACAAGACGGCAGAGAGGGGTTCCTATTTTTGTGTCTCCCACATTACCTCAGCAGTGACTCAGAAGGGGAACAAGCAAGTCAGCAAGGCTCAGATACTGAACTGTTTCTGGAACTTGTACAAGCTTGCAAATACTGCTCTCTCCTCTTCTGAGACCAAATGCAATGAGGGGGGGGGAGAGAGAGAGAGAGAGAGAGAGAGAGAGAGAGAGAGGTTGGTGGGTCTGAGAGAGTTCTGAGAGAACTATGACTGGCCCAAGGGCACCCAGCTGACTTCATGTGGAGGACTGAGGAATCCAACTTGGTTTTCCAGATTAGAGTGTGCTGCTCTTCACCATTACCCCAAGCTGGCTCTCAGTATGTCCATGCCACAGTTCCACAGTAGCAGGGTGGGAGTAGGTGTGGCATTGGAATAATTTGGCATTGGAAACTCTGCTTTCATTTTTAAAAAGGAAGTTTATCGTCCTTGTGGAGGCAAAGATGTGCTTGGGAAATGTACAGGGAGTACCTGTTTGATTACTCAGAAGCCAGAGAGGTGGAGGGGAGATGATGATGTAAATCACGTTAGATTCCCACTGAGGAGGAAAATGGAGTATAAGTAAATTAAGTTTTCATTGATTTGAGTTTTGTACAGAACAATTCTGGCCCTACGTTGCAGAAGGCTCTATCGAAAGCCAGTTTGGTACAATATGTGCATTGGTGGACTAGGGCGGAGGAGACTGGGATTCAAGTCTCCAATCAGATATGAATTTTATAAACTGATCTTGGGCCACTCACCCCACTTTCTCATCCTCGCCTATCCAGAAGGCTGTGAAGCTAAAGTGGAGGAGGGGGGGAACCATGTCAGGACACCGAGAACTCCCTAGAGCTCTGGGATCCCTAATGCAGGTGCCATGCTCTTGCTTACATGTTTGCTGGTGCCCACTTCCTTCTTCTCTAGAGCAAAGAGCCAATCCTGGCTCCTTTATTAGAGCAAGAAGAGCTTCAGAAGAGCTCAGGAGGCATCACCTAGTGTCTATGGGGCACATCCATTAGGAAAGCTGCTTCCATCATAGGAAGACACTTTGCTTGATCTTCATTCCCTGACTGGCACTCCCCCATCCATGGCAGCTGTTTTGCTTGTGGCAGAGCCCAACTGTGTGCTTGTTAAGTGCTGTCAAATCGCTTCCAAATTATGGTAACCCTGTTTATTAATGACCTCCAAAACATCCTATCATTGAGAGCTTTGCTCAGGCCTTGCAAACTGAGGGCTGTGGCTTTCTTTATTGAGCCCCACTACTTGTTCTAAAAATTCCAGAAGTGCCCACAGCTTCAGCAAGGTTTGAAGGTTTATAGGGGAAAGATGGGATTTAAAAAGTGGTGATGGGTAACCATGGTCAGGCAGTCAAGAACACCTGCTAGGGTCATATATTGCTCCTGCTCCCTCTTGCATGGAAACTGAAAGCCAGCCAGTGTAGTGGTTAGTGCTGGAGTGACACTGAGATCACAGTGTTCAGATGTTCACTTTAGGTGTGAAGCTTGCTGGACAACACTCTTTCAGTCTAGCCTACCTCACTGGGTTGCAGGGAAGATAAAATAGAGAAAGGGAGAACCACATGCACCATCCTTCGCTCTTAGGAGGGAAGGATAAAAATGATAGATATCTGGGAAAGGCAGGCTATGATGATGACGATGACAGTGATAAATGTTTTGGCCTGGTACCTGCCATACTTATCCTGCCATACTTATGTTTGTGCCTTTTGTTTTCACTTTGTTTTTTGTGTCCCCCCCCCACTTTGTTTCCCCCAATTCTTTTGAGACCAGGTGTGTGTGGAAGATGAATTTGAGTTGATTTTTTCCTCATGCACAATGTTTCTATCAGTTTTCTTTGTCCCACCTACTTCTACCCATCTCCAGCCCACTTTTCGATGAATGGGCTGTTGTCATCATCAGACCACTCCTTTTCCTCCCCCACTTTTGTTTTTTATTTATTTAAAGGCCCTAAAATAGCAATATAGTCATATACCATTGTAATGATGGGTCAAGGAGGTTCTCTTAATTCCCAGCTTTCAATTTAAAAAGTAAGTCTCTACACCCCTCCCTTGTGGAGATACAAGGAAAAAGGCATATGTCTGTGAAGGAACCAGCTAGAGACTTACTTTTTAAAAATCGAAAGATGGGAGTGCAGAGAACTTGCTTGACGTATCATTAGAATGGTACATTGATTATTTAAGGCATTTCTGGAAGACAATGAATTGTCTCCATTATTTATTTATTTGATTTATAATCTGCCCTTCCCCCCAAAGTGAAAATGCAGAGAGAGGGCAGACATGCAGAACAATTGGGCCCAAATGGATTCCAGTGCTTGTGGATTGACTGCCAAGGAAATCAGGAGTAAGTCAAGTGTGAGGAAAAGCCCTAAGAGGGATTCCAAGTGAGCCTCAAACTGAAGGGCATTCCAAAGGCATGGTACTACCATTGTAAGAACCCAGTTTCTGGTCACCACCTGCCTCATCTCTGCAGGTGGGGAACCAGAGAACAGAAAATGTGAAAAGGCACAAGTGGCAGGCTGGCAGTAAAACAGTCTCATTTGGACTATGCCACCCCCATCATCCATTGGATCATATTGCTGAGTTTCACCATAGCCCCACACACATATTCAAAGGCAGCCCTTCTGTGAAATGCTGGAGAGTATGCCTTTGGTTCAAACACCCAGTTAGGGGGTGGTCATTTATCAGTGAGAAAAAATTCAGTCAGTTGACTGGACAAAAAATGTCAATTATTGCTTAAATATTTCTGAAGCGCTAACTTCATAAGGAGTCATCTCAAGTGCTGTTTCCAGTTTTGGGTGGACAAATTAGAACAGGTTTGAAGGAGGGCAACAGAGATGGTCGAAGGTCTGGAAAACAAGTCATATGAGGAACAGAAAGGACTGAGGATGTTTGGCCTAGAGAAGAGAAAATGGAGAAGAGTCATGACTGTACTCTTCAAAGGCCTGGAGAGCTGGCACATGGAAGAGGGCAAAGACTTGTTCTCTGCTGCTCCAGGGAGCAAGACTTGGGCTTAAGTAACAGGAGGGTACTTCTCACTCAAATATTGGGAAATCTTCCTAATGTCATGAACAGTTTGGCAATGGAGCCAGTTACCTGGGGGAGATGGATGGGCTCCCCCTCACCAGAGGTTTTCAGGCAGAGACTGGACAGCCATCTCTGAGGGATAGCTCAGACTTTGGATCTCCTGCATTGAACAAGGGGTTGAACTGGACGTTCTGTAAGGCCCTTTCCAGCTCTAGGACTCCATTATTACCTTTAACTCTCTTTGGTAAGGTTCCTAAAAATGTGGATGATCCAGTAAATGCTTCTTTTGTGTGATTTTTACTTTGGAGCACCAGTGTGAGCTTAATGTTCCATTTAAAAAAGAAAAGAAAGAAAGCAAAAAGCAAAAATGAAGCACAATAATAGCAACTACTTCAAACCAAAGGTGGTGGTAAGAGGGCAAGAAGAGGTCTAACCTTCTCCTTCAGAGGGGCATGCACATGGATATATGGAGCTGCCTTCCACTGAGTCAGGCTCTTGGTTTACCATGGCCAGTGTTGTCTGCTGTGGTGGGCAGTGGCTCTCCATGGTCTCAGACAGAGCGGTCTTTCATATCAACTGCACTTTGTTCTTTTGGCTGGAAATGCTGGGATTTGAAACTGGTAGCTTCTGCATGCAAAGCAAGATGCTCTAACATGGAGCTATTACCCCTCCCTGCCATGTTTGTTCTGCTGCTGGATTTGTCCTGGAATGCTTCAGGGCTATAGGCTAAGCAGTTCTCATGCCTGCCCTTGCTAACAAATGACAGCAGAATAAAATAAAAAGGGAAAGCCACGCAGGGGCATTATTGGCATCAGGGCATATTTGACAGTGGTCTGTCAGCTGAGCAGCACGTACCTTAGGCCTGGTCTTCATCCATTAACAACAGGAAAGACTAAACACAAATAATTCTATTGGCTCACATTTGCTTTCCCCCAGGGTTGCCAGCCTCCAGGTGGGGCCTGGAGATCTCCTGGAATTAGAACTGATCTCCACTCAATGGAGATCAGTTCCCTTGGATCAAATGGTTGCCTAGGATGGTGAAAATGGCATTATGCCCAATTGAGGTTCCACCCCTCCCCAGGCTCCACCCCCCCAAATCTCCAGGTATTCCCCAACCTAGAGTTGGTCACCTTACCCCTGCCCCACCCCACCTGTTCCATTTCTCACTTTCCTCTGCTTCCCCCCCCCGCCAGATTGCAAGCTCCTCGGGGGCAGAGAATGTAGCACCATGTGCACTGTTTTCATTGTGTTATTAACAGTATTAATTAGAACTGCACCAAGCATCTGCACAGTAAACACAGCCAAGCTATCCTCAGCTGCATGGCCCCGAAGGCTTCTTTGGAGGCCTCAAGCCACAACTGTTTCTAACCACTTTCTTTTTCTAACCTTTAGACTACTGCTTTCGCAAGTGACTGGAAAGCTTTTGGGCTGTGTGTGATCATGCACACGCACACACGTGGCCAGGAGCATTCAACCCTTTCTGAGGCTTGTGGTTCTCTCATTCTTTGTTCGTGTTTAACATGCAAATCCACAAGGCACATGGGGTATAGAGAAATGGCTGACACTGCTGGGAAGTCCCAATTGTTCAGTGATGACAGAACATGCATTGCATGCCATGCAGAAAAAAATCAGAAATACCTTCTCTGCCTGGGACCTGGAGAGCCACTGCCAGTCAGAGTAGACCACACTGGGCCAGATAGACTGACAGCTTGACTCGAAATAAGGCATGTCTAGAGGAGAGTGTGGAGCTGCGGTGGCTCAAGTGGTTAAGACGCTGAACTGCAGGCTGTGGAAGGTCAGTAGTTCAGCAGTTCGAAACCCGGGTGCTGCATGACAGGGTGAGCTCCTGTCTCTAGTTCCAGCTCCTGCCAACCTAGCAGTTCAAAAGCAAGAAATTGCAAGTAGATAAATGGGTACCACCACTTTGGTGGGAACGTAACAGCGTTCCGTGCACCTTGGTGTTTAGTCATGCCGGCCATATGACCACGGAAATGTCTTCGGACAGCGCTGGCTCTTCGGCTTTGAAACGGAGATGAGCACCGCAACCCTAGAGTCGGATTCGACTGGCTTTCGAGCAAGGGAACCTTTACCTTTACCTTTACCTTTAGAGGAAAGTGTCATGGCAGCAAAGCTGTGGAAATTCCTTCCCAGGGACATTGGTTTGTCTCCTTCTGTCTCCACCTGAGAAGGACAGCCAGAAGGGCAGATGAAAGCAACAGCCAGCACGAACAGAAGAGGACAAAAGAAGGAGTGCATACTTGGGTGGCGGGGAAATGAAGCACAGCCTGAGCCAGTTGGGTGGAATGGAAAAAAGCAAAACAATAGAGATGGAGAAGAAGGGGGACACACACACACACAAGCAAAAGTGTTGCAAGTTGCAGCCAATGGGGTGGGGAGAAGAGACATGGGGGGGAGGGATTGGGATTTCCCCTCCCCCAGAGTCCTAGCAGGTCCCCCTTTGAGATTATTGTACTGTTAAGAAGCAGGGAGGGTGGTGGGGTGGCCATGGCTGAGACCTGAGAACTGCCAATTGAAACTCCACTTACCCAGGAAACAGGTGCTGTGGCTTTAGGGGAGAGTCCCCCACTTTACATGCATAAAGTCCCAGGTGCAGTCTCTGGCATCTCCAGCTTGGGGATTTCAAATGGCACACTTTCAGTTTCACATTTGGCACGTGTCCGGGGAAAACCTTTCTCCCCTAGACCCGGAACAGCTGCAAAGTGTAGTGTGTTTTGGGCTATCCTCTGACTCAGTCAACAGCAATATGTACACAATGTATTGGGGAGGGACAACTGCTCTGAGGTAGCGCACTGGCTTTGCATGTGGGAAACCCTAAATTCAATCCATTGTCAAGGTTCATTCTTTGCCACTGGAAGGATCTCAAGTAGCAGTTTCTGGGAAAGACCTTTCTTTGTCCAAGAGCCGCTGCCAGCCAGAACAGACTGAGCTGGGTGGGCTCAGAAGCCTGACTCAGTATCCAGCCACTTCATATGTTTCTATGAAGCTCACTGGGAGACCCTGAGCCAGTTGCTCTCTCCCAGGGCTTTTTGTGAGAAGAATCTCCGTGTGCTACTTTGAACTCTTCATAGGAGAGGCACAGAGGGACCAATCTAAAAAATCTTAGCAGGGACAGCTTTTCTCTCTGCTGCGCTGTTCAGAGAAGAGACGCCGAACTTGGTGAAATTCTTTTTCCTGAGTACTAGTAAAGGAATCCTGCCCAGACCTGAACTGACCCCTCAGTTAGCACGCTATATAAATCCTTTCTTGCTCTAGAGCAATCTGAAGGCAGGAAAGAACCACTTTCCCATAAAAAGTCAAGCAGGAGAAGGGGGGGTTGCCTCGTCTCTTCTCTGTGCTTCAGCTCAGACGCCTGATAAACGGCACCGAGCTTGGGTACCACCAGATGGAGAGTTGAAATTGGCATCAGGCTGTGGCAAAGCAGCAGGTTGGAGGAGCCAGCCAAGACCGTCTCTCTCAGGAAGTGCCTGTACGTGTGAGAATCACACTCTCTCCGGATCAAGTGTCTCCACTGTGGGGTGGAATGCGCAGGGCCGATATTATGCACAGCTCTGTTGCCCCCTTGTGCCCAACAGTAGTCAGAGCAGCACTCAAAACACACACATCCCACCGCCACACAACCCGGAAAATCTACAGCAACTAATGAACTCCGGCCGTGAAAGCCTTCGACAAAATATTAATAGCGGTGGCCCCTTTTCCAAGCAGGACTCCAGTGCTTTTATTAACTGCTTCTAGGTAAGACCTGGGGAGGGATCCCCTGAAATTACAGCTCCTCTCCAGACTACAGCGATCAGTTCCCCTGCAGAAAATGGATGCTTTGGAGGGGGGACCCTGCTGAAGTCCCTGCCTTCTCCTGGCTCCATCCTCAAATCTCCAGGGGTTTCCCAACTTGGATTTGGCAGCCCCGCCCCCATCCCCCACTGGTGGCCGGAGAGACCGGGCAACCCCAGCTACTTAATCAGCAGAAATTCAACAGATGGAACTTTCCCCACCACAGACAGAAGCACTGATGGAAAATGTCAATTATGTTTCTTTCTCCTTGAGAGGCTGATTTAGTACAACTGCACAAAATTTGCTCCAGGACAAACACGCAAGCTTGAAACTTGATTTTAAGAGGAAGGTTGTGCGAAAACCTTGCGAAGTCCCACCTTGCACTGCCTGCTCTAGCCTTGTCCCGAGGGTTCCTGACTAGCATGGAGAAAGAAAGATGTTCTGTCCCTTTAATAGCGGCTCCTCCCCGCGAGGCTCTCAGTGGTTCCAAACAAGCCAATAATATTCCCATGCTTCCTTGAAATATGGGACAGGGAGGGATCCTAACAGCCTAGAGGTAAAGTGTTCTTCCCCTTTAATCTGTGGCAATGGGAAGCTGAAGCCTTTTCTGACATGGAGGTAAATAACACCCCCTTGTTAACGGTGGTGGAAAGTGCCATCAAGTCTAGGGTTGTCAGCTCTGGGTTGGGAAATACCTAGAGATGGGGGGGGGGGAAGAGCCTGAGGAGGGAGGGGTTTAGGGAGGGGAGGGACTTCAGTGGGGTGCAATGCCCTACAGTCCACCTTCCAAAGCAGCCATTTTCTCCAGGTGAACTGATCTCTCTCGTCTGGCGATCAGTTCTAGTAGCAGGAGATCTCCAGCAACCAGCTGGAGGTTGGCAACCCTAAAGTCACAAATGATGTGTAGCAGCTAGGGTTGCCAACTCTGGGTTGAAAAACAGGTGGTGATTTCAGTGGGGTGGAGACTAAGGAGGGTGGGGTTTGGAGGGGGACTTCAATGGGGCCACCTTCCAAAGCAGCCATTTTCTCCAGGTAAACTGATCTCTGTCTCCTGGAGATCAGTTTTGATAGCCTGAGATCTCCAGCCTCTACCTGGAGGCTGGAACCCTAGTGGCAACACCATAGAGTTTTCAAAGCAAGAGATGTCTTGGCAGGTCTTCCCTGGCTACCAGCAGAAGTGGGTGGGTGGGAGGGAGGGTTGCTAGCTCCAGGCTGGGAAATTCTTGGAAATTTGGGGGTGCATTTTGGAGAAGACAGGGACCTCAGTGGGGTACAGTGCCATAGAGTCCATTTCCAAAGCATCCATTTTCTCCCATGTAGAGATGAGCTGTAATTCCAGGTGATCCTCAGGTCCCACCTGGAGTCTAGCATGGCTAAGAGACAAACAGAAGTGGTTTGCCATTGCCTGCCCTTGGTGTAGCATCTCTGGACTTCCTTGGTGGTCTCCCATCCATGTACTAACCAGGGCCACCCAGGCTTTCCTTCAAAGATCTGATGAGATTGGGCTAGTTTGGGTCGTCCAGATTAATAACACCCATTAATCCACTGTTAAAAGGGAAGGACATTTTTCTCCATGATCTTTGGCAATCCTACTTGCCCCTTTCCAATCAGCCAACACCAGAAGCAGGCAGTTCTACAGTACTTCTGCCCAGGGCCTGATAGCAGCACTCAGAGGAGGAGTCCCCACACAGTAACTCACACAGAGACAAGGGGAGGCTCCTTTGAGGGTTGATAGTTGTAATCAGGCCTATAAATTTAGTTTGGAAAACAAACGTAAGCCTCAGATGTGGGGGATGCTGGGCTGGGTCTCTGGGCATCAGCATGGGTTATTCAGCCAGCAGAATCTCTCATTACCCAGTATCCTGAACCCCGTGCTTGCTTTGGAAGACACAGAAATGGGCATTTCTATTGGCCTGACTTAAGATTTCAAGAGCCACTGCTCTTTGCCTACCATGTCTTTCTAGGGTTCCAGTTTTAAGGAGTGGTGTTAAGCATGAAGAACTTTTATATCCAGTCTGTCATTTTTGCTTCCTGGAAAACTATGTCTGGGTCTTTATGAGAGACAGAAGCAGTTTCTTTCAGGAAGGAAGGAAGGAAGGCCAGCAGACACGCTCAACTGTGTTTTAATACCTGCCACGGTAGCTTCCTAGCCACAAAGAAGCCACAGTCGCTTTACTCTGATGGAGATAATGAACCTGTGTCTGGGCTGTATCACTGCTGAGGTGATGCTCTGCCACCCAAGATAAATCTGGCATGCAGTAATCTAGCAAGGCAAGGACAACAGTAGGCCAAAACCTTTAGCGTCTAGTTTTCTATATAGAGGTAATTGTTTTGGATGGATATTATGTGAGCCTTGCCCCTCCCCCCCCCGATCAAGTAATAAACACAAGCCCAGACTTGTGTTTATTACTTCTTTACTTAGGAAATCCTAGGTTGGCCAGCCTCCAAGTGAGGTCTGACGATCTCTTGGAATGGCAACTGATCTCCAGGCAACAGAGATCAGTTCCCCAGGAGGAAATAGCAGGTTCAGAGAGCAGACTCTATGGAATCACCTCCCCGTTGAACTTCCACGCACCCATGCACCGCCCCCAAATCTCCAGGAATACCCTACCCAGAACTGGCAACCCTAATGCTAACGCCACATTTTACATGACAGTAAAGCCTGTAATGTAATGAGCTGCAGTGGCTCAAGTGGTTAAGACGCTGAACTGCAGGCTGTGGAAGGTCAGTAGTTCAGCAGTTCGAGACCCGAGAGTGCCGTATGACGGAGTGAGCTCCCGTCTCTAGTTCCAGCTCCTGCCAACCTAGCAGTTCGAGAGCAAGAAACTGCAAGTAGATAAATAGGTACCACTTCAGTGGGAAGGTAACAGCGTCCCATGTGCCTTGGTGTTTACTCATGCCGGCCACATGACCATGGAAACATCTTCGGACAGCGCTGGCTCTTCGGCTTTGAAACGGAGATGAGCACTACAACCCTAGGGTCGGATCCGACTGGCTTTCGAGCAAGGGAACCTTTACCTTTACCTAAAGCCTGTAATCATGTATTGAAAAGCTCCAAAACTGCAAAACTTCACAACAACATTTCTGTTTCTCTTCTCTTCCCAGGAAGTGATGCTGTAGTTTCAGGACCCCATTTTTCACCATGATGTCCGGACTGCCAGAGGCCCTGAGCCGGCTGAGGGCAAATTCGCTCCGCAGCTGCTTCAGCCTGGCGGGGCCCTCTGAGTCCACCATGGTGGCCGTGCCCATCGACTTCGATAAAGATGAAGTGAGGATCCTCAAGGTTTGCTTCTACAGCAACAGCTTCAACATGGGCAAGAACTTCAAGCTAGTGAAATGCACCGTCACCACTGCGATCCGGGTGAGTGAAGCAGGCTGCTAACCATTTATTCGGAACTGGATAAAATTAAGCTGGGAGAACTGAAGCCAGTGACTGGGGGATTATTTCTCCTGCAAAATACCCTGTGTAGGCAGAGTGTAGCTTGCAAAGATCTAAGGAGAAGTGTGATGTGTCTCTGTGTGCCCTCCATACACACAGCATCCCAACTTCTTGAAATCTCTGGCAACGAGGCTGGAGCATACATTGTCTTGCCATCGGTAGCACACATGGGGGTTCCCAAAAAGTCTGATAGTAGGGATGCCAGCCTCCAGGTGGGATCCTCTGGAATTACAGCTTATCTTCAGACCACAGAGATCAGTTCCTCTGGAGAAAATGGATGCTTTGGAGAGTGGACTCTGTGGCATTGTACCCCACTGAGGTCCCTGTCCTCCTCTGGGCTCCATTTCCAAATTCCCATGAGTTTCCCAACCTGGATCTGGCAACCCTACCCCTCCCATTCTTTGCCGCTGGCCAGGTGGGGGACACCTGGGAAACTTATCTGATAGAGTTGCCAGCTTCAGGTTGGGAAATTCCTGGAGATGTGGGGCGGAGCCTGTGGAAGGCGAATTTCTCCAGGGGAATTGATGCCTATTATTTCTGAGATCAGTTGCAATTGCAGGAGATTTCCAGGCCCCACCTGGAGCTTGGGAACCCTACTTGTGGAAAATTCAAAACTCCACTCCATGTTTTATTATAGTCCCAGGATAACAAAACCTGGAGTATCTCCAGACCAGATTTTCTTATGTATGGCCCATAAGCATCCTGGTAGAGACCACATAAGCCTAGAGGCTGTATGAACTTTCTCCCCCTCTCCTGGTAAAGCTGATCATCCACTTCCCTGAGAGCACCATGTGTTACGTGGTGTGTATGTTACATACACAGGTTGCATGCTAGTTCTACACATAAGTATTTTTCCATGTAGGAATCTGGTGGGATTTAAAATAGCCTTTTAAGAATGTAGCAGATGTAAAGAATGCCATATATCCCCCCCTTTTTTTAAAGAAAGCAAGAATTTTAAAAAATGATTTATTACATTTTCTCTTTTTAACATACCTCTCAATACCTAGAACAAATCAAGCTAACATGCAGGGCATAATTATACTTTACATTTGCCTTGGATTCTGCCCAGGTTTGCTCCAGGCTTTTCAGTTACATGTGAGTTGCAAATTCCGCGCTCAGAAATCAGCTCCCAGGTACACACAGGCCTGATTGGAACCAGGACTACAGTATGCAGGGAGAAGAAAGTTCAGCTTGCTATAATGGTTAAAGTGCTGGAGTTGAACCTGGGAGACCTGAGTTCAAATTCCCAGCTGCTACATCTCTCTGTAATCCAGTCTTGCATGTCCGAAGAAGTCTTAGATTTTCAGAATCTCAGTTGCAATTTTTTGTGCATGTAAAAAAGCTTGGCAATTACATAACTTGGCTGAACACCCAAGATGGCTTGCATACAATGAGAATGTACAGGTGATGCCCAAGCTGCGTGAGAGCATCTGGAAACATCTTGCCAAAAGAGGCATGTGACAGAATGGTCTCAAAGCAATGTGTGTAATAGTGGTGGAAAGTGCTGTCATGTCACGGCTGACTTATGATGACCCCCCGCAGGGTTTTCAAGGCAAGAGATATTCAGAGGCGGTTTGCCATTGCCTGCCTCTGTGCTTCCTTGGTGGTCTCCCATCCAAATACTTGCCAGAGCTCACCCTGCTTAGCTTCTGAGATCTGTCAAGATCAGGCTAGCCTGGACTATCCAGGTCAGGGCAATGTATTGTACTCCATTTTTATTACAAAGCTAGTCCTTATATCAACCTCAAATTAATATCAAGAAAAGGGCATTCTTCTTGTAAGCATTACCCCATTGAGCTAGCTGTGTGTTCTCTCAGAGTTCCATATTCAGATGTCATAAGACTTTTCTTCCAGATCTGTGTTGTCTTCTCCCACTCAGACCTCATCCTCAGTCCTTTACCATTCCATCGCAATTATGTTTTACAGGGAGTGATTGAATCAATCCTGCTGAGCGGGAGAATTGGTCCGGACATCCAGCTGGCCGAATGCTATGGGCTACGCCTGAAACACGTGAAATCTGATGAGATTCATTGGCTTCACCCAGACTTGACGGTTGGCGAAGTCCAGGAGAAGTATGAATGCCTGCACATTGAGGCCGAGTGGAGGTAATGGAGGCTTCAGTCCCCATGTTCAATAAGAGAACGGTACTTGACTGGCCTATCTTACAAGATGGTTGTCAGAATTACTGTGTGTGTGAAGCTATTTCAAAAGAGGATGCTAAATGTGATGAGTAAATGCAAAGTAATCTTTTTTTAAATGATGGAGGGCACACTGCAAGACGGACAAGAAGCCCGTGGAGGTCAGGCAGAGTTTGTGGGCTTTCTGTTGCTTTTCTCCAAGGCTGTGTATATGCTGTGATTTGGCAGGAGCACCACAGAAGGGTATATAATGTGGTATTTGGTGCAGAATCCCCCTTTTTAAGAAATGCACCTTTATTTGAAAAAGACCACATTTCTAGCCTTCATAGCTGCAAAGATATTCTTGGAAGTGTATGAGCAATGCCTACTAAAGACAAAAAGATGGCTGAATACAGTTTCCAGTTGTTAGGGGAGAGACTTCAGTGGCCTACAGTTGTCCATGTCTTTGTCCCTGACTAATAAAATTAGATCAATTTGCAAAAGAGAAAAATGCAGAATAAATGAGGCAAATAAGAGGGATTAGGCACAGGTGCATAATATATTCAAGTTGCAGAATCTTGTTTTTCTTTGTACAGAATTTCATTACAGAGAATTTCAGTTTAGTTGTAACATTTAATTTTTTAGACTATAGTATCCAGGCCCTGTTTTCTCCCACCAAATTACTTACTAAATAATACCCATGTTCCAATTCAGGGTGAGTATTTCACTCACAGGGTGGGGAAACCCTAGAATCACACCTCCTTTACATCGTTATTGGCAGTTCCAGTCTAACACTGAACTCATTTTCCACTCTAACTCCTAAAGCAAAATATATAGGGTGGGGGGTTTTTTACCCATAGATGTGCTGGCCTAGAGTGGTAGCACCCTTCCCCCAGAGATCTGTGGCCTATTATGACTTTCAGTTTTGATTGGATACTCAAGCTGTAGGGCCCCTAGTCTTCCTCTATATCTATGGAAGTTACCCTGAATAACATTTTGTGTTCTCTCAGGTATGACCTCCAGGTTCGCTACCTCCCTGAAGACTACATGGAGCGCTTCCAAGAGGACCGGACGACACTTCTGTACTTCTACCAGCAGGTATGGGGCCCTTGTGTTCATAGCCACCTCCCTCCATTGCCCTCAGATCCATCCCAACCCGATGGAGTGCCCTTGACTTCTCTAGGTCCTTGCCCTCTTTCATGTACAGTTAGAAGTCCACTGATCTTCTGCAGGCACAGCAGCTCCTGTTCATTCCAGTGATGTTTCATTGGGGTTCTGCCCCTTGGGTCTTGTCTGACTGCCACATCCACTTTAATGACACTGCTACTCTTCCAGCTACTTCCAGACTTGGAAAATACTCCTTGCTTGTTTTTTGCTTCGTAACCATGACAACATGCAATGAGGGCTTTTGAGAAAAGGGCAGACTGGATGTTTAACACAAAAATCAACATGTGAATGTCTGTTATTTTAGGAGGGAAAGAAGTTTGCAAGCCGCTCTGAGACTCCAAGTGAAGGGTGGGATATAAATCCAATCTCTTCTTCTCTTCTTCTAGGATCTGACCATTGTTTCTGTTTGGTGTTTTTTTTTAGTTTTAAATTTAATTTTATTGATGAAAATGTCAAGCAATACAATTTCGAACCATTGTGCAGCTGCATATGACAAAAACTAGTATTACAGAACGAACAGTACTTTCAAGAAATCAGAACAAACAAACATTTATGATAAGGTAAAATACATTAAATAAGCAGGATCTGCGTATATATTGCCATTTGTGAAAGTGATGAGTGAGCTAGACTAGGACAGTAAATCATAGATGTAGATCTATAATAGCGACTATTATGTCTACAACTGGGTATTACGCCTTCTACAAGTGATGTGTTAGAGGTATGATGCAAACAAGAACACCTAATGTGAATTAAGAGTGCAGTATGTTTAGATATGTTGGATTGTGCGATTGGCAGTCAGTCGCCGAAACATATTCAAGAAATGGGGACCATTTTCCCATAAAATTGGACCGTTTAGGGTATATTTCCAACTGTTGGATGCGATCTGTAATTTTTTCCATGATGAAGTGGTCCCATACTTTGTTGAACCAACACATGTGCGTTGGTACCATTGGAGATTTCCATTTGGAAGCAATTGAATTCTTTGCAGCTACTGGTAGACTGGTTATTAGGTTGCGTCTGATCTCCAGGATAGAGATGTTATGCCAGTGTTTCTGTTTATCTTGCCTGATTCCCCCCCACACGGGTGCTTTTGGCCACATGAGTTCCACAATTCCTGGTTTATCCTTGTCTATATTCAGTAAGGGCCCCTTCCTCCCTCTTTCACCAGTGGAAAAACCTGTAGGATTCAGCCCATCATTCTTTCTGTTACATACCACCCTGCCTTCAAAGAGCTCAGAGTGTTACATATGGTTATTCCCTCCCCCATTTTATTCTCCCAGCAAACCCATGTGGCAGATCGGGTTGCCATCCATCAGGGGGAATCTGGAGATCGGGTTGCCATCCATCAGGGGGAATCTGGAGATCTCATGGAATTACAATTGATCCCCAGATGACAGAGATCAATTCCCATAGACAAAATGGCTGCTTTGGAGGGCAGACTCTATGGCATTATACACTGCTGAGGTCCCTCCTTCCCTAAACTCCACGTCTCCAGGCTCTATCCCCAAACCTCCAGGAATTTCCCAACCCAGAGTTGGCAATGCTAGTGGCAGATTAGATTGAGGAAAATGGCTGGCCCAAGGTCACCCAGTGACATTCCATGACAGTGCAAATTTGAACTGCGTTTGTTCTAGCCCTAGGCTGGTGCTAATGGAGAGAAATAGGGAAGTGGAATGTTCAGCTGCCCTCACTCAGCCCCCGCCCCTGCCAATGCTGTAAAAATATTAGACTTCCCCCCTTATCCCACAGATACATGACCAACAGACTTGGTTACCCAGATAAGGTCTCATTTTGTCTTAAGCCCTTCTTTGTGTCTCAGTTCCAAATATGCTCAGAAATTGGATTCTAAGTCAGTGAGACAGCTGGACTCGCGTTTGGGGCCCTGACATTTCAAAACCTTTTTAGTGCCGCTCTCTGCAACTTTCAGTTTTGGTTCCTACTTCTCTTCTCTCTGCCTCCGAAAGGGAACTTGGTTGCTCAGAATTTTTGCAGTTGTCTGTGTGCGATGCAAAAAGGTGCAGATCCCGTGCAGGGAGAAGCTGACGGAGCGAAAATTGGAGTGGAATTGCTTTGGTGTAGTGGTTTGGTGTAGTAGTTAGGTGCCAGTTTGGTGAAGTGGTTAGGAGCACAGACTCTAATCTGGGAGAACTGGGTTTGATTCTCCACTCTTCCACATGCAGCTGCTGGCGTGAGCTTGGGTCAGCTGCAAATTTGTTCAGAGCTGTTCTCTCAAGGGCAGTTCTCTCAGCGCTCTCTCAGCCCCACCTACCTCCCAGGGTGTCTGTTGTGAGGGGAAGAGAGATTGTAAGCTGCTCTGAGACTCCTTCAAGTAGTGAAGGGTGGGGTATAAATCCAATCTCCTCTTCTTAGACCTCCAGAATCCCTTCTCTCTCTTCTGTATTTAGTGAGGACTGTTTGTCCAGTTAGTCCAAAACTTTGCCTGCCCTGCACTCCCAGTTGAAGCATGATCTGTTTTGCGCAGGAGGCCTGGTGCCAGAATCTGGTCACAGGGCTTGCAATCCAGAAAGCCTCTGAATAAAAGGACAGAAAGGTTCTAGTCCCTGTGACTACAATGTTCAGAAGGCTGAGGATGGCTCTGAACACATTAGATAATGGTGGATTTGGGGTGGATCTTTTCCTTGCCCCTCTTCCTAGCTAACCTCTTTCTTCTCCTTGTCATAGCAGGAGAAGTGGATGCCAGAAAGAGATTTGTCTCATTTATTTTTTTATATTTTTCTCTTTGTTTTTGACCTTCCAGCTCCGGAGCGAGTACATGCAGCGTTACGCTAGCAAAGTGAGTGAGGGCATGGCCCTTCAGCTAGGCTGCCTGGAGCTCAGGTATGTACTTGCTGTGTGCCTGGTTGTATCCCGCACAAAGATGTAGGAAAGCAGATGCAGGGGCTCTTGCACAGTAAACCTCCACTCAAGTGAAGGCACAAAACCAAAACCGGAATGGAAAGACTGACAAGATATAATATGGACTAGAAGCCAGGTCTGGGTAAAGCCAGGAGCTATTAAGGGAGCCCTGACCTGGATGGCCCAGGCTAGCCTGAACTCATCAGATCCTGGAAGCTAAGTAGAGTCGGTTCTGGTTAGTACTTGGATGTGAGACCATTGGGAAGTCCAGGGCTGCTACACAGAGGCAAACAACAAGAAACCACCTCTGTTCATTTCTTGCCATGAAAACTCTACAGGGTTGTCATAAATTGGTACTTTCCACAACCATTAAACGAGCCACAAATCAATCTAGTCTGAAAGAGCACGAGTATTTAAGTCTGGAACCCATTTTAAATTTTAAAAAATTGCAATGCCACCCTAATCTGGCAGGCTGGGTTTACGATGAGGCAGTTCTAGATCTGCTACTGCAACTTTCTGTCTGATCTGTGGCTGAGTGTCCAAACATTTGAGCACACTGGTGTGGGATATCAGACCAGTGGTCGACTCACTATAACAAAGTGTTATATATGTTCATGGAGCATCTGAATTAGCATCCAGTTGGCACCTGTAGTTTCCAAAAGGAAAGATATCAAAAACACTCCATCCACAAACTGACTTTTAATTTGGAGTGCTGTTTTGCATTTGAGGCAACAGATTGCAAAGTGGTTTCAGGAGGAGGCATTGCACTTAAAGAGGACCTTGGATATCATGTGCCTCCCAGGCATCCACACCCCTGCAGAACTTTGTCCACTCCTCCCTTGCCTGGGCTGTGCCTTGTCTTGTATATTCTCTCACTTTAAGCATGAAGCTTTCCAGGAGCAGCACTGCCCGGGCTGGTTCTCTTTTGAGGAGAGAACACTGGCGCTCCAAATGTTTTTGTATTGATTTTACTTACAAGTATACAAAATAGGGAGCTGCGGTGGCTCAAGTGGTTAAGATGCTGAACTGCAGGCTGTGGAAGGTCAGTAGTTCAGCAGTTCAAGACCCGAGAGTGCCGCATGATGGAGTGAGCTCCTGTCTCTAGTTCCAGCTCCTGCCAACCTAGCAGTTCGAAAGCAAGAAATTGCAAGTAGATAAATAGGTACCACTTCAGTGGGAAGGTAACAGCGTTCCGTGCGCCTTGGTGTTTAGTCATGCCGGCCACATGACCATGGAAACGTCTTCGAACAGTGCTGGCTCTTCGGCTTTGAAAAGGAGATGAGCACCGCAACCCTAGAGTCGGATTCGACTGGCTTTCGAGCAAGGGAACCTTTACCTTTACCTTATACAAAGCAGAGCCACAGGTGGGTGGCCAGGGAGAAAAATAGACATCCTACACCCCCAAGTCTATTTATTTATTTAATTTAAAACATTTGGTTCTCTTTCAGCCAAGTCACTACTCCTTCCCTTTGCTTCTCTTTCTGTTTGCCCCCAAACTCAAATATTTTTGTCCTAGTCTCTGTCTCTATAGTGTGTCACTGTAGGCTAAACCTGTAGCAAGAAAACTATTCAAAGGCATCTGTTTTACAATTCCATCTATATGTTTTTTGTAGGAGGTTCTACAAGGACATGCCACACAACGCCCTAGACAAGAAGTCTAACTTTGAATTCTTAGAGTATGTAGAATAACTTTCTTATATTTGTTTGCCATTTAATTTCTTTTCTTCTTGGGTTCCTTTGATCACATCTTGGGAGGGGAGTGTGTGAGAGAGACTTCTGTAACCTGGGTGGGTATGGCAGGCAGTGCCTTCTAGAATGTATGAATGAAGCCTGTTAGCCCACCCGTCTTCCAAAGCATGGGATTCAACCCATTACTTCTCACCACCTCTCCTGTCACCCTGTATGCACCAAGGGCCAAATTAGGCATGATGGCAGCATACATTTTTGCTTCATCAAATGTATTTTTGGCCCAGTTGAAGTCTAAGGTGGGGAGGGGGGGATCCTGATTTCAACTTCAAAGAAATCCCTTCTCTATCCTTTCCTGCCATGGAACCAAGGGGACTCAATTTCCCATGATTCCTAGCATCTCTTGTGTCCTGCCTTACCTGCTCACAGCAGCATGAGGGTCCTAATGCCAGCTGTTCTTGGGTGCGTGCCACAAGTCCTCCCTGTCCACTCTTTTTTCTCAGTAAGTTAAAGAAAACATGGCAGCAGGAAGGACTTGCACTCAGCAACATGGTGGAGGCAGTGGGAAGAATCTGATTCAGATTGGCCTCAGGCTGCGTGGTGGGTTCTGTGGAATGGAGGGGAGTCGCCCAGAATCTAATTTAGGATTTCACACTCTCATGATACGAGTATCTCTTTTTAAAAGACTCGCAAGTAGCAGGGTTAAGGGAGGCATGTTTCTGGCTCAGAAATGTGGAAAGCCACTGCTAGTCAGAGTAAACCATGGTGGGCTGATGGAGACTGACTCAGGACAGTGGAGGTTCAGATGTCCACAGATAAGAACTCCTGTTTTGCTTCACATCACTTTAAATGCCATGCTTTTCAGTTCACATGTTCATCTGCTAGTCATCTAGTGTGCAGAATTTGAGGGATGTGCATGTCATATGTGAACCTGACCTCAGTGAGTCTCCTTTCTCTTTCAGGAAGGAAGTGGGGCTAGATCTCTTCTTCCCAAGGCAGATGCAGGAGAACTTGAAGGTGGGGGATTTCTTTGCTGTGTGTATAATATATAAAAAAAACACATGGAGCCTCTTAGCCTTTTGGAAAGCCCTTGGTCCGTGGTGTTCCTAGGACTCCGAGTGGTGTTTGACTTCCGGTGGTATTTAGAGCACTTTTAACAAGAGATTAGACAAATTGTCAGGGAATAAACCTGTGGATGGCTGTTACCCATGATCAGAGGCAGTGTACATCTGAACATATGCTGGAGGTGTGGCATGGGGGAAACAACGTGGGGAGGCCCTGGCCCCTCTATGCATTTGACTGGCCCCCCATGGGAAATTGGATACTGAGCTAGGAGTGAACTGAACCGGTCTGGTTCAGCATGGCCACAACTGACAGCCAGTCTGCGCTGAACGTTGCCTGACTGAAGGAACTCGGTTTATGATTGACACACCAGGGCCAGTGTGGAGAAAGAAATCCATTTTGAATGCCACTGGCCATGATCAAATGCCATGGGCCATGCTCAGCACCCTTTTATTGCCCACAACTAGAATCAGCTGACAAGCAGACATTTCTTTTGCTGCACTGGTCTATTAGTGCTGTGCAAATCTGGCTTCTCTTTGAAAACTGAAGGGTGGAGAAGAGTCTTCCCAAGCGTGGGGTTCCCAGCCTCCAGTGGGGTCCTACAGATTTCCTGGTGTTACAGCTGACCGCTGGGCTACAGATATTGGTTCCTCTGGAGAAAACGGCTGCTTTGGAGGGTGGCCTCTATGGTACTATACCGTGCTGAGGTCCATCCCCTCCCCAAACCGCCAGGAATTTTCTAGTGGAATTGACAACCCTACCCAAGCAGAACCTGTGTTGTGCCTCCTCCTTCATGCTTTCACAGTTGTGCTGAAATTACATAGACCGCTTGGGGGAGGGGAGGGTGTCTTCAGACCATGCACATTAAGCAGGGGTTACTAAGCCTCCCTGTTGTCCTTGCACAGCCCAAGCAATTCCGCAAGATGATTCAGCAGACATTCCAGCAGTACGCCCTTCTGCGGGAGGAAGAGTGCATTATGAAGTTCCTTGGGACCCTCTCAACTTTTGCCAACATTGACCAGGAAACCTACCGCTGCGAGCTGATTGTGAGTATCTGGCAGCCTAGCTGTTTCCAGCACTGTGGGGTTTGCACTGGCTCCTCTTCTAGCATTTCTGGCATGATTCAAGGTACAGTTTTAGATTTCATCCCTGACCTGGATGGCCCAGGCTAGCCCGCTCTTGTCAGATCTTGGAAGCTAAGCAGGGTCAGCCTTGGCTAGTATTTGGAAGGATGACCTCCAAGGGCAGAGGCAGGCAGTGGCAAACCACCTCTGAAATGTCTCTTGCCTTAAAAATAAGTCTCGCTCGCCACCTAGTGGTGCACAACTCTTAAATAGCTAGAACTTCTGGCTACCAGACAATCTTAGGATCTCCTGGCTATTCTACACACAATGCCGTACAATAATAATTATTATTATTTAGATCTCATAAACCACGACTGGGCTCAAAGATCATCACCTCTTCTGGGTGTCATAACAATCCCTAACTGGGCAACATCCTCAACCAGGCATCCCTGATCTTGTGGATGCCACCACAGAACGGCTGCCATGAGGTGGAATGGCCAATCAGAAGATGTTGGGAGGTTGCAAACTAAGCCTGCTTTGGAGGTGTTCAAACAGAGGCTAGATGGCCATCTGATAGCAGTGCTGATTCTGTGAACTTAGGCAGAGCATGAGAGAGAGGGCAGGAAGGGTTGCATCAGTGCTTAGTTCTTGTGGCCCTTTCTCACATGCCCAGAGAACTGCTGATCACTACTTTGGGGTCAGGAAGCAATTTTTCTCCAGGCCTGTTTGGCTGGAGATCCTGGAGGCTTTTTGTCACCTTCTGAGCATGGAACAGAGGTCATGGGGGGGGGGAGGTATTTGTGAATTTCCTACATTGGGCAGGGGGTTGGACTAGATCAAGGGTGGCCAAACTGCAGCTCAGGAGCCGCACGTGGCTCTTTCACACAGTCTAATTTAATGTTAATAAAAAGCAAATTTGCATATTTTTCAATAAAAACGTGTATGTAATATTTGTTCATGTCTTGCGGCTCTCAAACATCTGATGTTTATTCTATGTGGCTGTAACGTTAAGCAAGTTTGGCCACTCCAGGACTAGATGACCCTGGAGGTCCCTTCCAACTCCGTGATTCTATGCAGGCAGCTGCTTCTGCATGGGCAGCCCCTGCAGGCACAAAGCTGATGCCTCCTGGGCTTTTCTGATGCACCCCCTGTTCCAACGAGATGCAGAAAAGCCATCCGGGGCCATTTGCTTTGGGGAAGAGTTGCCCTGCAAAAGAAGCAAGTAGGCATTAGGGAAAACCCATCAGTAGGCGCCATGGTGCTCATGGGCACCACGTTGTGGTCACTGTCCCAGGCCTGATGTCTTCCTCTCTGATGGCTTTCTTTCTCTCCCCTTTGCAGCAAGGATGGAACATTACAGTAGATCTGGTGATTGGGCCCAAGGGCATCCGGCAGTTGACCAGCAAGGAAGCCAAGGTAAGCTGTTCAGATACATTCCTAAAGAACAGGATTGATTTACTTATGGTCCGCCTTTCTCACTGAGTCTCAAGGCAGATGACACAGTGCAGAACAAGGCAGTCAAATAGCCTCAGAGATCTGATCAGCAATGTGCTAGGAGTAAGATTACGAAAATTAGAAATAACGCAGGAAAGTATCAGACTCAATACATTAAACAATGCAAAAAATGGAACAGGAAGAGTAGAAGACAACACAGTAAAAGCAGGGTAATGCATACCATATACAGATTTTTGCTTGTTTTAGTAAACTTCAAGAGCAGTTGAACTTGCGGGGCTGAAGCAAAATGAGGGGTAGGTGTTATAGCAGTTGGTCTAGAACTGGGGAAACCTGGGTTCAGATCCCCACTCAGCCATGAAGTTCATTGCATAGTTTTGAGTGAGTCAATCTTGTGTGGGTAAAGTTGGGGAGAGAGAACTATGGGTATTATGCTGAGCTCTTTGGAGGAAGGGCTGTATTGAAAAGGGAGGGGTAGATTATTTGCAGGAGCTCCGCCAAGGGACAGGAGAGTATAAATTTAAATTTTTGGTTTTATGCTTTTAAATATTTCTCTAGGCATTGTATTAATATTGTAAGCAAACTTGAGCTACATTGGAAGACAGGAGGCTAATAAATATTTTAAATAAACAAATAAATGCCAGAGTTTCAAAAATTAAGAGATCTGAATCAGGAAGCTGTCTGTCTGTCAGGCATAGATCGTGCGCAGTATCCCCAAAGTCCTATAGGAAACAGCAAGTCGATCACTGCATGAAACTTTCTTTATTCATCACTGTTGATCCTTTGCAGCCCACCTGTCTGGCTGAATTCAAACAGATTAAGTCCATAAAGTGTTCACCTGTGGAGGAAGGCAGAGCCCTGCTGCAGCTTGTACTTACCGGGAACCCCCAGGTAAGATGGAAATACCCCTTAAAAGACAGAGATATGATCTGGTGCTTCTTATTCCTTATTTAGAAAGGTAAGATACAAACGTAGCAATCATGGGAGAGAGTGAATTCCCCCCCACACACACACAATAGTCAGTTAATGGGGCGGGGAGTTGATTCATCACCCAATTTTTATCCAGTTAACAAACTGGTTAATTAAAGTGAATGGCTGTAGTTCATTAGTGTAATTCATGTTCTGCATGGAAAAGGCCCGATTGAAATCTGAGCACCTCTAGCTCAGTAGAAGAGCTGCTGAAATCATCCTTCGTATTTTCTTTTTTGTTTCCCAACAAAAGCAAAGGTATGGTCTTAACCCAAAGCCTTATCTGAAGCCTTAGCATTTTAAAATTTGCCTTGATGGACTGATCAGATAAAGATTAAGTTAAGTAATGTACTTGTGGCAAAATGAACCAGTGAAAGGTTGCAACCCTCGTTATTGTTATTATTGAAATCCCACTTTTCAGTTATAAACAACCATTCAAAGGAACTGACAGTCATAAGGACTGATAAGAGGTTACAACAATTAAAAAATCAACAGAACAGTGCAGCAGTGACAGCTTTAAAAAAAACCACTAAAACAGCAGCCAATAGATAAAACCGCTATTTTTAGAAAAACCATAAGATCAGCTCTATGTCAGAATCAATAAAAACCTTAAAACAGATTTAAAATAATCAGGGAAGAGAAAAGCACAGAGGGATTTTCAGACTTTCCTCTGAAGACACAAGGGATAGAAACTTGTCCTCAAATGTCCTCCAGAATGAGAAAGTATTAAGTGACATCCGAAGGGCCAAAGTAAAAAGGACAAGGAATTGAAAAATCTGGGTGCCACCACTGAAAAGGCCCTGCTCCTCGTGCTTGCCAAGTATACTCTGAGCTTTCTCATTATAGGCAGGCAGAGCCAAGCACCAGTTAGATGACCTTAGCTCATGGGCAGCCCCGCAAGCATGGAGGCGGTCCATCAAGAACTCTGGTTCTGGGTAGTTTAGTGCTGTCATGACCCCAGCGGGTCGCCGCCTTCCGCTGCCACCACCCTGGACTTACCCAGGGTACCCTCTCAAGCCCATCCAAAATGCCCCTTTTTCAAGCCGAGAACCTTAGGTGTGATGACCAGGCAGAGAACTTTTAAACAAATGGTTTATTTATACAGTAATGTGGCACTGAGAACAAGACAAGGTGCTTCAAAAAGGTATAACAGTGTTTAAAAGGCAATATAAACAATCTAACGCAACTAACTACTTCACCTTAACTGTAACTACTTCAGGCCTACAGCCCTCTTACCAGGCCTCTTGTCTGTATTCACACTGAGCCAAGGGAGGGGTCTTTCTCCTCAGACCAGACTGTCTCCTCTGTGAGACAAGTCCGCAGAAGAGCCAAAGAACCATTTCCTCACAGCCCTCTATAGACCAGGCTTAACTTACTCACTCTCCCAAGTGAGGGAACTTTGTTCCAGACCAGTGTCCTCAGACTGCAGAGAAAAGGAACGTCAGTTAAACTGAAACTAATTAGTATCCCCATTGCTTGCAGCTGGCTCTAGGCATTGTGGGAATTGTAGGCAGCTTGCTTTCTACTACCACACAGGCCTCTCCTGAGTCCTAGGCCTCAGGCTTTTCTCCCAGTTATGTACAGATCTCCAGAGGCCTACACAGAATCTCTGTGCTCTGATTGGCTATAACCCTCTCTAAGCATTATGGGAATTGTAGGCTGTCTGTTTTCCACTGTCAGACAGGTCCCTCCTAGAGCTTAGGCCTCTAGGCCCTGCCTCCATCCACAGATCATGACAAGTGCTTTAAGGGTAAACACCACTGCTTTGAATTAATGTCCAGAAGCAAAATCAGCAACTTGACTATGGCTCTTGACTATGGCTGCTTGGTCATGTCACCATGGCAGATACCACCTGGAACCCCGACTGCCAAACTTTTTTATCAGTTGCAGTTGGCATCCCCAGGAGAGCAGAGGAATGTACATCTACCCTGCCTAGTCTTCATCTGGAATAAATTGTGTAAATTTAGTATAATTATTTTAGGACATTATTGTTCATTTTTCAACAGGGTGGAATGGAGAAGAAAGGCACAAAGATATTTTCAGACTTTCCTCTGAAGCTACCAGGGTTAGAACTGTGTGCGTGTTTTTTTAAACAATAAAGGAAAGCTAACGTGGGATGCTTAAATCTACAATGAACGTCAGGCTTTGTGTTAACAAGTCACCCATGCTAAATAAGCACAGCGCGCCCCTTGCAATTTAACCTGTAGGATATGGATCTTGTTCTTCAGCTGATGGCCATTTAGAACAACAAAGCATCTGGTCCTTTAGGTTTTCTGCAAGTCTCTGAGATTTCTTACATTTTCACTCATAGGGTTGATAGAGATAAGCAGTTTGTTCACTTTGGGTTCACTTTCTAGGATTGACCTGCAGGCCACGACCACAAAACGGAGTTGGGGGCTTATTAAGAGTTGGGGGCTTATCAAGTTTAAACTGGGGGGACACATCCAATACATGCATGGTGTGCTCCCCAGGGTAAACAGGGACAGTTTGAACAGACCTGATCTTGGGAACTTAATCCGTGTGCTCGCTTCATTCTGAAAAATCACACATTCTTTCCTTTTGCTGTTGGGCAGTCCCTGACAATCAAGACATGCTCCCTTGCCGAGGCAGAGAACATGGCTGACTTGATAGACGGCTACTGCAGGTTGCAAGGTGGCTTGGAGGATGGCTCCCTCATCATTCGCCCCAACAGAGGTGAGCAGCCTTCAGTGCTTGCTTATTTATATCCCAATTCCACCCTCACCCCAAAGAAGCTAAAAAGGCAGGGGGGGAAATACAACAGAAACAAACTGGAAAAGGGAGGGAGGGCCTTCTGAGTGCTGGCAAGGCAGAGCAGATATAGGCTGGAAGTTCTTGAGTGTTTCTTCTATTTCCAACCTGCAGGCCAAACTTCATACTTATACACTGCAGATCAGTACACACAAACACATAAAAACAACAGGCCCAGTTAATGGATGCCATTGGGTTTAGGGATTTTAGAAAAACAGGGTGTCAAGAATCGAATTTTGGCAGTAGGTAACACAGTTTCAAAAAAAAACAACCTACTAAGGTCCCGGTCACATGCCGAATTTGCCACGGGAGAGTCACGATTGAATGGCGGAATTTCTGAGCGTGATCACACTGCAACATCTGGGAGGCGTAGCACTCCCGTGGCCAATCCGTGGCTTCCCGCCAAAGATGCGGAGTAAAAAACTACCTCCTCGAAGGTACTAGCAAACAGTTTGCCACGGGCTGCCTCCGGACTCCCTCGGTGTGATCGTGCTGGCGCGCAGCTTTTCCCTTTGGCCCCTCATTGACATGCAGGCACGGAGGGAAGGAACCGTGGCATGCTGCCAATGCGTGGGATTGCATTCTGACTGCTCTAATTGTGGCTCCGCAAATAGCCCCGCCTCCCCCCCACGTTATCCGGCCCTTATGACCGGGTCCTGAATGCAGTTTAAGGAACAGCAAAAGCTTCCCTGCATTAAATTTTAAAATGGAGATTAGCAGGGAAATAATAACATTCAAACCTTTCAAATCTGGCCAAAATGTTGAATCCTTGTGCAGTTATATTTCTATTATAGGCAATTATCTAGGACAGCAATTTTATGGTTAATGGTTCATTTGTAGCCATTAATGGTGGGGAGGTCGTCCCCTCTGACATCCTTGCCTGTGTGCATCTGCTGTTCAGCCCAGGAAGGGAGGGGAAGGGGGTGAACGTTAGCCAGAAAATAGGGAGAGCATCCAGTCAGCAGCCAAATGACACTGAATGTGCTGCAACTACAGAAGCCTCCTGAGAATGAAAGCAACTTTTAAAGTGCTCTCCTGACATGCTTTTTCTTCCTCCTCCACAGACAATGACAAGAGGATCAGCCTGCCCCAAGTCCCAATACAGTAAGTCAAATGGGTATAGCCCAGATCCATTTGGTCTTTGCTCGTGGCCAGAGAATAGTCCGTGAGTGAGGAAGTAGGAAGACAATCCTTTTCCTGGCCACCAAATCACTTTCCCGGATGAAGTCAGCTAAGAACCAGTGAGCTGATTCCCTGGAAATATTATTAGTAGAAAAATGGACTTCACTCCCTGTGGAAGACAAGCCTGGCATCTCAAGTGCTGTAAGCCATGGTAACCAAGTGGAACCTCTAGGTTCCAAGGTGTTCCTCCTCTGAGGCCCACATCCTGGTGACAAACCAGAGGGGATTGCTGTTGCCTTCAGGCCTTATTTGAACTTCTGGAAGCATCTGGTTGGCCAGCAGTGGAAACAGGGTACTGGGCTAATCTTTGGTCTCCTCCAGGGGGGCAGTTCTTACATAGCCCAAACTTGCCCAAACCTCTGGAGAAATACACACGCCTGTAAAAAGTGGAGAAAGTTTCCCTTGTTTTGCACCAGTCTGCACAGGAAAGAGGTCATCAGCTTTTCTTTTTCTTTTTTGCAGTGGTTGGAAATTATGGCATAGGGGAGGAGATGGGCAAACCCATATCTGTATTCCTGTTTCTCTTTCTGTCCTTAGGCACATAGAAGACAGAAGAGCCACGCTGACAGAGAGCATCAGTGGAGGTGAGTTGGGCGGGAGGGGCCTTTCATTCCACTACCTGGTTAGTGGAACCAAGGTAGATGGTATTTGAAATGAATTCCAAACTGGAGAGAGCTTTCATCTGTTTTAGTAACTAGACTGGGAGGTTGGTGATAGGCTACAGAGCCATTTTTGCCTGTGGTTTGCATACACACTTCTGATGTCCCATTAGCATTCCCAGTCAAATAGTTTTTTAAAAAAATCCTGCAAACACTTTTTGAACAGAGAAACTAAAGCACTGGAAAATGTCTGTACCCTCTTCAGCTGTCTGGGAAAAACAGACCAGTACATTAAAACTTCCCAGAGGGGCACAACAGAATACCTTGTTGGCTAGCATTGCCTTGAGTTTCAAGCATGAGCGATTTGGATGCAGATTAAGCCCTGTTTCTCATTGGTGAGGGATACCAGCATATGTATTGGGAGTGGAAAGCTGGGGAGCAATATAACCTGCGGTATCATAAATGATACGTAATGAGAGTCAAAATATTGAAAGTGCCACTTGAAGTTTGTTCCTCAGTGAAAGGCAACTAAAATGGTGCTCTTTCCCCCCCTAGATTCAGATATTTATGCAGAGATTCCAGATGAAGCTTCCCGGCCCAAATCTGGAGGTAGGTGCAGCCCCCTTTTAATATAACCCTGCATCACAGTGGTATCAGTATAAACAGACATGATGCCAGAGATCCACTGTTAGGATAGTCCATGTTTTTTTTTAATTCCGGCTTCAGCTGGAAGGGCGGGATAGAAATCTAATAAATCAAATCAAGCCTCAAGCTGCTTCTTTGAAGACTGAGGGAGATATTTTTGACTTTGGGATGGTGATATGGAACCCCTTCCGCCACTGCCTCTTGAGGGACATAAAATGCCCAGCCCAAACTGTAGTTCTCAATGGGTGGGGAAACATACAGCTCCAAGAGCCAGTTACGGCTTTGAAGAGACACTTTAAATTATAGCCATACCTGAAATGGATCCAAGAGACATCTGTGTGGGAGTTAAAGTGGGTTTTTCTAATGGCTGATCAACATCAGATAAAAACTGCCCTAACTTTCAGGCTGAGTTGCTGCTAACAAAATAGCTACTGGTGTTTTAGGTACCAAACGTGTCCATAAACAATGCCAAGAGGCGTTCACTTCATCTCCCTCCCGCAGTGTGCAACTCCAGCAACTAAGGGCTTGGTTGACCGCTGCTCAGCACCAAGGACAGCCCCCCCCACCACTCCACCAAATTACGGGCTGTTTTAGGAAGTGCCCTTCATCTTTAGATGCCTCAGGGTGTTTACCAGTTAGCCCTACCAATGCTGTAGCAACTCACACTACTCCTGTCTTCATTAAGCGTGGGCTTACCAGGCCTATTTGGAATATATAACACCACTGCTTGATGTCATTTGGAAAAGGTTAGCAAAGGTCTCTTCCAGGCCCGTCTGAAGGAAACCCGAAAAAGTGTCTGCTCGGCCCCTATAGGTGGCTAGCAAACCTCAGATTGTTTCAGGGGGAAGGTGGATGGGAAGGCTTTCAACAAAAGACTGAGATACAACATGGGAAGTGGCTTAATAAGCCATGCGCAGCAGCCTGCTTCATTGGCTCCTCCCCATGAAGCCATCAGTGGTTCCAAACAAACCAATAATGTTCCCATGCCTTGTTGAAAATTGGGACTGGCACAAACAGGGTTGCCAACAGCCTGTAGGAGAAAAAATGTTCTGCCCAGTTACTTAGCGACTAAATGTATGGAAATAGGCAACTGATGCTTTTCATGACATGGAGGGAAATAACATCCCCAGGTTAATAACATCCCATTAAACCTCCATTAAAGAGGAAGGACACTTTTTTCTCCAGGCCATTGGCAACCCTAGACACAAAGCAGTAGCCCAGCTCTCATAGACTGGGAAACAAATTGTGGGAGGAAGGGTTTAAATGCTTCCCCAATCATGAAAGTAATTTCCTGGGGTGGCTAATGAATATTTCTTTTCAAAACCATGAAAAAATCCCAGTGATGGATGTTTTGATTCACATTTGTTTGGGCTACACAGTGGGATTAGAACCCACATAGGGTTGCCAATCCCAGGTTGGAAAATTCCTGGATATTTTGGGGGTGGAGCCTAGGGAGGTCAGAGTTTGGAGAAGGGAGGGAAGTTTTCACAGGGGCAGCTTTTGGTTTTACTGCAAGTGTGGGGCAAATCCAGTAATCCCCTGGAAAATCCCGTGTGGTATTGCAGCTGTTGACCTCAGAATGAGGAGAACCAGGCTCATATCCCTACCTGTCCTTTAAGCTAATATTTGTCTTAGCCTGGCCTAACCTACTTTGCAGGGATGTGAGGATGGGGGGAGAGACATGTATGCTACCTCATCCTCTTTGTAAGGAGGGCAGCAGAAGGTATCCATCAAGTGGCAATAGACAATGATTTAGGGAATGATTCCAAGGTTTTAAAACCTAGTGCAGTAACAATGCAGATTCTGTTTCTGGGCTCAGAAGGAGCCCCATTGACTTCTTTTCTTACACAGCAATGCAGTACGTGATCTCTCGGGAAGATGTGGTGCTGGGACGGATCCTGGGAGAAGGCTTCTTTGGAGAGGTCTATGAAGGCATTTACACTAGTGAGGTGAGTTAGGAGCAGATGGCCTGCAATACCAAACAGTCCTGATAAGGGGGAGGGGAAGTTAGACATTGCAGCTGGAGGTGGAGAGTCATCCATTTGGGTTACCAAGGAAGAACAGCTAGAAAACAGCTTTTAAGTCTAGACCTTCTATTTTCCTGCCCCCTGTATCTGGCAGGAGAGGGGCTGAGCTTTGCAGGCAGGTTCAACCCAAGTGCCCCAAGATGTGCCGCTTAAGATCATTTCACATCAAGGTGGAAGGCAGGGCGGTATTATCCATAAGGCTGACTAGGCTGAAGCAGGGACTAGGGCCCATCATTATTTTTTTTTGCTGAGACACTGTTATTTTCTCTTCATAGACAGCTTCCTTATTGCAGTGAAACAAATTGGCTGTTATATTAAAGCAATTATCTATACATTTTATATTTTAATACATAATAAAAATGTTATTCACTTCAAAATATTACAGTATTGCACAATTATACCCCCAAAATGTGCTTTCCTGAAAAGTTCTACTCATGCAATAAAAATATATTTAAAATTGTGAACTGAATTCTACAAGAGACCCTCAAAATGGATACAGGGCTAAATACTGCAGTCTAGTACCTACCGTACCAGGGTCAGGCTGTCAGCTGTAGTGGGGTGAAAGACTGAAGTGCCGGAGGGGCCCCAGAATACCTGAAAGCCTAGGGGCCCCGCTATGGGTTAATATGGCCCTGGTGGAAGGCTGAGACCCCTCTCTACCCACGGGACAAAAAGAATGCTAGGAGCTCAGCCCCTCCTCTGGTTTGGCCCTCAGGTGGCAGGTTTTGTGAAGGACACCACTCTGGCTGAGGCTTCAGAGCACTCTTGACTGTCAGGCTGCTAGTGTCTACGGAGCCAGCGGTCCAAAAGATGAGATGTGACAAGCAGCTTTGTACATTGTCATGAATAGAAGTCTCTGCAGCCAGAGGCATCAGGAAGGCGTTTGCTGAACTCTGGGACACCTTTTTCCCTTTGAACCATTCATACTTGTCATGGGTGAAGCTCTGCAGTCCTCAATGGGCTCAGCTGATTTCCACCAGCACTGACGAGGCATGGGAAGGTGGTGGCTGACTGCTGGTGGGTGGGACAGCCAGTCTGTTCCCCGACGTGATGGCTTCAGATTGTCTTACAATAGAGCCAGCTGGGGGTAAGCTTCGAAGAGGCTGAGAGTGCCATCCTAGGCAGAGGATAGACCCAAATCAGTGAGTTCAGAAGGCTGTAACTCCACTTAGGATTGCACAGTAAAAGAAATAGCTATAAGCTAGAGAGTCTGAAGTCCAACACTTGACTTAGCCATGCACTTATTAGGAGGACTCAACTAACTAACTAACTAACTAACACAAAGAAAGGGGAGGAAACCTTTAACCCACGTGTCACCTGAGATGTGGGAATAATAATGCTAATTTATCTTGTACACCTGCAGTAAGAAGAATAAAACTCGTGTATACAAAGCCTGGAGCTCTTCAGATGTGCTCCATATATGTCAAGTATTAATAGCGAGGCAGTTTGGGGTCTGGGACGTTTTTCTGGTGCAAAAGGGGCCGACTGAAATGATTAATAGTTTGGAGACCTAGGAGGAAAGTTCACAAGATTGGAGCTTTTAGCTGCTCAGAAGAAAAAAAAGGTAACTAAGGCGAAGGGAAGCAGTTTTGGAAAATGATGCATAGTACAGAGAAAGTGGAGATTGTTTTCCTCCTCTCCAAATACTAGAACACAAATTTGCTTAATAAAATGATAGAAGAAGCACATAATAGCTTCTGGAACTTGCTACCATAAAAAGTGGTGATGGTTGCTGGCCTAAAGGGGACTGAACAGATTCCAGGGAAGATAAGATTTATCAGTGGTTGTTAGCCATGATAACTAAATGGATTCCCCATGTTTAGAGGCAGTATACCTCTGAAGTCCAGTTGCAAAAAATGGGGATGTTGAGGGTTTCATGGAGGCATCTGGTGGGTCGGTGTTGGCAATGGGGTGTCTGGCCTAGATGGAACTTTGATTTGATTCTGTGCACCTGAAAATGGGCCTCTGCACTACCGGCTGAACAAAGAAAAAGAAGAAGAAGAAGAAGAGATTGGATTTATACCCCGCCCTTCACTGCCCAAAGGTGTCTCAGAGTGGCTTACAAACTCCTTTCCCTTCCCCTCCCCACAACAGACACCCTGTGAGGTAGGTGGGGCTGAGAGAGCTCTTGACAGAAGCTGCTCTTTTTCAAGAACAGCTCTTATCAGAACTATGACTTGCCCAAGGTCATCCAGGTGCAAGTGGAGGAGTGGGGAATCAAACCCGGTTCTCCCAGATCCGCGCACTCAACCACTACACCAAACCCCTACACCAAAGGATTCCTCATCTTTGTGCATTCTCCAAAATAAGGCTGAATTTGTTAAAATGTGTGATTCAGCATTGTTCAGCTGTTCAGCATCTCCTTGGGTCTGCTTCTTGTTTCAGAATGGGGACCGGATGGGCGTGGCTGTGAAGACCTGCAAGAAGGACTGCACTGCGGAAAACAAGGAGAAGTTCATGAGTGAAGCTAGTACGTAGGTGCCCTTCTAAAACTGACATGAAACAACTGAACCTTGTCCCATGGTTGGTCCAAATAAGACACCCCAGGGAGATGCTATGGAGTGCCTTGGTGGTGGCTAAAGGAAGCTATAGCTCAGAGGTAGGAAAGTTATGGCCCAGGGTCCAGATCAGGAAAAAGGTAAACTCACCCCTCCTCCCAAAAACTACAGATGCACGTAAACAATAACTGGGCACACCTAAGCAGAGTTAACACTCATCTAAGTCCAGTGAACACAGTGGTTCAGAGGTTAAGACCCTGAGCTGCAGACTGGAAGGTCTGTAGTTTGGCAGTTTGAGACCCTGGTGCCACATGACAGAGAGAGTTCCCGTCTCTGGCCCCAGCTCCTGCCAACCTAGCAGTTCAAAAGCAAGAAATTGCAGGTAGATAAATAGGTACTGCTTCAGTGTGAAGGTAACAACTGTCTGTGTGCCTTGGCATTTAGTCATGTCGGCCACATGACCACAGAAACATCTTCAGACAGCGCTGGCTTTTTGGCTTGGAAATGGAGATGAGCACCACCCCCTAGAATCGGATTCAACTGGCTTTCACGCAAGGGAAACCTTTACCTTTACCTAAGTCCATTGAAATCAGTGTAACTCTGCCTAGGATGGCACTGTAAGACTCTTGGCAGGGCATGGCCTGACATATTACACATTGCGCATTGCACCACTCACTGAAGTACGCCTTGAGCTATTAATAACATTGGAGCAGATCGTGTCTAGCACAAATGGAGTTATAAAAGATGAAGGGAACTCTCCTGTCTCCCCTGCTTTTGCAGCAGCTTGCTTTGCCCTACCCCCAACTGTGTCGGGTGGGGGGAGGTCAGTGGATCCCCCTGAGCATCACAGGGCATATAGTAGGGGTTTGCAAATTATTGGAAATCATCCTCTTGTCTTCTGCAAGTGGGAAAAAGGATAGGAGAAAAAGGCAGACAATTACCTTTCTAAAAGAAATCTGTAACCAGAAGAAAAGAAGTGGAAGACTTCCTGTTGCAGAGAAATGAATACAACATATAGGAAACAGAATAGAGACTTTGGTAATGTATAATGAAAATAATAATAAGGGGGGAGCCCTTGGACAATGACCCTTGGGCATAGACTACAGGCTACAGGCGTTGTGCAAAGCATGTCCTTTATTTACGTCTGTGAACTTTTGGAAGGTATTTTGTTTGTTTATTTCTTTACTTATTAGATTTTTTAGTTACCGCTCACCCGAAGGCTCTCGTAGCAATTTATAAATAAGGTAAAACAACATAAAAATAACAAATATAAAATATTAACATTGAAATATTAAGTTATTAAAATATGTGGCTATCACCATACCACTATTAAAACAGCCCAAACGTGGTTAGCTTCCAAAGCCCAACCTAGACAATTTAACTGTGCTTACTTGTGGAAACTAAACAGGTCTGACAAGGTACAGGTGTCATCCAAGAGTGCATTTCATCGGGTAGGGGCCACATCTGAGAAGGCCCTTCCCCTGGTGACAGCAGACTGAGCCATCTTGGGGCCAAACAGATTATTGGCCCTGTCAGATTTAGTATTAATTAGGAATGTGCACTTTTTCCTTGTTCTGTTCCATTTTTCCATAAATCAGCTCTGTGCCACGTTTCACTCCTCCCCTAATTCTTTCCTAACTAGGAGGATTTCTAAAATTAACTCTGGAAACTCAGCACGTGCATGTTGCCATGCTTTTCTATTCTTTCAGTTTATTTGCATATTTTTTTCTTTCTGCATTAATAATGTGCTTTTGTGAATTGATGGTAGAATGCAAAAAAAAAACCCACCAATCTTGATGTGATTGTCAGTAGGATAGCATCAATGTGCACAAGCGCATGTGTGCATTTTGATGCTATCCTGCACATGATCACATTAAGGTGGATAAAACAATGCAAAAAATCATACACCACACAAAAAAGGATATCTAGCCATGTGTACAGTCACACTGGGTCTGCTTTTTTGACAGTGTTTTAACAATAGGTTACTCCATCAATAATAGAGAGGACACAGATGGACTGAAGGAAATGAAAACAGCAGAACATCCTGTATTCTGTTAGAAACAGGGACATTTTTAAAAGAAGGTTGTAATCAAAGAGCCCCAGTGCTCTCCAGAAACAAGACCCGGTAACATGGAACTCCAAAATCCAGGGAGCAAGTCAGATGAAGAGAGCATCCCTAGCCTAAAGAAATGCCGTGGAAGGATGTGAGTGTAGGCATGCTCATAAGAATGGGGTAGGAGACACGGGCACAAGACCTCAAGGGCTAGATTTGCTCTGGAAGGAGTAATGTTCTGAAATTAAATGTGTTTTCTCAGTGCTGATGAAGAAGATGGACCATCCCCACATTGTGAAGCTCATCGGGATCACAGAAGACGATCCAACATGGATCGTGATGGAGCTGTATCCTTATGGAGAGGTGAGGCACACAGCTTTCATCATGCACATGGGTGACGATGGAATCCGGGTAGGATATTGCCTGGAGGAGGCAGGGAGAGGGAGGAAGGGGGGTTCCTGAACAGAATCAGCCACCTGCATTCTCCCTTTGCATAACAAATGATCAGCACTTTTAAATCTGACAGGGCCAGTAATCTGTTTGGCAGCATGCAGGACAAGAGCCCCACATGTACACCTCAGATGCCACCCTTCCCTCTTCAGCCTTTTTTCTTTCTAAAATGGCAGATTTCTGCACAGAAGCTCTGAGTTATTTTCCTGCACGTGGATATCTCTTGTTGAATCCAGCTTAGCGGCTGCTAAATCTAATCTACATTATTAACACCTGCAATCATATGCAGTTTCTCTGGTCTAAATCCACCAGAGTCAGTGGGCATGGAGTGGACTAACTCTGCAGAGGACTCCAGTGCCACTTTTCCCAGGGTTGGCACCCCAACCCCACACTTCCCCCAGGGGACTGCAAGCCCCACTGAAGGCATACTGCACCAGCAAGCCTTGGAGCTGGGGAAGTGGTCTGCCCGGTTGCAGCAGGAGGTGGCTTTGACTGAGTCAGCCAGCTTGAAGGAGCCCAGCCAGCTCTCAGTGATAAGCTCAGCAGCAGAAGCCAACCCAGCCCAATTTCCACTCTGGCACTGAGATCCAGGGGCAGGTGGACAGCAGGCAACACTTGACCTCCTTAGGTTGGGCAGGGCAGCCAGCTCTTTAAAGAAGCTCAGGGGGAAGAGCCAGGGGGCAAGTGTCTATTGGCCCAGGGGCCTGTCACTCCCTAGGATTGGGTCGGGGAAAGGGGATTGGCTAAGCCCAGGGTTGGCCCTTCCTTGGGAAGCATTTGAAAGGTGTGCCCAGGGGCAGCCAGGGCGGAAGAGAAGGTCCAGTCTCTAGAAGGTGGGAATAGGTACTTGGAAGAGCAGTGTGGGGAAACTGGGCGAAAGGGAACCCTTTCCTTTTGCTCTAGTCTGAGGGCTCTATCCTGGGGCACTTGCCCAACAAAAAGCAACCCTGGAGAGTGAGACAGCTCTGGACTCAGACCCAGCTCCAGTGGATCCTGACATGCTCATATTGAGTTTCCTACCTGTGACTTTCTCCCAAAAAATCTTTGGAATTGCAGTTGAATGAGAGTGCTGAGAATCCTGCTACTGATCCCTCCCCCCCGCTCCATGGAGCTACCGTTAACACAGTTCCCAGGAGAAAGCAAATTGCCCTTTAAATCATTGTTCTTTATTTTTTAAACTATAGTATTTAGTGAGGGGATATCAGTAAATTGGATGCTGCCTATCCCTGCCTTGTGCAGGCTGTCTTACTTCCATTATTCTGGTTTTCAAACAATCGGGTCATCTTTTTGGCATCTGTCAGAGGAGAACAGAAGGGAAACTTCCTTGAATTTGAGGTTCTGTAGGGAGAAGAATTGGGAGTCTGAGCTATCCCTGACGTGAGCTTTCATCTCCCCATTGCAGCTGGGACACTACCTCGAGCAGAACAAGGCTTCCCTGAAAGTCCTCACCCTCACCCTGTACACCTTGCAGGTTGGCAAGGCCATGGCGTACCTGGAGGCCATCAACTGTGTGCACAGGTACAAGAATGACTCAGAGGAAGTGGGGCTCTGTGGGGTGGTATGTGGAGGCACCGTTCCATGGTTCCAAACAAGCGAAGACTTCCCCGTAAACGCCTCTGCACTGTCATGGTGATCCCAGAGCTATGCAGAATCCCACAAGGGCCATAGAGACTGTGTATTGTGTGACATAAACAGACTTGAGGGTACCAGGAAATATGCTGGCAGTGCTCGGGGAACTGAGACAGTTGTATAGTCTGCAGCATTGCAAGGCTAACATCTGAGTGTTGGATTAGAGGGCAGGATGAATTGTTTTTCTAGCACTATTCACTTAAAGAGCACTGGGAAATGGACCTGAATCCACCCAAACCACCCCACCTGTGCATACATACACATGCGTGCACACACACAAGGACCTAATGCTCCATCACTAGCCTCAGTTCCCAGCATTACTCTGAGGGGGGACAAAATGGGTGCAACACTATGGGAGCACAAAGGCACCTGTGTGTTTACGGACCTCAACATGGATGGGTGGTGATACAGGCTGTGGGCAATCATGCCCAGCTACCCCTACTGCCACTTGCGTCCCCGGCCATATGCTCATGTCTCTTGTCCTAGAGCTAGGCAAATCCCCAAGGGAGGAAACGACCAATTTTATTTGTTATCTGCAGGGATATCGCTGTCAGAAATGTACTGGTAGCTTCTCCCGAATGTGTGAAGTTGGGAGATTTTGGCCTCTCCCGATACATTGAGGACGATGAGTATTACAAAGGTAAGAAAGGATCTGGTGAGGTGGGGGTTACTAATGGTTTATTCTTATTCTCATTCATATATTTCTGTATTTGTATTTATTTTTCAAAACCAAATAAAAGTGTTTAAAAAAAAATCTGGTGAGGTGGGGGGACGGAGCTACATTTGAACACACTATATAGGGAAAGTCCCTATCTCAGTCCTTGAAAGCTTTGATTCTCAGGATCCCAGACAGATAATCTAGGATTCTGGAGAACGACTGCCAGTCAGAGTAGACTCTACTAAGTCAGAGGGTTTGATTCAGTAGCATCCCATATTTGTAATTGCTAAAGAGAGCCAGTTTGGTGTAGTGGTTAAGTGCGCGGACTCTAATCTGGGAGAACCGGGTTTGATTCCCCACTCCTCCACTTGCACTTGGCTGGATGACCTTGGGCAAGCCATAGTTCTGATAAGAGCTGTTCTTGAAAAAAAGCAGTTTCTGTCAAGAGCTCTCAGCCCCACCTACCTCACAGGGTGTCAGTTGTGGGGAGGGGGAGGGAAAGGAGTTTGTAAGCTGCTCTGAGACACCTTTGGGTAGTGAAGGGCAGGGTATAAATCCAATCTCTTCTTATTCTTCTTCTAAATGCTCTCCTGCAGCTCATGTGTATTTAGCAACCATTGCCGTTATTTAATTATTTAGCATATTTTTTTAAAAATCCCAGACAGTAGTGGGTTAGTTGGGCCAATAGGCTGACTCACTATAAGGCAGGTTCATGTGTTTAGTTTGCAAGATTCTGAAATAAGGTTTCTGGGACCTAGACGTGGAAGCAGGGAAGAGGGGGGCTGTGAAGTGATTTAATACTGTCAGAAGTGAAAAATCTCAGCTCTTGGTTCACTCATTGTGATCTCTTCTCCCTGCAACCCAGCTTCAGTGACTCGCCTGCCCATCAAGTGGATGGCACCTGAGTCGATCAACTTCCGCCGCTTCACGTCTGCCAGCGACGTGTGGATGTTTGGTGAGTGGAAACTCAGGGGCAGGGAGAGGCATTTGCCTTTGCCTCTCAGTCACATCCAGTTCTTGAAGGGAAATTGGTTGGAAGCAAATGCAGAAGGAGAACCCAGGGACAGGTGTGAGGTGCTGGGTCATTTTTGGACTCAGTTGAGGAACAGATCCCCCGCACAGGCCGGAGATGACAGGCTTAAACTGGAGAGCTTGAGGGTTCTAAGACCAGTCCATAGCTGTTGCCCCTCATTCTCTGGGGAGAAGTCACTATGGGAATGGAATGCCTTTAGCGCTTGGCTTCTACAGGTCCTTTAGGACTGCAGGACAGTGAAGATCTTCGAACAAAGATCTATTGGTGGTTTGTGGACCAAGAAGTATTTGGCTGGCCTTGACCAGAGCCAGAACCTTTTCGGCTCTGGCCCCAGCCTGGTGGAACGCTCTACCTGCTGAGATCTAGGCCCTGCAAAATATCTCACAGTTCTGCAGGGCTTGTAAAGCAAAGCTGTTCCACCAGGCCTATGGCCGAGGCCCTTGACCGAGGGAAATGACAGCTTCCTCGATGGGCCTCCCTTCTGTTTTCCTTTTTTGCCTCTCCAGTGCTGATGACTGTATCTTTCTCTTATGAAATTGTATGACACACACCATCTATGTAGTGTGATGAGTTTTAATTCTTAATCATCATTTATGTTTGTCTTATAACACATTGTTACTTGCCCTGAGGCCTGCTATAGCAGGGTAAGGCAAGTCAGAAATCTATTAAATAAATATCCTTAGCCTCAAGGGAAGGGGCTCACTTCCTGAAAACCAGGAGCTTGTTGCACCAGGGACACACTCACAATGTGCACTGCACAGGCAGACAGTCACACATTCAATACACTGTGCTGTATACTGGATAGACCGCCCCTATCCTGCTTGCTGCAGCTTCATGCCTGGCTTTTGTCTTTTATTGCCTTTTAACTTAAAGCTAAGGTATTTATTGGAACTATGCAGTTATCTAAGAGTGAGAGGCACAGAGTCTAGTGCTCTGGCTTCCTTTTCCTGTTGCTGATTTTGAATTAACTCTCACCACTTGGCAGACACTGAGGCTGAGTTCAGACTGGCGGGAGGAGGTTGTGGCAAAAAAGCCCTGGAACAAACTGTTCTGGGTTTTCCTGGCCACACTGCGCCGACTGATATATGGGAGCATACCGGGAGGAGGCATGAGGGAGCATTCACACTGTTGGCCCGAAGGCGTGGCTGTAAGGCATGGCTTTCTGTTTTGCTAATCTGGACATATGCGCTTACGTGCACATGCACACAAGCGAAAAACCACGGATTTTAGCATTCACACTGTGGGATGTGGGATACACACGGGATAGTCATGCTTTCCTGTGTTTGATACCATTTTTATCAGGTATTTTTTAAACTTGGGAGGGAAGCGTTACAAGACAGGTTGAGTACGGCTGGGGAACACTGGACAGGTGTGCCTGTGTGAACGGCCCCTTTCAGCCAGTTGTGAAACGTTGCTGAAATGCACCTATCTCGGGGCAAACTGCCAGTCTGAACTCAGCCTTTGTGACCATGATGATTCCTCAGTGCTGCTCCCTTAAGGGTTACCAACTGTTGTTTAGGAAATTCCAGGAGCGTTGGGGGTAGAGCATGGAGAGGTCAAGTTTTGGGGAGGGGAGGTATTGCAAAGGGGTATAATCTCATAGTGTCCACCCTCCAAAGCAGCCATTTTCTCCAGGGGAACTGATCTCTGTCATCTGGGGATCAGCTGTAATTCCGGGAGAGATCCGGGCTCCTCCTGGAGGCTGGTCATCCTAGCCTTGGTTCTAACTGTATATTCACCTGTGTAGCCATGTTGATCTGGAGCAGCAGAATGAAGTTTGAGTCCAGTGGCATCTTTAAGACCACCAAAGGTTTATTCTGGGTATAAGCTTTCATGTGCATGAAGAAGTGTGCATGCACATGAAAGCGTAGACCCAGAATTAAATTTTGTTACTCCTAAAGGTTCCACTGGACTCAAACTTCGTTCTGTTGCCATCTTCAGGTTGGGAAATACCTGGAGATTTGGGGGGGTGGAGCCTGAGGAAGGCAGGGTTTAGGGAGGGGAGGGACTTCAGCGGGGCACAATGCCCTAGAGTCCACCTTCCAAAGCAGCCATTTTCTCCAGGGGAACCGATCTTGGTCATCCGGAGATCCGGTATAATAGCAGGTCTCCAGTCACGACCAGGAGGTTGGCAACCCTAGCTGAGACAGCCAACTCATGGCAGTACAGCAAGGGCTGAGTTAGGGAGCTTTGCTCAGACAGTCAGCATTTTCTGGAGAGGCTGGGGTCAAAAAGTCCCCAAGTCAATTTCAAGTAGCCCGAATAGCAGAAGACCTTTCTCTGCCTGTGTCCCTAGAGAGCTGCTGCAAGTTGGTGTGGGGTGGTGGGGGGACTAACTCTCTGCCTCCATATTATAAGGCTCATGGTCATGCTTCTTTACTTAGGGGCGTGACTGATTCAGTCAGCCTCCTTCAGCCTTAGGGCAGACCTGCTGAAAGGGTCAGAAGGGTCGTGGGTTGTTTACCAAGGGAAAGCTCCAACAGGGCTAGCCCTTTTAAAAGGCTTTTTAAGCCACTCCCCCTTAAGACTTCATCCCTTTGGTGACCTTTACACCCTTTTTTTTCTGCCATTGGCTTGTGTACTTTCCTGAGCTGCAGAAATTCAGCAGGCGCTTTTTCCTGCCTGAAGATGTAGTGGCAGGAGAAGCTTTACCAGGTGAATTTCTGGCTCTCACACAGCCATTAGAGCAGGGGTGTCGAACTCATTTGTCATGAGGGCTGGATCTGACATAAATGAGGCCTTGTTGGTCCAGGCCGTGTGTGTCATAAAATGTAATGCCCAGGTAGTGGAGATATAAACTTTATAAAGGACACAAACACAAAGGGTTTTTTTTACTTAAAATAAAAACATGCTTACAACATTAGCGCTCTTGCAATATTTTGTTTATTTAACAGTGTCTGATAACTGACATCTCTTGCTCTGAATTATTGCATCAAAATGTCTGTGCTGTTGCAATCTTGAGTTGGCTGTTCAGATGTGTATCTGTAAGCAGCAAACCTACAGTTCTGCAGAACCTGGAAGAATAAGCAGAAGACAGCCAGTTCCACTGTTGGCCTGATAGAAGCCCTCCGGGGGCCTGATTCGGGCAACAGGCCGCATGTTTGACACCCCTGCATTAGAGTCTCAAGAGACCTGCCACATATTACAGTGACTAGACCATAACAAATACACAGTGTGAACAGGCTATTGAGCCAATTAGTGAGAATGACTCTTTTCAGTTTTTTAAATCAGCTGTAAAAATATCTTTCCAGCTAAATGAACTGTTTGAAACCTCTGCTTTGTGTGACTATTTACAGACACTGCTCAAATTCTAGAATACCCAAGAAACATGAAATTTGGACAGGCTTTTGCCACCTTTTAGGTGATTGGCGACTATATAATTTCACAAGGATGATGTTGTCAACAATATGAAGTAACCTGATGTGTTTTGACTTCTAACGTAACTTATTCTAGTAGGCTTGACCTTTTCAGCTGTTGTGCAACTCATTTCATCAAGGGAGTTTCTGGATTATTAACTTCCGTCCTGATGAAGATCATTTTTGAAATGGGATTGTTAACTATCTGCCCCGTCTTCTTGCTCTCTAATTGTTGAATATTTGTGGTTACTGGTTATGTATATCATTTATGTTTCTTGGATATTGTCTTTGTTCACTTTGATACATTGCTCTAGAATCTGAGCAGTGTCTGTAAATGATCACACAAAGCAGAGGTTTCAAACAGTTCATTCAGCTGGAAAGATATTTTTACAGCTGATTTAAAAAACTGAAAAGAGTCATTCTTACTAATTGGCTCAATAGCAGGTTCACATAGTGTTTTTGTTATTGTCTGTGCGTATCTCCACACATGGTGCTTTGTTTTGGTTTGTCTAACGTATTACAATGACAGCTGTATGTGGTACTAAAGGAATGGCAGCAGTGGTTGCGGGGCACCCCACATGGTGCATTCAGACATGACAAGAGGTGGCTCCAGATAACTACATTTTGCAGGCTACTCCTCCCCTAAAAGTTCCGGGGGGGGGAGAGACAGGGAATACGTGCAGCTTGAACCTAAAAAGACTACATTGGGAGGATTTCAGGAGATAAATAAGCCCTGGGGAGGCTGGAGGTAGATGCCAGTCTTTAGGGAGGGGATACTGTCAGGGTATCATGGGGCAAACCAACTCCTGGGCCTCCAGTCTGATTAACTCCACCACCACCATCACCCTGTCTGAAACTTTTGCCTACTCTGATTTCTTCCTGCTTTCCTCCACCACAGCCGTTTGCATGTGGGAAATCCTCAGCTATGGCAAGCAGCCCTTCTTCTGGCTGGAGAACAAAGATGTGATTGGGGTGCTGGAGAAGGGGGACCGCCTGCCCAAGCCTGACGCCTGCCCGCCCGTCCTCTACACCCTGATGACACGCTGCTGGGACTACGACCCCAGTGACAGGCCCAAGTTCAAGGAGCTGGTCTGCAGCTTGAGGTAAGTGAGAGGCTGGCCCTGACGACCCCCCACTCTTGGTTTTACAGGCCAGAGTTTGCAGCCCCAAAACATTGAATACTGACGCTTGTACATAAAGTAGGCATGACAGCAAGATTTCCTCTTATTCTGCATAATTCTGCAGTGGCATCCAGTTTTGCATAGTTTAGGGTATGGCTTTGTTTATTTTAAAAACAGCCATTCCCCCTTTTGGCCACCATGGGTGCATTCAAGATAACTTACATTAGATAAAAACAAGCTAAGCAGCAGCAATGAAAAGAGTAGCAAAGCAAACCCCAAACTAGTAAGAAAAAGAGTGGCAGGGAGATAAGTAGAGCGCTTAAACCTCACTTCGAGAGTTATTCAGCCAGAATCCAGATGGATACCGCAATTTCTTTAGGCATTGTTCACACAGTGTGAAACGTGCTACATGCACTCGAAACTTGAGGGCTTCCCCCCCATTAAGTCTGAAATTCTCATACAGCCGCACTCTGCACCCAGTGTTGCATTCCACACCTTTGTCCTCCAGCCGTGGCCTTGCCCAGTTGTCCTGGTGCACTTGGAGGCAGCAAGGTTCAATCCCTGGCATCCCCAGTTAAAAGGATCAGGCCTTTGCCTGAGACCCTGGAGAGCTGCTGCCAGTCTCAGTAGACATTACTAACCATGATGGACCCCAGGTCTGATTCAGTACAAGGCACCTTCATGTGTCTATGTGCTGTTTCCGTGGAATCCTACATTGGGGCAGGAGGTTTTGAACCTGATGTCCAATTAACTGTGGTCCACAATAGTCGAGGCTTGGTGGTCTCTGTGCTTTGAATAAAAGCTGTTAAGAGCTCAGGGGTGGTCTTAGTGATTCCCTGGCCCTGGGCCAAACTTGAAGATGGTGGTCCAGAATACTCAGGCAAGGGGGAGGGTAATCAGTTGTAGGGCAGTGCCCCTCAAACTGCAGTGGTTCCCCTCTTCCAACACTGCCTGAGCCTTGGGCACCCCTGACCACCCTACTACTGGTCGATCGCCTCCCCATGGTATAACGGAATCTCAGGAAGCACCGGGGATCAGTCACAGTGGTGGCTTCCAGGCAGCTGTTTGCAGGGTGGTGGGACCCCCCCCCATGCAGGACCCAGGGCAGGTGCCCCGGATGCCCTGTTGCTCAGACTGCCCCTTTTAGGAGCTTTGTAAGCAGCAGATGGTGCTGTTCCATAAAGCTGAATTGCTTTGTTCCCTTTTTTTCCCTGTTTGATAAAAGCGACATTTACCAGATGGAGAAGGACATCGTCCGGGAGCAAGAGAGGAACAACCGCCACCGTCCCCCCAAAATCATGGAGCCCACCTCTTTCCAGGAGCCCCCACCAAAGGTAAGAGGAACACAGTGGCCTCCTGGCTGTGCTGGCAAACTTGTTGAGATTTCACTGTTTGGTTTCAAAGGGAAAAGGTCATACAAATTTGAGAGAGAGGGGTGGGCCCTGAGCACCTCCAGGGTTTAGAAATGTCTAAATCTCACAACAACTTATGCTGTAGAGAGAATAACACACCCGATCTTCCATTTTATCCAATTTAAATTGATTAAATCAAATAAATAAGATCTTAAAATGATTCCCTAGGATTTAACACATAGGTTGTCTCAAATCAGTGTTTTCAAAACAAACACAGTATCAGCACACACACACAAATACACTTATTCATAATCTTCATTCTTTTTTGCTGATCCAAAAAAAGCAACAGCCAATTTCTGCAAAAATAGCACTTCTTAACTAAACTGAGAGGTATGCTTGGTGGTGGACTTGCTGTCAAGTCATAGCTGATTTATGGTGACCCTATATGGTTTGCAAGAAATTCAGAGGTGGTTTGCCATTGCCTGCCTTTGTGTAGCAACTCTGGGCTTCTTTGGTGGCCTGCCATCCAAATACTAATCAGGGCTAGCCGGGGCCATCCAGTTCAGGGTCAAGTGGTACATTTACCCATATTTATCAACTATATTCAGCTTTTGATTTTTGAGCAGCTATCCTAGCAAGTCTTGGTTATCTTCTCCAGATACTCTCCCCATACCCGTAAAATCTAAAATCATTAAGTTGGATCTTACAAAGTGTGAACACAATTGCCTGATTGATACCAATCATGCCCACCTCCTTCTTTTCCCAGCAAACCCATCTGGAAAACGGGCTGTGGGTCATTGGAGCACTCTGAACAAAAATGCCATGGAGTTGTAATAAGGAGGGGGAATCTAGTGAAGTTGCCCCTCATTGCTCTTCTGCCAGGTAGAAGGGGTGATTTTTACCCAATTTCCTCCCTTCCTTGCATCTTCCATGCCGTGTGGCATTTTGGTCATGAGACTCCTGTGACTTTTAGCATCAGCTTCTCAGAGGTTATGGAGGCGGGAAAGATCCATGCTCGTGAACATCTTCTGTTTGCAGTTTGTAGGATGCTCCCCTCCTTTTAACCTCTGCTACCACATTTGGAGAGATGCACATAGTGGAATGTTTCTAAGCATGGACTCATTAGTCTTAGGTATAAAATAACTGTAACTGCATTATTGTGTCTCACCGAAGAACATTTTAACTATAACCAGCTATTTATACCCACATTAGTTTTGTTTAGCACCTGGATATTTAAAAAAAAACCTACAGAAGATGCAAAATGATTTCCAAATATTGTTTGATTTCCTGCTTTGTTTTTCCAGCCCAGCAGGCCCAAGTACAAGCCACCGCCTCAGACTAACCTACTGGCTCCCAAGCTCCAGTTCCAGGTAAGGACTTCAAGTTTCCCTTAGCCAGAGAGGCTGATGATTTCCCTTCCTTGAACTCCAGTTTACTCCATATGCTGTTCTGATAGGAAGAGGAGTCCCTTGTACTTTATCGTTCTTGCCAAGCTTATGTAGCCAGCGGTACAGACATTACTCCACAGCTGTGGATCTTTCATCACCTTGGTGTTTTTCTGCTGAGTTTGTAGCTGCTGCTTGACGCTTCTCAGGATTTCTACGACAGCCAATGCAATGTGGTCAGTCTGCCCCATAATGGTTTCAGATGCCACACTGGAAACTTGGTTTGAGGCCTTATGCTTGTCATTGAACAAGTAAAGGTTTAATGATCAAATTTAACCATGTAGAAGTGTTGCTGCAGGCTCATTCGCTCTTTGACTGCAACTTTTGCAAGACTGCTTTGTTTAAAGTGCTTCTTGGAATTCCTACATCTCTGCAATGATGTCACAGCACCGGGCATTGTGTGTGACGTTCAAATGTTAAATGCTTTTGGCTCTGAAGAAATACATTCCCTCCATGTTGTAAGGCAGAGCAGAACCTAACTATGCTTCTCTGTTGGCAGTCAGCCCCTGACAACGCACTTCTCTAATGCTGCTGTGTACAGGTGATTTCCTCTTTCAGTAATAAAGACTGTTTTCTCCTCCCTTGAAATGGGATTTACAACTTCTGTTTAAATCTACCATCCCAGCCCAGTCCCTCTGTTACTGGTGGGAATGGTGAGTTTAGAAAGGATGTTTAATAAATCATGTGCACCTGTTGGCTATTTTTATTGGTCGTGACATGATTGTTGACAAAGGACATCTGTTTCCCCAACAATTCCCGCAGTGCAGTTTTTTAGAATTTCTAGTGCTTCTAATTTTTAAAAAACTCTTTTTGGCCATATTGCTTAAACACTTTGGCCTTTCTAGAACAAGGAACCCAAATTGTGCCATCCATGACATGATACACCCTGTCCTGAGCTCCTGTGTGAAGCAGAAGGGCAAAACAAACCTTACTATAGAAGTCTGGGAGCTAGAGCCCTGGTCACTGTCACTGGTGACTTCTAGATTAGGTTGTGATGCCTGGCGCTGTACACAATACAGGAAGGCAAGGTTCCTGTTCACAACCATAAAGGACAAAAATGGGTTCTTTGTAGGTCTTACACTGGACTATTAAAATGTCCATGTAACTAGTATTGCAAAGTGGCTTTCACCCTGCAGGTAATTGATTAAATTGGCCTTTTTTTGGTAACCAGATAAAAGCATAATGCTTCATGATTGCTGCTTGTATCAAGCTGTTTTCTGGTACTGAGCAAGGCCACCCCCTAACAGGGTTTCTAAATGCTGGTGTGAAAACCATAAAATGTCTCATTAAAGGATAAAATCTAGCCTGAATGCAAGTAGGCAAGCTCTTTCCTGTTGTCCAGGTGCTATGTGAAAGTCTCCTTCCAAAGTGTGCTCTTTCTGCTCCTCTGTTTGTGCCTACTGCCTAGCCGTGTCTAGTTTGGTGTCTGTTGCCTTTGCTTCCCCCTCCCTAGGTGCCCGAGGGTCTGTGTGCCAGCTCGCCAACGCTCACCAGCCCCATCGAGTACCCATCACCCGTCAACTCCCTACACACCCCACCACTCAACAGGCACAACGTCTTCAAGCGCCACAGCATGAGGGTAAGACGTGGCTGGCAGGTCGGCTTGGCACACGCATCCCCAAGGCTAAGAGGAAGGTGGGGCTTTGGTGGCCAGTGAGGTGCATGTGTCTGACTGGGTCGATTCTGGTACATTGCCAGCATCAAAGGGTGTTTTGCCGCCTTCTCTGTAAGCTGTTTCAGATTTGCATTCTCCACAGGCAGGAGGGGGGGAAATTCTGACCTGGAAATGCTGAAGAAGAGTCATGTTTGTGAAAGGGTTCCTGACTGCAAGAGAAGGAGGATCTGCAATTGCTGCAGCCTACCTGGGTTTATTTTTACTCCCATTGGGTTTTCAGGTGTCCGCATGAATTGCATGAATGCTGGTGTGGTTCAGGGATGTGAGGATGGAGGTTCCTGATTCAAATGTCACTTCAGTCATGAACTCAGTAGATGCCGATTAGCAAGACACTTCTTTTCCTCAATCACCTTCTTTCCCCACTGCCCCAACTGTGACATAGGGTTACTAATACAGGCCTACTTTACAGGGTTGTTGTTGATACTTCATATTTGAAGCATTTGAAAGCGTTTTATGATGAATATATGGTTATAGCCCATTTTTGAAGGTATTTCAGAGTAACAAGAGTTGTGACAAGGAAACCAGGGTGTCTTTACACACGTTGGAGTACACAGTTTGGGTCCAGGATCCCTACCCAGTGTGAGGCATAACACAATTACATGTGAATTGGGGACTCTTCTCAGTACCTGTGCATGCAGTGCCCACTTAGGATCAGGACTGCAGTTCACATGGAGAAGGGGCTTCAACCTTCCCTCCTGTGCCATTTTCCAGCCTGAAACAGTCTTGGTGGTATGTTCTTGGGCCTGTTGAGTTAACCCAAATGTATCCCAGGGAACATGTGGGTTTCCCCAGAGAGTACCCTGGACCTAACCTGTGTCTTCTGTAATGTGTGAAGCGATCTGGCCTGATGTCACAGAGTCTCATGAAGAAGTGACATCTTAGGGTGATAGGCCAGAACCAAAGTGGGCCAGACTATGTCCAGTCTGTCTTGGTGAAAGATTTTGCTGTTAGCCCAGGGCTGCCAACTCTGTGGAGGTCATTTCCTGGAGATTTGGGAGTAGACCGTGGGAAGGGTGGAGTTTGGAGAGGGAAGGGAGCTTAACAGGGTATAATGCCATAGAGGTTACCCTCTGAAGCTGCCATTTTCTCCCCAGAGAACTGATCTCTGTTGTAATTCCAGGAGAGCTCCAGACCCTTCCTGGAGGATGGCAACCCTGTTTAGCCCCAGCAGCCCTGTGCTCTGGAGTATTGACCCTTGAAGCATCAAGCATAGCCAGGCTTTGTCCTAGGGCTGCCAGGCATAGCCGTCAGTAGGTGTGGGTACTTACTGAGGGGGCCAGAATAGTCATCCCCATGCAACGACACAACTTCTGACACAACCGGAAGCGATGGTGTCACGCTGGGGCAATGCTCTAGTGCTCACTCAAAAACTCTACCGTAGAGTTTTAGGCTGCGTGCTAGAGCATCATCCCTGGCATGGCATCATTAGTCAGGGATGTCAGTTGCAGCCCCCTCTTGTTTGGCTGACCTGTATTGGTCCGTTGCCCAGCTGAACATTGGTAGGCAATGGCCAGAATTCCCACCATAAGTAGGCAAAGGGCAAGCCTACTCTGCCACTCAACTTGCTAGGTGCCATTCCTTGCCTTCCCCAGATGCTGCCAGGCTCTGCCACTTAATTGTCTAGGTACCACCTCGTATCTCCTGTACTCCTTCCTTGGAGTCTCAGGCCTGCAGCTCCAGAGACATGGTTCCCCCCTCACACACAGCAAGTCATGAGATAAGTGCAACATGAAAAAACAATAATCTAGGTGGCCTTCAGCTCTTAAAAGTAATTAACCACGCGAAGTAGCCCAGAAGCTGACCTTTTAGCTGAGCCTCAGGCTTATGAAGACAAACGCAGTGGCTCAGTCCATTAGGAGATCATATTCTAGGCCTTCTGTCCCTTTTATGAAGAAGCTTTGTTTGCCCTCAGCTTCTCCTCTCAAAAACAGGAGAACTCTGTGACTCTCTAAAACAGGAGAACTCTGACTCTGTTCTAAGCTTTTGGCCTACTGTGTTGCTCGGCAACACAGGGCCTGCAGCATTTCATCCTTTTGTGGTGGAATAAGTAGGCCCTAACATGTCTGCTATGTTCACTGTACTTATAGTGGTAGTTGCAAAAAAAAAAAAAAAGCAGGGGTGTTCCATTCCCTCTCTCCCATCAATGCTGATTTCTAAACGCCCCCCTCTAGGTGAGGCTCTTTGCCTCTTACAGCAGCAGTGTGCCAGGTTCAAAAGGGTGTGTGGGGTGCCTTCCCCTTCTAATGGAGTAGTGATGGTTGATCCCGTTGTACAAGGGCTCCACTTGAAAGCCGTGTCTCTTGGTCGGTTTGGAGTATTCCATAGGCAACAGTCCCTTTTCAAGCAGGCTGCCATTCACCAGGTGGAGTTTTACCCATTACTAGAGGGAAGGTGATAGGTGTACAGCATCATCTGTAGAAGAAATTAATTCTGCCTCACTGTGATGTAGCTCATTACCTTTCTCTACTCCACTGTCTCTGCAGTGTATACTAATTCCCTGCCTTAGCACAGTCCCTGACTGCCACTGACTCGCATTGTCTTTCTGCCTCATCTTGCTCTTCCTTCTCTTAGAGTGTTATATGTTTGAAGATCTAGAAGGTGCTGTGTGTGACTCCATTAGTCAGGGCCTTCATTATTGGGGGCGGGGGGGAGAGATAGTAGAAAGATTTATAACACATGGGAGCAGCCCAGTAAGTGATTCTCCCAGTTTTACTTTTTAGATTTATGATACAAATCCTAGCCAAAGACCTCAAAGTGGCAGAGGAGATTCTTGGAGAGACATGAGATCCTGTGGCCCAATTTTGTTTTACAGCCAAGTTAAAGGGAATATGATCAGAAAAAATACAAAATAGCAAAGCCAATCAGGAGATAGAAAGGAGATATAACACTGATACCTCGGTAACCACTGGAACATATCTGTGGGGAAAGGTATTCAAAACACATAGGGAGATTATTTATTTGGTGAGTTGTCTGTTGTGTTCCACCCCACCCACTTCGGAGCATAGATGAATTGTGGGACTCTTTAAGACAAAGCTGCATTCTAGTTTCATTCTGGCTTAATTTCATAGTCACTCTGGGGTTGATTTGGAATGATTCTAGATCCATGAGGCCTTGAATGTATCCTTTGATGTTCCCTCAGGTCATCTTTGAAGCCTTTTGGAATCACTTGTGCAGCCATTTTAATGGCGGGAGAGAGATGAAAAGGAAGGAAAGCAGTTGTGGTTGCCTGGCAAATGCTGGACACACCCTGCAGTGCCTCCTCCCTCTTCCGCCAATTGGGAAGCAGGCCAGCTGGAGGTGAAGTGTAGCAGAACTACCGCTGCAGGTCCAACTCTCTGGAAGGAGAGGCTTATGTTTTGTCTGTGAGGAGCTGCACCTGGGACTCATACTTTGGCTTCTGACTCCTTTGTGTCTTAGTTGTGCCTGAATCAGTCCCATTTCAAAGCTTTCTCCCCTCCCTGGCAAATATCTAGTTAAGTGAGCCCAGTGTGGTCTAGTGGTCAACGCGTTCAAGTAGGAATGGGAAGACCCAGGTTCAAATCCTAACACAACCCTGAAGCTTGCTGGGTGACCTAACCCGGCTCTCAGAGTTGTTGTGAGGATAAAATGGAGAAAGGGATTATCATGTATGTTTCTCTGAGCTCCTTGGAGAAAGGGTAAAATAAAAATGTGATAAATCACCTGTCATCTAGGAAGCACACAGGAGGACTTGGGCCATCAGACTAACATGCCTCATGGGGTTGTTGTGAGGATAAAATGTGTGCCACTCTGAGCTCTTTGGAGGAAGGCTGGGGCAAAAATACAGAAGAGAGATATAACATGAGACATGGCATTACTTTGTGCTGTGTATTTCCCTGTCCATGTGTCACATCGTTGTGGAAAGGACTGTAAGGAGGGAGCTATATGTGGTGGGTGATGATGCCGTGTCACACTTTGTGTTACATTGGAGTGACTGGGAGAGACAACAACGGCAGCAGCTCTGGCTTTCATGTAATATTTAACGCCACCCTTGGGACTCGATAATGGAGTCAGCGTTTAGCAGTTTTCCTGAGATGACAAGCCCTTGCCTACACTGCCAGGGACTTCTACAATGTTTCAGCCTCATCTCCCTACTTGTTCACAGATTGCTGTGGAATGGCAAAGCACACACCTGTCACTAACCAGAAAAGGCAGCCCTTGTGTTGTTTGTATGATCTCTTATCTTGGGATGAAAGAACAATGAGGCAAGACCCCTGGATCTTGTTGATGCTGTTTAAGGATGGGAAAAGGGTCTTGCTGGATTAGATCCAAGGTCCATCTAGTTCAGCAGTGGTTTCCAGCAGGGCAAGTAAGAGACAGCGATCCTGTTGATTGTCAATCAGAAATATACTGTCTCTGAACGTGGAAGTTCAGCTTCCTCACCTCATTTCCAGTACCCTTTAAGGAGAATCAACTGATCCTGTGAACAAAGTTAACATGGGTGTTGTTCTTTTCCCCACAAGGAGGAGGACTTCCTCAGACCCAGCAGCCGGGAAGAGGCCCAGAAACTTTGGGAGATGGAGCGGGCCAAGATGAGGCAGCTTCTTGACAAGCAGCAGAAGCAGATGGCCGAGGATTATCAGTGGCTGAGGCAAGAGGAGAAAGCTCTGGTGAGTTAGCAGCAGAGATGGGCGGGCAACAACCAGGTTGCTCTCCAGCCTTTTTCCTGCTAGAGTCTCTTTGGCAGGGTCATATGAACTGGTTTAACTGAGAGGGATTCAGAGGAGTCACTCTCTAGGAAATATCGCCTTCCCGATCACAATTTTGTTCACGTTCTTGATATTAATCAAGATCCCTCAGAGGAAGAGATTTGTGAGCCAAACCCGATGTTGTCTGGGAGATTTGGGGTTAGGATCTTCTGCAGGGATGACGTGGTGTTCCCAAAACACCCATTTGGAAACTAATCTTATCTTGCTTATCCTGTATACATTGCTCAAGTCGAGCACCTGATGTGATCGCTTCAACAATTCGTTTGCAATTTAAAAAATAGCATTTTGAATGATTTTTTGTTTGTGCAGCAGCAACATTCAGTCACTGTTGATGCATAGTCTCAATTCTGCTTGGATTATATATATGCCCCCGAGGCATCATTCATGGACTGTGCATCCTTTAAGTACAGCGACTTTTGAGTTCCTGCTCTGTTTTTTGTGCCTGCACAGTTGGTGGAATTCATCCTATTGCAACATATTCAGAACATACTGGATCAAACTGCAACTCCCTGGTGGCAGTTGTGAGCACATGTGAAATGCTTTCCCGTTGAGTATGCTTGATATTGGTAGGTGGGCAAAAGCAAAGTGACTAGAATATGAGACAGAGAAGCCATGCCATTGTGGCAAAGCACTTGCAAGAACATACATGCATAGAACATTTGTGCTCTGAATCCAAACACACCCATGAATGAACACAGGCAGGCAGTACCGTTCAAACGTGCCAAGCAGCAGTCCGCCCCACTCCTGCAGGACTGAAACACAGCTTTTTATTTTATTAATTTTGAAGCTGTAATAATGATACCAAATGAGAGAGGGGAGGATGGAAGAAGCAAGCATAAAACATTTACGATCTGTGTGAAAGCATGCATGCGCAATGAAGTTACAATCCAATTTCAAATATTCAGAAAAGTGAAAATTGTTGAAATAGTTGAGCGTGACCGGGTGTCCTTTATTTCCAGTTTATTTATTTGTTTGTTTCCAGTTCTTGTAAACCCTACATAGTTGCCATGTGTTGGCTGCAACTCAATGGCACTTTGCATGAGTGCATGTGCATATACAACACACAAGGTTAACAACCATGTGAGGAGAGGGGCAGTATCTGTACCTGTTTTTCTCCCACTGCAGAGAAGATTGGCTTTGGAAGGGAGTGTATGAACCACAGCTGAGAAACAGTATGAAGGAAAAATTTAAGCTCCCTCTTTCCGATCTTCAGATTTGCTGCTAAATAACAACAAAGAAATTAATTTACCATTCTTGTTCTTCCAAGCAATATCAGCTGGAGGCAGATAATTCCGCAACACCATTTTCAGTCACACCTGAGATGCAGCAGAATTACTTTGACCTCAGAGAAGGTTGCCTGATGTGTCTCTGCATGAATCACCATTCATAGCCTCCTTCCTGCCCCCCCCCAACTGCTCCAGTTGGGAGAAACACCTGGAATAGTGTTTCATCCATTATGAATAAACAAGCCAAGACTGATTAAAAAACACAGGGCTTGGATTCTGTGACATTATTGCTCTTGCACTTCTCTCCTGCTGCTGTGGAGCCTGTCCTCTGCTGTGGCACTTACCTCTTCTGCTTGCACTTCCTTGTGTGTAAAGGATCCTTGCAAAAAAAAATTGGTCCTGTACACACAGATGTGCTGGGGCAGACACAGTGAGCATCGCAATGGAATACAGAGCCCAGACAGAAACACAGGGGGAATGAGGTCATAAGATCCAAGGCCATGAGTTAGGGCTGTTTTTGTGGAACCCTATTCAAAAAACTGAAATCCTACCTATCCGCTGACTGGTGAGAACCATCCAGCTCCCCCTCCCCTTTCCCCTTTCAAATAGAGCTCTTTAGCAACATTTAGCTTTTTCAAAATGATTTTAGCCCCCCTTTGCATACGCTGTGGGGAGGGGAGGCAACATGGTAGAGCCCAGTCTCAGAAGCTAAGCATGGTTGGCACTTGGATGGGAGGCCAAGGAAGGCTCTGCAAAGGAAGCCAATGGCAAACCGCCTCTACTTCTCACTTGCCCTGAAAGCCCCTTGCTGGAGCCACCATAAGTTGGTTACAAATTGACAGCACAAACATATCTACGTTGCACATGCAACTCTTCATCCCGCTAGAGATAACTCTGCAACCGAGACCTCAAGTTGGCTTATATAGCAGTGTAAATTTAGAAAGTCAAACTTTGACATCTGTAGTGTGAGAATTTGAACTGCAACTTTGTAGATGTGTTTCCACCTTAGATTAAAGCTGGTGCCTAATGGCTGTTTGCCCTTCTTCTCCACCACAGGACCCCATAGCCTCCGTGAACAGTGACTCCTCCCCCCCAGTAAGTGTCCACAAAGGGCAACATCTCTGGCCTTGCAATCCTTAAAAAATGTCCTCTGCCGCCTTTCTAAAACTTTATCCCTTCTTTCTTCTTCTGATGGTTCCATAAATAATAGCTTAAAAGTAGATTTTCAAAAGGTCAGTTCCCTGCCATAAGTCAGGGCCCTGTCTCCTTCCCAGTCTGTGGGCTCCAAATTGTTAGAGAACCGATGCACTGCAGATACGTGCCCCCTCGTGTAAACCATTAAAGATGATTTCAGAGCAAATGACCTGATGACTCAGTTCAGACAACAGAAAACCGTGGTTAGGTTGATCCTGTGAACGTGGGCCACTTCACTCACTATTGCGAGTCAAGGTCTGTCAAACCAGGGTCTGAAGTTGATTCATTAACCACAGTTATTACCTGTCCAGAGCAAAGCTGACAAACCAGCATCTGTTGAGGGAAGCCAGGACCTGAATGATTTTCTACAGGACAAAACCTTGTTTCCCAGGCCTACAATAGTTACAGTACACCATGGTTTTGCATTATGTCTGAATCAAGCCAATGTATTTCATGTAAACAGAAGCCACTCTAAAAATGTACAGATGCAGGCATTATGCCAGAATATGCCCCTTTGTCCAGTCTAGCCCCAGGCCATTAAACAAAAGAGCAAAATAATCTGGAAGGATGGAATGCCCCACCACCATCACTTAACTTTTGTGTGAACAGAAGGGGAAGGGCTTCAATTGCACGTTCACCTTTCATGGGATTATTTGTGCTATGTCCTGAGCATTTTCTCCCCGAATAAAAAGTGATGATTTGTGGGAAGATGCCTGACGAAAGCCCCACCCTTTCTGTTCTGTAATTCTATCCCCCACAAAACACACGTGCCTTCCAAGCATCTGATCAGATTTTCAGAGAACGTACGCCAACATCTTTTCTGCAATTTTGTAATCCTTGTATTCCCAGCCTTGGCAGATGTTCTTTGGCAATCCCAAACCTCAGTAGGGCTTCTCTACCCTCCCCTTTCCCACAACCGCACAGCTAGCTGTCTCCCTCTAGGGCTCCTGTATTGCCCTCTTGTAGCCCCCAGGACTGCCCCCCCCAGGGTTCCTGCTGAGAACTCTCAAGATCTTTCAGTTTTACTTGGCACCTAAATGTTAGCACCAAGCAGACATCCCTGGGGAGGGCATTCCAAAGGTATGCAGTGGCCACTGGAATGGCCTTTAACCAATTACCACCCACCTAACCTCCGACACTGGTGGAGTCTCTGATAGGTAGGGGCACTGATAAACACCTGTGTAAATGGGCATGTTTATGTGGGAGAAGGAAGCCCGAGCCCAGCTTCTTCGGAGGTTTCTTGGACAAAACCATCACTTTAAACTGTGCCAGGAAAGAGGTTTTCACTCTTAAGCCTTTCTGCTCTTGCCATTCCCTTGCCTCCCCTCTTGAATGTCTGGGTCGCTGCTGTCTACTTCCTCTACTGTTCCTGAGCATCAGAAGCAGGAACACACCAAAGTGGGGTGGAAAAGGTCTCTTTGACTAGTACCTACAGCTGCAAAAATATATATACCCCCGATAAAATATTACCCTCAACAGCTGTCTGAGATCGCATGATTTCTGTCTCTTTTACTGCTTACCTCCAGCTTGTTTGCCACCCCACTTTCTGCACTGCGTTACAATTTCAGTTTTCAGGGGATTTATTTTTCCTTTTTCAGAAACTTCCTGAGAAGGAGATGGGCTACAGTGAGTATTTTTGCCAATCCATCCCACTGTTATCTCGCATGCAGGAATTCTAGTGCCACAGTCCCGCTGCTGTCTTAACTGTTCAAGATACTGTTTGTTTTTAAATCATTGTTATCTATCCCCCTTCCAATACATTTCACAAATTTAAAAAAAACTTGTTTTCTGCTGCAATTGTCTACAAAAACTACAGTGTGCTTTTTTTAAAAAAAATCTGTAAATATATTGAAATGCCATCTGTTAGCCAGTTGACTAGCCAGATAATTATCAGATTTTGTTTTCAAATCAGCCATCTGAGTAGTAATATTTTTGTGTGTGTCTGTTGATATGTACAGCTATAATAAAAAGCTCTTTGTTTCCTTTTATTGATGGCTTAGCTGAGTTTACAGGGCCCCCCAAGAAGCCACCCAGATTTGTACCACAGGTATGTACTCATATGCCAACCCAAAGCATGTTGCTTCCTTTCCAGTGTAGTGCTGGTCTCTGGTCTGATACAGATACAGTATTCAGGCATAGGGGGTGGGTAAGGTAGATGTCTGCAATATTACAATAAATGCCCTGGAAAACTGTGGAAATTGAGGGCTGAGTGAGCTACTGTCTCAAGGTGTGTTGGAGCACTGAGCTAAGAAGGGTTTTGAACATGGGGTTTCCCCAGGTACTGTGGGCCTGCCTCTCACCAAGGTAGTCATGTATCTCTGCCATTCCACTTATCCTTCGCATAAGGCCAAGGCAATCTACCATCTCCCAGGTAGCCCAGCTGTGTTCAGACAGTTTTTTATATGGATAACCATTTCCTCTTGTCAGGGCTTTTTTTGTAGAAAAAGCTCAGCAGGAACTTATTAGCATAATAGGCCACACCCAACAGCAGAAACTTATTAACATATCAGGCCACACCCCCATGGTACCAAAGGTGTGGTCATCCAGCCACACTCACCTTTTGCTTCTTATTCTGTTTACCTTGTTTGTTGTCAAAACCCAGGGCTCTTTTTGTAGCAGGAACTCCTTTGCATGTTAGACCACACACCCCTAATGTAGCCAATCCTAATGTGTTTCTGATGTTGGGTGTGGCCTGTTATGCTAATGAGTTCCTGCTGGGTGTGGCCAACTCCGTTCCTGTGCATTCCTGCCCAAAAATAGCCCTGCCTCTTGTGAAGCGCCCCCTGCAAGATGAAATGGTACAGCCTGCATCCACCACCATGAGAATGGAGGCCATGAGAATGGAAGGCACGGCGTTCACCAGAAATGTGCAGACTATGCATGCCTTGGCACATAAGTGGACCGCTAGAGAAGTGCTGCCATGGCTTCAAAGTGAGCCCAAAGTCCTTATCCCCAGAAGAAGGCACTTCCTTAACCTCTAAGGACATACGAACGTAAGAGATGTCCTGCTGGATCAAACCAGTGGTCCATCTAGTCCAGCCTCCTCTCTCACACAGTGGCCAACCAGTTCCTCAGAACATGGTTCCCTGCGCGGGCCATGCGCGCCTGTTTCTATTGGGCCCCTTTGCAGGGCAAGTAATTCTGCTGCTTGTCTGCATCAGGTTAGTCTGGCTCATTCACTCACTCTCCATGTGGAAACTATGGTTGCTAACTCCAGCTTAGAAAATTCCTGGAGATTTGGGGACAGTGCCTAGGGAAGATGGAATTTACAGAGGGGAGAGACCTCAGGGAGGTTATGATGTCACAGTCTGCCCTCCGAGGCTGCCCCTTCATTCAGGGGAACTGATCTGTGTAGCCTAGAGATCCGTTGTGATTCTGGGTGGACTCCAGGCCCCATCTGGAGGTTGGTAACCCTAGCAGAAACTCAGCAGAATTGACTCCTTTTTAAGGAGGTTCACCTAGAATCCTGACTCATGCAGAAGCGTAGAGTACGGGCTCCTCTGAGGGCAGATGGCACACCTTTTTACATGCTTTCCTTTTTGGATCTTAGTGTGCTTCTGATTTTCATATTCTAAAATGGTGTCTGGTAGAAGGAGTTTGGGAAAGCCTATTCTAAACGATCCCATCCTTTTCAGATGTCACTTCAGCCAACTCCTACGGCCAACTTTGACCGGACGGACGATGCCGTATACAGTGACGTCATGGACCTGGTGAAGGCCGTTTTGCAGCTTAAGAACGAGGTCAGCAACCATCCACCGGAGCGGTACATCCTGGTTGTGAAGGTAACAGGAAACTTGCCACCACGTTTGGGGCAGCGAGGAACTGGGAAAAGTTCATGGAATGGGACATTTTGGGGGGCGATATTTATTACCCCTGTGTATGGGATCCTGAGGACAAACAGTGGGGCCAGCCCTGGGATGCTCATGAGCTTCCCAGAAGTGTCTTGGTTGGGCTGTGCACAAGACAGAACTCTGGACCGGAAGCATCTGCTCTGACTCAGCACCGGCAGACCTTTACGTGCTTAAGGCAGCTGTGCAGCAAATTAGTCAGAGAGTTGCTGCCATGAACATAAGCCAATTATATCTAGTATTTATAGAATTTATTATTGATCTGTTATTGATCTCTGATCATGTAAAGAGCTTTGTGATGCATTTGGACCCTTCTTTGTTCTTAGAGAAGCAAGATGCTGTTGTGACCAAGGCTGCTTGCTTCTGCTACATCCAGTCTGTAAACTATGCTCCCAGTTTGGCAGAGCCTGTATGCGCCTGTAATCTCTCAGAAGGATTAGCATAGAAAAGCAGAGGGGGGAGGAGGGAGGGAGAAGGGATAAAAAACCGTTACGAAATGTACGGGATAAAAGATAATATGTAATACTTACCAAAAACTATATAAAAACTATATTAAAAAAAAAAAAAAAAGAAGGATTAGCATAATGTGCGCTCTCCTTGAAGACAATTCAGAAGCTTCAGCTAGTACAAAATGCCAATGTGTGTGTAATACCTAACCATACGGCACATGTACTGAGGTGCTTCCCAACAAAATTCAGATGCTGGTTCTTCCCTTTAAAGCCATTCACAACCTGGGGTCCGCATGATGGAAGAACTTGCATCTCCTGTTATAGACCTGCACTGTAGCTCAGATCGGTACAGGTTTCCCTTCTGACTGTCCTTGCTACACAAGCTAGAAACTGGGCATCTTCAGATATTGCACTGACGTTATGGAACGTCTTGCCTGTGGGTGTTCACTAAGCCCCCTCCTTAGTGACCCTTTAGAAAGGCCTGAAAGACTTTTCTTTCTCGAAGAGTATTTTGGTGATAATTAAGCAAATGGAAGAAGTGATCCTGGATTCAAGTTTGTGGTGAAGTGGGGGAAGGATGAGCGGACTGATAATCCTGGTAGCAAAGCCACACATCCAGAGCTACGCAGAGAAAAGCCTTTCTGGCCAACAGCTGTCAGGAGCCTTGACTTGGTGCTTTTTGTCCTCCCCTGGCAGAATGTAGGTCTCTCTCTTCGGAAGCTCATTGGGAGCGTAGATGACATTCTTCCGGCTTTGCCCGCATCTTCGCGTCATGAGGTGGGTCTCAGCAGCAAGTCCTCTTTCTTGCCATTGGGTGAGGCTGCCCCACGGGAGCCTTAGAAAGCTGTCTCAAATCGTAGGAAAGTACTCGATTTCCCCAGTGTCAGAAAAAGCATTAGAAAACCAGGAGGATTGCGGGGGGTAGGCCGCATCGATACGGGAAACAGATGTGGCCATCTGATCAGCCCTTTTAAATGCGATAGGGAACAATGGTGAAACCCGATCAAATGACCATGTGATCACAGCCGCAGAGGGCCTGTGCTTGCTGGGAATCCTTCTGAGATATCTCTCCAAGGATAATAATAAAGTGCTATCAAGTTACAATTGACTTGTGGTGTTTTCAATGCAAAAGATGAGCAGAGGTGGTTTGCCATTGCCTTCCTCTGCATGGCAACCCAGGACTTCCTTGGTGGTCTCCCATCCAGGTACTAACTAGGGCCAACTCTGCTCAGCTTGAGGAGCTCAGGCTAGTCTGAGCTATTCAGACTGCTGTCTCAAAGCATACACATGGCACAACCTGTGTGCATTAATATTCTGTGTGGACTTCCTACCTCAGAGGCCATAGTTCAATAGTGGTAGACTTGCTTTGCGTGGAGAAGTTCTCACCCTCGGCCCAGGCATCTTCTGCTAAAAGGAGCCTGGATTTCAGGTTCTCTTGTCTGGCAGCTTGGAGAGCCACTGCCAACCAGAGTGGGCAATTGTGAGCCAAAAGGGCCAATATCTGACTCAGTGTGGTAGCTTCCTGTGTTCGTCCATTAGCAACGGCAGTGAAAAGTTCTGCCAAGCTGCAGCCAATTTACAGGGACTCCACAAGGTTTTCAAGGTAAGAGATGAACAGGTGGATCGCCATTGCCTGCCTCTGCATAGCAGGCAGGGCTGAACCTACTTAGCTTCCAAGATCTGACAAGATTTGGCTAGTGATAAGTGGCTGCTAGGGCTGTGGTGGCTCAAGTGGTTAAGACGCTGAACTGCAGACCAGAAGGTCAGTAGTTCAGCAGTTCGAGACCTGAGTGCTGCATGACGGAGTGAGCTCATGTCTCTGGTCCCAGCTCCTGCCAACCTAGCAGTTTGAAAGCAAGAAATTGCAAGTAGATAAATAGGTACCACTTTGGTGGGAAGGTAACAGCATTCCGTGCACCTTGGTGTCTAGTCATGCTGGCCACATGACCATGTCTGGACAATGCTGGCTCTTTGGCTTAGAAACAGAGATGAGCACCGGTTCCCTAGAGTCGGATTCAACTGGCTTTGGAGCAAGGGAAACCTTTACCTTTACCTAAGTGGCTGCTAATCAGTTCATGAATGAAGAAAAGTCCATATGGATTTCAAATCCCGTCATAGCACCTTCTACACGTTTTATCCTAGACGGTAACCCCAACCCACTCTCATGGATCACGGTAATACATTGCTTAGACAGAAGACTTGTCTCCAAGTGCCCTGCTAGAAAAAGGAAGGGGACTTGCTTTGAGGTGTGCTTTGAGCTAACCTGCTGCTTGTGTGTGTTCTATTTCCCCCTTTGGCAGATTGAGGGTACTCAGAAACTCCTAAACAAGGACCTTGCTGAGCTGATCAACAAGATGCGCTTGGCCCAGCAGAACGCCATGACCTCTCTGAGCGAGGAGTGCAAGCGCCAGATGTTGACGGCCTCCCACACCCTGGCCGTGGATGCAAAGAATCTCCTGGACGCTGTGGACCAAGCCAAGGTGCGAGCCAACCTGGTGAAGGTCTCTTTTGAGTGACTGAGAGAGCTGGCCTTTAAAACACACACACAGACACACACATATATATTTATATATATATATAAACCCCTCCAGCTCCCCTGACCCCCGTGCAACAAAAACTCTCGCGTCTTTGATTTTGTCATGTCTGTCTTCTGAGAACAAAGGCGGAGACTCCTGAGAGAAGCCGTGCTCAGGGCAGGGAAGAGACTTCTGTCTTCTTGCATCCCGTAGAACGTGCTGCTAAGGGCAGGGGGGGATACGTGCATTAATGACCCCTGTCCTCTGGTGGGGGATACTTAAGGCCATGCAGTGGGGGCTTTCTGAACCTGCACCACTAATGTTTTCACAGAAAGTGGGTTCCTGTGTTATGGTCTGCTTCCTTTTGGGTACCTGCGACAAGGAGAGGTACCATCTAGCTGGCGAAGCAGATCAAAGGCAGGTGTGGGTGGGGGGCTCGCAGGCCCCACGCTGTTCTCAGGGTAAGCCAGGGAAGAGTGGGTCAGGGTTGCTCCTTGGTTGTTCCAAGGGGTTTTAATGGCCAACTGGGAAAAGGAGACTTGCTAGGCGAGTCCCTTGATTGAAGAAATTTCCCATTGGGGATACTGGTTTGTTGGAAGAGACTATTTTGCTTCTTTGTACATTGTATAGAACAATTTATTTAACGACTAACAACTGATTTGTGAAGCCCCCTCCCTCCCTAATCCTTTCTTCCTTTCTTCCTCCCTCCTGCTTCCCAGACTTAATTTGAGATGAAACCATGTAGGGGGAATCAATGGATCTTTGAATGAGGTAGATTTGAAAGGAAATATAGAAAAGATGCTCAGATCTGAAGTTTCAAATAAGAACATAAATTAGTGAAACCACACACAAACAGCCCCCCATGCCTTCAACGAAGCTCGAATCTGGAAACTGATTTAGATTTTTTAAAATATGAGTTGAATTCCCCGGCAGGGTTTTTTAGAGATCAAAAAGGGCTCACGGCCTTGAAACTCAGGCTTCGCTATGGAACAGAAGTTTCATGGAAACCATTCAGGTTTTTGCAGCTTTGAAGCCAGTCATTCTTTTTTAAAAAAGCAATTGTCTTGAATGCAGGATCCACTTCCCTCCCCAAAATTCAGAGTCCATGTGCTTTCTCTCTTGTGCCTGAGAAGTCGGTTGCTTTCCTTTTCTTAAAGAAAAGAACTGGAGTGAGGTCAGCTGCTGACCTTAGCTTCTTTGTAATATTATCTCGTGTGTTTAGAAAAAGGCAACTATACCAGAAACCTTTTTTGTTTGATATGATCTGTTGATTTTAAACTGAACATTGTATGTTTTCTGGGGCTATTGCCACACTCATCTTAACAAAGCTGTTATTTTTTGCTTGAGATAAACGAGGTAACCCAGTTCTCTGGCTGATCTTCTCTTTCTTTGTTGAGGATTAAAATTGGTTCTTGACACAGTCATGTTATTAGTGTACCGAGGTCCCGGTCACACGTGCTAGATAACGCGGCGGGGGGAAGCGAGGCTATTTGCTCTGTAGCAATTTGACCCACATTTGCGTGATCACACAGTCCGTGGGAGCTGCGAGGGCAGCCCGCCACTGCATGATCAGACGCAAACCACAGGTGAATCGGGGGTGTGTGTGTGTTGGCCACGTGTTTCCAATGTGCTTAAATGGGGGGTCGATGAATCGCATCTCCACACTGAGGGCTTCCTATGGCAGTACGTGATGATGCGCATACTGGGAAGGAGGGGGGAACGGCACAGAGTCAGGATGGCCTAATCAGACCATCCTGATGCCATGAGAGTGCGCTGGCATGATCACACAGGAGAAAGTCCGTCTGTGGCCCATAGCAACCCGTTTAATAGTGGACTTTCCCTAGTGTCTTTTAACTCCGCTCTTGCGGTGGAGCAAAACGGGTTGCTGACGGATGCGGGGCACTGGCCAGATGTTCATGTCTGATTGCACCCATTAAATCCGCCCGGCATTTGCGCCTGTGGCACGGCTAATTGTGCGTGTGGTCGCAGCCATACGTAGCTATTTGTGGTTCCTCTTCTTCCACCTCCATTTTATCCTCACAACAGTGTCAGTTCACTTGGCTGTAGGAGGAGGAATCATCCTATGAGGTAAATTAGGCCGTGCAAGAGAATATCACTCAAAAGAGCTTCCTGGGCTCCCCAGTTCTAGCATTACCATCAAACTACTGTGCTAGCCTGGCTCTGTGTGGCTCAGAGAGAACATAGCTTAGTTTGAGAGCCTGTGGTTTGCATGAAGAAGGTCCTGGCAAGTCCAGCTTCAGAGAGGAAAAGGCCATAGCTCCATGGTAGAGCATATGTTTTGTAGGCTGGAGGTCCAAGATTCAATTTCCCATTAAAACGATTACAAGTGCTGGGTCTTGGGAAAGGTCTCTGATGCTCTGCCGCCAGTTGGAAGAGATGGTACTTGGCGTGATGGTTATAAAGCAGCTTCATGTATTCGTGAGCCGTTTCCAAGACTGCAGTGTTATGTACAGTAAGATGGGAGAAAGTTCCACTGAACTCAGGGGCAGTGTTCCAGTCTTGACTGTGCCAGAGTTTCACTTAGGAAAGCTTCTCTCTCAGCCTCAGCATCCCTCTCTCCCCACCCCCCCCACCATTTACAACATGGGACTAATCATATCGGCCTGCCTTTCAGGACTATTGCAAATTTCAACAGGATAATGTGAGCGAAGTGTTTTGAATGTTGAAAGCACTACAAAGATACTGACTGTATTATTATTATTATTTATTTTCTTTCAATGATTTCCCCCCCATCCTTCATCCCTTCTCGGAGCCTGATTGCTCTGTGATCTGGCAGCCTCCTTACTGCCTTTTACGTATGGTTGTTGTTGTTTTTTTAATTTTGAACCCATTGAGGAAAGGACAAATCTTTCCATTCGTATATTTTCTTTTCGTTATGTTTGGATGTGTCGATTCACTTTGCTGTGGGAGAAGGACCCCAACTTCACAAGTATTGTGCACTTCCAATGTACTAGGTAGATAGAAAGCTTTAACTTCCAGGTAGGTTTGTGCCCCAGCCTCTCTCAGGGCTGAAATTCAGTGGGCTGGATCTGCCTGGGGCATGCGTGGGTTGGCTCTGCCCGGGCCATGGCACCGTGCCCAGAGAGGGGCTAGCATTCCCCAGTGGTGGTGCAAGCCAATGATGTGATCAGACTGCACTGGTCTCTCCGGCCACAGAGTATGGGCCACTGGTCTGCCACTGCCAAGCAACACCATAGCAGGATGTGCCTGCGCACGTACACCCCTCAGCATTGACCAGCCAAGTCTGAGAGGTACGTTCAGTCCGGCACATCATCAGTGCTCCATATGTGTAGGAGTCCAGTCCAATGTAGGTGATGCTGGAGACTTCTTCCTGAAGGGTGTTATAAGTACTGGGATGCGGAGCAACTGCTTCTTGTATCCCCCCAATGAAATACATCAGCCTCTGTCCCATGGAACAGCCTCTTGGATTCAGTGCATAAGACGAAAGAATTCCTAGTGTGCACCATGAGGAAAAAAGGAGTTGAATGGTACCAGTAGTATAACAGAAGCAAAGCGGTTGCTATGGAAATGACCACAGAAATCAAATCAGATGTAATTACTCTGCGGACGGAGGAGGAGATGTGAAAAGGCCTTATTATTTTTTAACAAATGCAACATTTTATAAGTACAATCGGAAGGGGGGGGAAGGGATTATGTATCCTCCATGCTGTTCTACAGTGGATGGATAATACTTTGCAACACGACCCTGCCCTCAGCAACCTGGCAATTTCCCTCTGTGGCCATCTTTTTGAGGCGATGTCACAGGATGACAGGCCATATCAAGGGCAAACAATACGAGGACATCTGCCTGGAAGACCGTCAGAAGGGAGCCTCAGCAGGGCAAAGTAAGATTAGAACACTGGACTGGAATCTGGGAGGTCTGGGTCAAGCCCCTGCTCTGCCATCAAGACCACTGGGGTGGCCTTAGGGATGGAAATGGGGAGAGGACGACAGTGCATTCCACCCTGAGTTCCTTGAAGGCCGGAGGGGGGGACGGGACAGAAATGGACTAGGTAGATAGAAAAGGGGGGGACACAATGATCCAAAGGGGGTCAGGAATAGTGGCTACTTTCTCCCATTACCTCCATGAGATTTTTATTAGGGCTGGATGAAAACATGGACCTCGTTCCAGAAAATGTTTTCGAGCTGCTCATTTCAACCATTGTTTTGAGCACTTCGATGCAAAGCCGTCCTCCAGGGCATGGGCAGCAGCAAGTGCCACAAAGATGAGGCGGCCCGTCCCACACCACCACCCCTTTGCACAGAGGAAGGAGCACCCCATGCAAAGGAAGGCTCCATGTTCCGATACTCCTCTAAACTTTGCATTATTTCTCGTGGGGCGTGTCTTTGGGTGTGCACCACCATGCGAGGGAGCACCGGCCCGGCTGGCCTAGCAGTGGGGCCCCGCTTCTCTAGCCCTGAACCCCGGTGGCTGATCAGGAGAAGGGGAGCTGGAAGCCGGCATGATGAATGTGGGAGAGGGGGATTTTTTTTTTCTGTCGAGCTGTGCCCACTGGCAACTTTCATGGCACACATAGCATCCAGAAAATTTGGCACAGAACTAATAGATACGCAAAGCTTTCTTTCCTCTTTTTTTTCAATTTCAAAGCAGGACATCTTTTTCATTCTTCAAAATTCCTCTGTGCCATCTGGGATCCTCAGTGGCCTGTAACCGGAGCTCTGTGTGTTTTGCAAACATGCATTTCTTATTCAGATTCTTGGGATGGATCTCAGCTCTTTTTAAAAAAAAAAAAAAAAGCACCATGCAGCCTTGGGATGCGGAGAACAGAGTAAAACAGTGTAGGCAGCATTTGACCATCTCTTAGAAGCAAGAGGAAAGCTTTGCCTCTCGGTATATGTGGAGTACACAAGCCTCACCCCACTCTTCCATGGGCAGCACAGAGTGGTTCATGTGGACTCCCATGGGACTTTTCCCAGTGTAGACTGTAGGTTGTGGGTGCACATCGGAGCTCATCCAGTGTGGCTCCAGCCCTGGAATTAGCAGATCATGATTGACTACTGCACCACATGATAAGGGAGTGGATGTGCTGAAGATAGATTGCTAGGGAAGCTGGTTCGTGAAATTCAGTCACACTTTGCCATAACCCGGAAATGGAACCCAGAAATGGGGCTATGCAGATGAAGGGGCAGGTCTATGCAAATAAGAATGGGTTTAATGCTAAGTGGCTAGGGTTTACTGGAGGTATGGAGCACAGGGCTGCTCCACTGCCAGTGCAAACGCTTCTTCTCCCCGTGCAGCACAGGGAGAATTGTCATCTCGTTCGGAAGCAGTCTAAGATCTGGGAGACCCAAGTTCATCTCCTGACTCTGCCACGGCAGCTCACTGGCTGACCTTGGGCCTGTCACTCGCTCTCAGCCTAACATACCTCAAAGGGTGAGGATAAAGTAGAGGAGAATTATGTACGTTGCCTGAACTCCTTGGAAGAAGGGCAGGATTTAAAAAAAAATGTAATAAACACATACATCATCGGTAGCAGCTCATAAAAGTTTTTCTTAGCAAGCCGAGGCTCTTCGCCAGTCTGCAAATTTCCCTCCCTGCCCCATTACAGTAGCAGTAACACCAGGCAAGTTTAAGTTTTAAAGATTATTCAAGTTCCCAGTCCCTATTATTGTTACAATAAAAAAAAATGCCTGGCTCTACTAGCTGAGAAAGGATCCAACTCCAGGTAAGGAGGAGCCTCAGGTGAGAGATGCTTCGTTCTGATCTGGGATCCTCTTGATGATGACAGCTTAGTGGGGAGCCACCAGGTCGGAGAAGAAGAGTTTGTGTGGCGGTTGCTGTGGAGGCTCGTGGTGTTGCCCTCTGTGAGGGAGTGGACTGCTCCTCAGCTACCCGGAGGCTAGATCATGCCGGCCAGGAAAGGTGGGAGGAAAAGTCCAATTGTCCCCAGCAAGCAGACGATGATGAACATCCAGAGGAAGATGCGGTCTATCACCATTGCGACGTACTTCCAGTCTTCCTTCACCTGGGAACACATGATGAGCATTTGTTGTATTATGCAGGCTGTGGAAACAGGAGGACCCCCCCCCAGACTATCTGCTCCCCTAAACTTTCTGCTTTTGCCTAGGCTGAAACACTCCCAGAACTCAACTTGGGCCTTGCCAAGTCCCTGTACTCTGAGGAGGGGAGGGTGATTGAAACTTGCAGGCTCCAGGGTGAGAAATTTTAGAGATTTTAGCCTGGGGAGGGACCACAGTAGGATATAATGCCGTAGAGTCCATCCTCCAACACAGAGTATAAAACGCTGTTAAAAAGTTAAAAGGGAGTTCCGCAGGTGAGGTGCCACACTGTGCCAGACAAGGAGTCTGACACATGCAAGGCCAGGGGCTTGTGAAGAGGACGTCGGGGTTCACTGCGGCTGGAGAGCGTCCCTGTCTCTTCCCTCCTGCCCTCAGACTCCTCATGCTGCTCCTTAGAAGAACAAACTGCCAGATGACCCGGATCATGGCTGCTGCAGTGCTGCATCTTTCCCTGCTGTCCTGCTCCCTCCCATATGAATCTGCATGCAGGCGCAGCAGAGGACGGGAGTGCAGGAGTGCCTAAAATAAACCTTGTGCGCATTTTGCTATGCAACTGCCACGCCAGGTCGGAACAGCTGTGCTGAATCCATGCCACGTGCACATGAAAGCCCACTAGCAGAGGCCCTACTGTACCACCACCGAGTTGCTGTCTTTGGCAGTGGATTCTATCAGGCTGTGAGCTGGCCCTGGAAGGACGATCAGGCGACCTGAAGAACAGGTTATGAAAGGCAACAGTACTATCCGGAACTTATGCTGATGGGTTATGCTGGTTTATGGAATCCCATCTTGGATTGATAAGAGCTTATTATTCAGAGCTCCGGCACTTTCTTTGTGGTTGACTGTTTTAATTGATAAGAGCTGTTTTAATCTGTTTCAGCTGTTGAATCTTGGCCTATGCCTCTTTCATTAGCTGCCCTGAACCTGTTTGGGGAGGGCGGGATATAAATCTAATAAATAAATAAATAAGATTGGTACAGAAGGTACAACTGGCATCTTACTCTGATAAAAAAGGTCTCTCTTCCCCGGCCAGTTGCAAAATATCCTTCCTACACTCACTGCCCTCGTACCACCTGTCTTCTTAAGTCCCTCTGCTGGCTCCATGTCATGTGCTGTAAGAGTTCAGAAATCTGCCTCTCTTTAGACCTTTTCAGGGAGTATCCCGCCATGTGTATCAGGAACATGTGCTACCTGTGATCCTCCTGCTACATGCAGTGGCTGTTTCACAGGATACGTGTAGTGCCAGTGTCAGACAAAATGGTAACCATGCATATTGGGGGGATCAGAAGCAATGCTCCCTCTAAGCTGTCGAGTCTTGTGAGCAAAAATTCCACTTTGTCAGCTACTGGCATTAAAGTTGTGAGCGAGCGATTTGGCTGCTGCATAAATTAGTTTGCTCTGGAGCCCTCCTTCCTGAGCGAAGACAAGAATGCTTTTTTTAAGCCAGAGGCTAAAAAACTGTGAGCTAGCTCATGCTAACTCAGCTTAGAGGGAACACTGATCAGAAGTAGTGTGATACCGGAAAAGGTTTCTTCCCTATTACGTAAGCTTCTAAAAAAATGTTGGGGTAAGTCCACATCTCATGCTTTGCATGAAAGGGGTCTGAGTTCAATCTCTGGCACCTCCAGTTGAAAAGATCTCGTGGAAGATCGGGAGAAGCATGTGGAGAGCCACTACTGGTCACGGCAGATAGTTCTGGGCCAGGAATCTGTTTCTGTGTAAGACAGTTACACGGGCTTGTAGGAACTGCTTTGCCAGAAAGTCCGAGATGCCATCTAGTCCAGTGTTGTGTTTTCGAAAGCAGCTGGCCAGATGCAATTGCAGGAAGGCAGGAAAGCAATTTTTCTCCAGGCCAGTTTGGCCAGGGATCCTGGAGTTTTTTTGTCATCTTTTAGACCCTGGAACAGGGGTCACTGGGGTGTGTTGGGGGGGAGGTATTTGTGAAGTTCCTGCATTGTGCAGGGGGTTGGACTAGATTACCCTGGAGGTCCCTTCCAACTGCTATGACTCTATTCTATTGCGGCTTTCTTCCGTTGCTTGATCTCTTTTCACTTACATTCCTTCTTGAACACACACGAATCTGCTTTGTGCAGAATCAGATTTGGCCTATCACAGTAATGTCTACTCTGATCTGCAGTGGTTCACTAGGTTCTCAAGCCAAGGTCTTTCAGATCACCTTCTACCTGATCATTTCAATGGGAGATGCTGGTGGTTGAACCTGGGGCCTTCAGCACACAAAGCAGATTAGACAGGTCCTTGAAGGACAGGCCTACCTCTTAACCAAGGAGGAACTGCCATAGACAGTGACCGTATGCCTCAAGAGTCTCAGATGCTGGGGACCGCCAACAGAGGAAGGCCATTTCCATCCTGTTATAACTGAATGGTTCTGGAGATACCTGGCTGGTCTCTATTGGGAACAAAAGTTTGGACTGGATGGACCATGACTCCAATACAGTGAGGCAGTCCTGAAAGCCAGCGACTCACCGAAAAGTCTGCGTCCTCGGCCCGCAGGTGGTTGGCAATGTAGTGCACCCCTTCCAGGGCCTTCAGGATACTTGGCGAGAGCTGCAACCCTTGGTCAGAAGACGGCAAACCCTCTGTTTTGGTGGACGGGCGCTGCACCACTTCCACAAACCCCCTCCCCAGGTGACGGGCACAGGTGTAGCGGTAATGGAGGCAATGGCGGTGACAAGTGCCTTGGAGGGGCAGCCGGCCTGCAGGCATCCCCTCCTCGTTGCTGTCCTCTTCATCGTCCCACTTATCGTCAACATCGGTCTCCAGCCAACACCGGGATGTGCTGAGATTGGCAGGAGGCATGTCGTACTGCCCAATCACCTCCTCGCTGGCCACCCTCAGTGCCGGGGCAAGCACCGGCGGCCGTTTCATGAACAGCCAGCGGGGGATGAAATCCAGGAAGACGGTACGGACCCACCGCGGCATCTTGTGGGTGCTGGGCGAGCGGTGGTGGACGTTGAGGACAAAGACCGTGATGACGATGGAGAGGGTGACGAAGATCATGGTGAAGAGCAGGTACTCGCCTATCAACGGGATGACGAGAGAGGTGGATGGGATGATCTCGGTGATGAGGAGGAGGAAGACGGTGAGGGATAACAGGACGGAGATGCAGAGGGTGATCTTCTCCCCGCAGTCAGAGGGCAGGTAAAAAACCAACACTGTCAAGCAGGAAATGAGAAGGCAGGGGATGATGAGGTTGATGGTGTAGAACAGCGGCAGCCGGCGGATAATGAAACTATACGTGATGTCGGGATAGATCTCAGTACAGCAGTCGTATTTCTTGGTGTTGTAGGTGCCGACGGCATTGATAATGGCCCACTCCCCGCTTTCCCAGTAGTCTTTCAGATCCACATGGCGCTCCATGCTCTCCAGGTCAATCTTGGCCTTGTCGTAGGTCCATGACCCAAACTTCATTTTGCAGTTCTGCTGGTCAAAGGGGAAGAAGGTGACATCGATGCTGCAGGAGCTCTTGTAGATGGCTGGCGGCACCCACTTCACACTGCCGTTAGAGAAGAGGTGTGCCTTGGTCATGTGGGTCACCGCAAATTCCCCATCTGCACTAAAAGGAAGAGGCAGAATATTAGTGGGAGGAGAGGACACGGCTGTAAAGGGACCCAAACACTTGTGTCACTCCAGACCTGCAGAATTATGGTGGCTCAAGTGGTTAAGATGCTGAACTGCAGGCTGTGGAAGGTCAGTAGTTCAGCAGTTCAAGACCCGAGAGTGCCACATGACTGAGTGAGCTCCCGTCTCTAGTTCCAGCTCCTGCCAACCTAGCAGTTCGAAAGCAAGAAATTGCAAGTAGATAAATAGGTACCTTTAGTGGGAAGGTGACAGTGTTCCGTGCATCTTGGTGTTTAGTCACGCCGGCCACATGACCATGGAAACGTCTTCGGACAGTGCTGGCTCTTCGGCTTTGAAATGGAAATGAGCACCGCAACCCTAGAGTCGGATTCAACTGGTTTTCGAGCAAGGGAACCTTTACCTTTACCTTTAAGCTTTATTAAGTCTAGAATCCACTTCCTTGGATGCATGGCACAGTCTCCTAAATAGAATCACAGAGTTGGAAGGGACCTGCAGGGTCTAGTCCAACTCCTGCACAATGCAGGAAATTCACAAATACCTCCCCCTCCACACCCCCAGTGACTGCTGTTCCATGCCCAGACGATGATAAAAAACCTCCAGGATCCCTGGCCAAGCTGGCCTGGAGAAAAATTGCTTCCTGACCCCAAAGTGGTGATCAGCATTTCCCTGGGTGCATAAGAAACGGCCACAAGAACTAAGCACTGATGCAACCCTTCCTGCCCTCCCTCTTATGATCTGCCTGTGTGCACAGAATCAGCATTGCTGTCAGATGGCCACCTTGGCCTCTCCTTAAAAGTCTCCAAAGAAGGGGAGCCCACCACCTCCTGAGAAGGCCTGTTCCACTGAGGAACCGCTCTGTCAGGAAGTTCTTTCTCATGTTTAGCCCAAAACTCTTTTGATTTAATTTCAATCCGTTGGTTCTGGTCCGACCTTCTGGGGCAACAGAAAACAACTCCACACCATAGATAGGTATGAACACAGCAAGAAAGGTGGGTGGGGGGGATCATGCTTGTGCTTTACAAAATGTGGTTAAGCAATGCAAGCCATAGCAGCAATCCATCACTGTAAGGTGCTCTCAGCCATGACACTCTCCAGCCTTCACCTCCCCCTGTCCTCTTACATATTAAGGGGGGAAAAAATCTCCAAATCTCCAGTGAATAGGGAGGCTGTATGGTGCTTTCTGTTGCTCTCACCCTGCAAGGGATCTGTGTTTCTCATTTGGCTTAATGGGCAATTTGGGATAGATTCTGTATTTCCATGAAGCTACAAGGAATGGATGGAATTCAGCTTCCCAGGAAATGTGCTGTAAGGTGACATCACGCCAGCAAAGAAGTGAAACTAATTGCCTGTTTGCATTCCTCGGATGATGCACCCAAGATCCGAACTTAACACCGTGTTCTGAAGAAACTGCCTGATTTGGACTTCTTTGGCGCTCCAAAGGCTTGCACAGAGTTTTATGTCAATTTGTCTGGTTCTAACGAAAGCTTTATGTGGATCTAGTTCTTGTTTTCAAATCAATAGATCTTAGTCCAGAACTGGAGAAATAGTGTAATTACCCATAGGTACCACTTGATGGCAGCAAAAGTGCAAGAAATGGGTGGTGGGAAGCAACAGCCGTAGCTTGTGCTCCAGCCAGTTGAGAATCTTGCATGAAAATGGTCCAGCTAAGCACTCCTTTGCTGCGTCTGTGCATTGCTCTTTCCTCAAGGCAGCGCTTTTCAGGTGTTCCCCAAAAATGTGATACTGTCCCTTGGGTCTGCTGTATGGAATTCGATTCCACAAGGCACTTACTTACTGGATGTTGCCAGTGGCACACTTGTCCTTTCCCCCCTCTCTAGTTCCCCCTTTTGAACCAGTCCTCATACTCAAGAATATGCCCAAATCAGAAGGAAGAAAAGTGGTGCAGGCAAGGTTGCAGGCTTTGCTCAAGGCCCCTTCTTTGTGACATGCGAGAACATAAGAAGAGTCCTGTTGGAACAGACCAGCAGCCCATCATGCCTTGTACCCAGTTTCCAACAGCCAACAGACTGATGCTTCCGGGAAGCCCACAATCAGGGTTGCCAGCTCTGGGTTGGGAAATATCGGGGGGTGGAGCCTGGGGAGGGTAGAGTTTGGGGACGGGAGGGGCCTCCGCAGGGTACGATGCCATACAGTCGACCCTCCAAAGCAGCCATTTCCTCCAGGGAAACCAATCTTGGTTGTCTAAGGACAACTGTAAGAGCAAGGGATTGCCAGTTGCCATCTGGAGGCTGGCAACCCTACCCCAATTCAAGGCATAAAGGCATCAGGCCTGCACTGTTTTGGGTCCTCAGCACTGTATGCACAGAGGTACACCGCTTCTGAACACGGAGATATCAGGCCCACCTGTGATCGGACCGCTCGCATGTCATGACTTTGTCCAAAATGCTCTTAAAATGTACACAGAATGGATAAATACACCTCCACAAACACACACACACTTTCAGCAAATAGCTGCCTTGAATCTGCAAGCTACCTAGTTCATCCGAGCACATGGTCAGTTTCCAATCTGAGAGGGGACATATTTATTCAAAATTTCTATGCTGCCTTTCCACCCAAGGCAGCGAACATCAAAACACTGGTAGTGAAAAGTGCCGTCAAACTGCAGCTGACTTCCGGCAAGCCCTAATGGGGTTTTCAAGGCCAGAGACAGGACAGAGCTGGTTTGCCACTCCCTGCCCCTGTGTGGCAACCCTGGGCTTCCTCAGCGGTCTCCCATCCAAGGACTGCCCAGGGCTGACCCTGCTTAAGCGTCTGAGGTCTGATGAGACGGGGTGAGCCTGGCCCACCCAGGTCAGGGCATCAAAACATTTAAATGCTTAAAAAAATTTTATTTATTTTACTAAATTAATACTCCGCCCTCCCCACGAACAGGCTCAGGACGGCTCACATTGGTTGGTCCACAGTGACCATTAAAATCTACATAAAATCATTTAACCAGTTCAATTACAAAAAATAATATAATCATAAAATTGCAGAGTGCTGAACAGTGTCATTGATTAATTAAGATGGCGTACTAAAGTGCGTAAGTACAACAACACGCAGTTTTCCAGCTCAGTAATCTTCCTAAGTTGCACAACGGCACAGGCCAGATCATGTTAACATTAAGGGCCAGGATCGACACTATGAATTGTTGATGGTAGTAGTGAGGCGGCTCCTTAGTTGAAGGCCTGGTGGAAGAGCTCCGTCTTGCAGGCTCTGCAGAACTGTAAAAGGTCCCACAAGGCCCTGATCTCCTCTGGGAGCTCGGTCCACCAGTAAGGAGCTGCCACCAAAAAGGCCCTGGCCCTGGTAGTGGCCAGCCTGGCATCCTTGGGGCCCGGGAGGGTCAATCGGTTTTGAGACCCCGACCGTAGTGTTCCCTGGGGTATATATGGAGAAAGGTGGTCCCTCAGGTATGTTGAAATAAATTAAGGCAGGAAAGAGGAGGAGGAGGAGGTGGCAGCGGTTGGATTTATACCCCACCCTTCACTACCCAAAAGAGTCTCAGAGTGGCTTACAAACTTCTTTCCCTTCCCCTCCCCACAACAGACACCCTGTGAGGCAGGTGGGGCTGAGAGAGCTCTGACAAAAACTGCTGTTTTTCCAAGAACAGCTGTGCCAGAACTACGGCTTGCCCAAGGTCATCCAGCCAGGTGCAAGTGGAGGAGTGGGGAATCAAACCTGGTTCTCCCAGGTTAGAGTCCACACACTTAACCACTACACCAGACTGGTATATAGAAAATATTTAAACAAATATGAAATTGCCCCGTGTTGAATTAAGCCATTGGCCCACGGGGTGTAGTGTAGTCTGCTCATTGGCACGGGCTCTCCCAGGCCTTCACCAGGAAGAGCTCTTTCCCACCACTCATTCACTGAGAACCTTTAACTGGAGATGCTGGGAGGTGAACCTGAGAAATTTCTATCTGTCACATTTCTCCCTTTGAATTTATATATTGGCACAGTCCTGCTATGTGCTTGTTTTTTGTTCGTTTTGCCGTCAAGTCACAGCTGACATGGCAACCCCTCAGGGCTTTTGAAACAACAGGCCTTCAGGGGTGGCTTGCCATCGCCTGCCTCTGCGTCACGACCCGGGTATTCCTTGGCGGTCTCCCTTCCAAGCCCTTGCCAGGACTGACCCCGCTTAGCTTCTGAGGTGTGCCTGGGCTATCCGGGTCAGGGCATACCTGTTCTATACCTACTTGTTATAGAGTACGATGTCCGGGATCCAGATCATCTCGGACGGCACCCGGATTGAAGTGACGTTGTCAAAATCGGCTGGATTCCACTGCAGTTTGTAGTCATTCCACTCCTGGTGGTCAAGAAACTAGTCTTAATGGTTCGTGGATTCAGATGGTTCCCCCCCCCCCGGACTTTCTGAGGGTAAAGCCTAAGGTAAACCTTGCAGCTCGCTTGTCCTATGTATGTTGACTCAAGGTTACACTCCACTCACTTTATCATGATAATTTATTGAAAGCTTTTATAACCCTGCACTTTCAGCCTTGCTCACCAAGCAGCCCCAGCTATTAAATATAAAAAAAGTTAAAATGCAACAATACTTACAACAAGAAGAGAAGAGGTTGGATTTACACCCCACCCTTCACTACCCGAAGGAGTCTCAGAGCAGCTTACAATCTCTTTTCCCTTTCCCTCCCCACAACAGACACCCTGGCAAGGTAGGTGGGGCTGAGAGAGCTCTTTCGAAAACTGCTCCTGAGAGAGCAGCTCTGAAAGGACTTGTGACTGACCCAAGGTCATACCAGCAGCTGCATGTGAAGGCGTGGGCAATCAAACCCAGTTCTCCCAGATGAGAGTCCACGTTTCTAACTACTACACCAAAAGACATACATACATAACAGGAACCTGGGTTTTTTTTTGGGGGGGGCAGTTAAAAACACTCTAAATTGCCTGAGCTCTCAAAAGGACTATTTTAGACCTGGGACATACAACTGGAGACAGAGACAACCAGTCAGGGGGACAGAACAGAAGAGATCTGCTGCAACAAATCAGCAGAAAGCTTCAGGGCACAGCACTGCGTTTGCCTGGCATCTACTCAGCAAGCCTGGCACCAGGCAGATCGCTCAGTCAGTTTTGCCTGCAGGTTAAGTGGGCACAGGGTTGCAAACTGAAGCTCTTGTTTTCTCCATCTGTAAACAACACTGAACATTTCAGGGGGTCAATGCTAAGTTTTTAAGAAGAAAATCGAAACACAGTGCATACCTGGGAATCTTCGTTACTGTACAACTCCAAATTGTTCAACTCCTATCGGACTGCACATTGTATAATTCTTGCCAGTGATTGTTAGCATTGTACTGTCTTACCTTTTGAATTTGCTTTACAATATAGATTTTAATTTTTCTTAAGTATATTGATTATAATATTGGTTTAGCATCTCATTCCACAGCATTTTTTGTTCTTGTTATTACTACTGCTAGGAGGTCTCCTTTTCTGTTTATGTAATGGTGGGAAACCTCTCAGGAATCCCCACTAATGCCTGCCAGTTATTGAAAGGCCAGTGGGAGGGAAATGAAGGCAAAATCTGTGGCCTGCCACCACCGCACTGGCACGCAACATCACTTCCTACAAAAACAGATGTCATACCATCAGGGGCACTCTAGGATTTACCAAGAACGCTTTGTTTTAAACACTGAGTTTTTGCAAACTCTAGAGCATTCTTGTCTGAAATCATGACATCACTTTCATTTTTTCCTGTGAGTCACATTGTGCACTGGTGCAATGCTGGTGCACCTGTCCCCACTCCACTCCCCCAAATGCTCCCCAGCCTCCAACTTTGCTTGAATACGTCCTTCCCCTTTCACTCACCTGTTTCAACCAAACATTGGTGGTCATCATTTGGTTCTTTTCATCCTTGATTGGTGGAGAATATGGAGAAGCAGGAGAAAAGCTTTGATCAGAACAGAAGGTTACCAGTTCAGACAGTTCTTATTGTAACATTCAGGCCTCAAAAGGGTTGCACTGGAACTCCAAGCTCAATGGTATCCCTCCACAAGCTAGGGACCCAAAGGCTTGTGCCATGACATCTGAGAATGGTTTCCACAGTCAGCTTGCAGCACTTTCCATAGTATCTAGAGAGAAAGCATGTCCTCTGACTGCTTTCTGCAGGGTGCAGCTGGTTTTGTCTTCCAGGGTGCATTCAGCAACAAAATACAGATGTGCAATGGGACAAGCATCGTGTGAGAATACAATTGTGACATCCCATTAATGAGGTACTAACCTTCCCACATTGTCATTCAGATTATTCTGGATACATTGGATACGTGAACATTTATTTATGACAAAATCCATGAAATATGCCCAAGCATGCTCATGACATAAGAGCAACCATGCTGTATCAGACCTATGGCCCAACCAGCAGCCTGTCTCACACAGTGGCCCCCTAGTTACTCTTGGACACAAAGACCAAGACCTCCCCCTCTTGTTGCTCCCTAAATTCTGAGGTTTACTGCCTCAGAACATGGAGGTTCCACTTAGTCACCATGGCTAATAGCTACTGATAGACCTATCCTCCATGAACTTGTCTGATTTGCCTTTTCAAGCCAACCACTCTAGTGACAGTGAATTCCCCAAGTCAATAATGCCATTGGGGGGTTTTTCCCACACTCAAGCCATCCCAGAAAAAGCTCTTTAAGAAGTTATTTGAATCAGACCATTGGCTGATTTAGCATTTTTTGTTCAGCCCAGAAGAATTCAAAGTGTGTGTGTAAAGTATTTCTTGAGGACAGTCTCATTTCATTTGCAGTTCATTTGCTGTCTGTTCAACATGCTGCTCCCCCAGAACCAATATATGTATCCCTTTACTGGCCAGTATCTGACCACTCCACCGAGCAAAGTCTGGTGACTTCCTCCAGCCTAAGTAAACTTCCTTCAACTTCAGTGGTTCTTTCTTCAACAGAAGGGCCACTTAAAGTAAGGTTGCCAACTCTGGGTTGGGAAATACCTGGAGATTTCAGGGGATGGAGCCTGGGGAGAGATCTCAGCAGGGTACAATGCCACAGAATCCATCAGCCAAAGCTGAAATTTTCTCCAGGGGAACTGATCTTTGTCATTTGGAGATCACTTGTAAGATTGGGAGATCTCCAGTCCCCACCTGGAAGTTGGCATTTCTAGGCTGAAAGAATATTCCAGCCTAAGGCAGGATGCCTGCCATTGTCTTTTTTCCTCCAGAGAATGCGACCTTACCTATGTAGAAATCATATGATGATGTCATGACAATATGCAACCAATCAGATTTAGCAACAAACAGCATCATGCTGCCCTTATAGAATCATAGAATCATAGAAAGTTAGAGCTGGAAGGGACCCTGCAGTTCACCTCAATATGTGAACACTTTCACCTGTTTTTGCCCTGCCCCCCTACTTGTCTGGAGGAGGTGCTTTCAATTGCAACTGCCCAAAACACGACCCCCTTTTGGTGCAGCCCTCATGAGGACTAGTGTCAAATGATATACATACCACATCGATCAGCTGAGCAATGGCTAACCCAAACCTGACGATAACAACGTCTGAGGTATTGGGGACTGGCCTGGACCACTTGTTGTAGGCCGTGAAAAGGTACTTGAAGAGCCGTTCTTCTGCTTGAGTTTGCGTCCGGCCTAGGGCAAATCCTGAAACAGATGGAGAGCACAAGAGGGGAAATTGGGGAGGGGTTTCACCTAGAATCTATGGCATACCATAGAGTTTTCCCTCTGAAGCTGCCATTTTCTCCCTGGGAACTGATCTCTGCAGTCTTGAAATCAGCTATGATTCCAGGAGAACAGTAGGCTCCGCCTGGAGACTGGAATGACAACACTGATTCCATGTTTGATGGTAAGAGATACTTTTGCTTAAACAGGCAGGATGGGCATGTTCCTCTGAAAGGCTGGGCCTGGGTTGTTTTCCAGGATGGATGCCTGGCTGAAGCCTTGTGAACTGTAACAGAAATAAACACTGTTAGGGTGATTTCCCACTAAAGCTGCCTCGGGGCTGCGCCGCCGTTTGTCCCGAGACTATTAGTCAATTTCACACCTGAAGCCGCGGGGCTGCATTTTGACCTGTGGCTTCGCCCAATTTCCCCCGCAGTTTCGTAATCCTCAAAAAACAGGATTACGAAACTGCGGGGAAATCGGGCGAAGCCGCGGGTCAAAATGCAGCCCCGCGGCTTCGGGTGTGAAATTGACTAATAATCTTGGGGCAAACGGCGGCGCAACCCCAAGGCAGCTTTAGTGGGAAATCACCCTTAAACTTTTGCAGCCCTGCTCCGGCTTCCCAGTTTCACAGTAGGGCCGTTTAGCCTCATGGCCCTTGAGTTGTACACCACCTACCACCAGTCCTGAATGGCTAATGACTCCTTGGTTTTGGAACTCACCTAGAAAGCCATAACACAGAGCCACAATATATAGCCCATTTCCACAGCAAGGCATGAGTGTCAGTGTGCCGTCCTCCCTACGCATACACAAACCTCCACAGCATCTGGAAGATAGATCAACAGGCCACAGAGGATCCCTGCTGCATCAAGTCTGTAGGTGGCCAGTTGTTCTGGCACTGTGAAGTAATGTCACCTACTCCCACACTTGCATAGAATGCCAGCAGCTTGGGTTGCCAGCCTCCCTGGTGATCTAGGGGTGGAGCCCAGGGAGGGTAGTGGGAGAGGTCTCATCAGGGTATAGGGCCATGGAATCCACCCTGCAAAGCAGCCATTTTCTCCAGGGGAACTGATCTCTGTCATCTGGACATCAGTTGTAATTCCAGATCTCTGCCCCCCTACCTGGAGGTTGGCAACTGTACTACCAGTTGAGGAAGTGCAAGTCCAGTTCTGCAGTAGAGGATCCCACCAAGTCCAAAACTCTTGGCCAAATTACAACTAGTGATGCTGCCAGTTTAGAATGTATGGAGCCTCTTTAGCTAATGAGGTGGCCGTTCCGCCAACTTGGCTGTTTCTGTTCCAGGCCATATATTTTATGGGCTTTCAAAGATTTGCTTTGTGCTCTGAAAGGAGCTCCTGTTTGCAGTCTTTGAAGCGAACATATTTTCAGTTCCTTGTTCTTGTGTGACAGTCTCTCTTTCTAGATACAGTACCGAGTTTCAATTAGTAGAACTTATTGTCAGGGGACCAGAGAGAACTGGGGGCCTTTTGGTCTGATATGTGGCCTCGAGGAATAGTTCTCAAACTTTTTTAAGTGGGACCCACTTCTAAACTTACTCAAGTTTTCAGGGCCCACTTGCAAAGATGACTCCATACTTTTCCCTGCCCAACACAGGCATGCCAGCCTCCAGGGTTGACCTGTAGATCTCCGAATGACAGCTTATCTCCAGATTACAGAGATCAGTTCCCCCGGGGAGAAAATGGATGCTTTGGAGGGTGGATTGGAGATCAATTGTAATAGTGGGGGATCTCCAGGTGACAACGTGGAGGGTGACAACCCTAGCCATGGTGCCAGGTAAGGGCCCTGCTTGCCAGCTCTGCCACTGTTCCCCTGCCCCGGCTGCATTGGTTCCAGCTGCTGCAGGCCCAATACTGTTTTCAGGGCCGGTGTTGCTTCCCAGGGGGCTGCCAGGGCCTCCGTCAGTGGGAGTGGGCCACAGGAATTGCGTCTCACACAGTGGTTATGCAGGGTCAGGTGGCCCTGAATCTAGCGGCATCTCCAAGCATAGTTATCTGATTTTCTGTGGAAGCTCTCCGGGTGACATCTCTCTCAGCCTAACCTACCTCATAGGTTTGCTGTGAGGATGACTTGGAGCACACCAGAATGATGTTGTAAACCACTTGGGGGTCTCCACTGAAAAGAAAAGTGGAATATAAATATCTGAACAAAATAAATATGGCTGGTGAGAGAATCACTCTGGCACCTTCCTAGCAACTGAGGTGGCCTGATAACCTGACAACAAAGAGCAGTGTCTATTGACACGACAAATCTACTCGTCAGACAGGGCTAATGGGGCTGGGTAAGCAAAGGCTTCCTTTGGGCTGTCAGGAGCCTGACTCTAATTTGCACAGAACTGTTGTTCTCATACAGAGCAGCTTGAGGGAGCTGAATGAAGGGGGAGTCTGTTTGCTCTGTGAATTGTTTGCTTCCTTTCCTCTGAGTATTTATTCTAAGACCTTTTGTCTATTTATTTATTTATTCCAATTCATTGCCTGCCCTGCACTTTAAGTGTGGAGCAGACGCTAAGCAGAATGCAAAGAAAATGGATTGCTCATTGACAGAGAGGAAGAATAAAAGAATGATAGCTGTATAATTAAGTCACTTTTTGCCATCTTCACTATCTTTTCTTTATTACCAACCTAAATAAGAAAGCAAAGTCAAGTTTAAAATAATACATATATCACTATGGGCATACATGTGCAACAGTCTCTAATTTTGCATTGTATTTTTCTTACGTCTTTTTGTTGTTGTAACCCACTTTGAGTTTCAGCAAGGAAGGCAAACAATAAATGAAGCAGGAAACAAATCAATACGCATCTTATGAACCTGCCCAACCAATGCAGTCATCTTCCGATTTCCTGCATTTTGTGTCCCCTCCTTCTAAGATTAGGCAGGTGGCAACCTGGAAGAGACCCTTCTTGGTCATGGCATTAAAACTCTGAAACTCTCTCCCCAGTGAGACTCCTCTCAATTTGACCACAGAGTTTCCAGCGGTTCTTAGAGCTACTCTATGTCATTCCTGGATATCCCCCAGAAGTGACATGGTAGCACACAGGACGTCACCCGCCCCCCATACTCCTGCCCCATATCTCCACCCCCAAGCGCTCCACCATTGCCAGATATAGCCTGGCAACCCCACTCAGGGCCCAAGGATCATGTGGGGGTGGGTTCAGGTATGAGTACTCTTCACTGGGGTTCCAATACCTAGGAAGGCATAGTTACTATTGAAAGGACACATTTAAGACATTTCGGAAATGAAACAGAAGTTTCTTTCTTTCTTGAGTCATGAGATTGTGTCTAACTGAAATGGGGAGGGGAGCTCATGTTACAACTGAGTACCAGTCCAAGAGAAATGCTACTTCAGCTCTTCTCAAATGAACAAAAGTTTAATAAGGCACCCCTAAAGCGATAAAATAGGAACAATGATTTATCAGGGAGAGCGACCAGAAAATAAGGACAGTTGGAAATGCACAGAGGAGCCAGCCATAACCTTACTAGCACAGACAGAGGAACTAGGCCTCAGTGCAGGGATGTATCGGAGGCAATCATCTATTGGAGACCGTGCTCCAGCCAGGAGTCCTTGGAATGAAGGTGCTGTGCATGACAGGAAGTTCAGTTCTTTGGACCCGAAGGCTGAACCAGTCCAAAGTTTTCATACTAACTGCCAATTTCAGGGCTGGTGTTCCACATTTATTCCTTTCTGAGCTTGAGAAGGAGCCTGAGGCATGAGCCGTTCTCTAGGCTAGTGGTTCTCAGACTGTGGGTTGGGAAGGTGTGGGTCATGGTTCTCTTGCACACTGGTCACAGGGAGGGACAAAAAGAAGAAGAGCAGGATGGATATCCTTATATCTGATTCTCACAGTGGCCAAATCTGTGGATACTTAAATCTACAGACTGGAGCCATGAACAGACGAGAGGGGTCTTTCTACAAACTTGAGAAAAGCCCCAGGTTTGCAGAAAGATCTGAAACCCATTTTTAAAAAAATCAATGGGACGTTAACTCCCCTCAAAATTATAGTAGAAGAGCCTGTAGCTTTATGAAACAAATGCCTTCTGGGGCTGTTGCTAGGCAGCCACAAGAGTATTGCTAGGAGAAGTAAGAGGCAGGGGAGGGAACAGGGTCATTTCAAGGGCTGTTTTGGCCTTTGAGGATTCATTGGGGCCGGGTTTTGCAGCAACCAGGGGGGCACTTGATACAACGTGACTTGCATGTTCACCATGGCTGAGCTGCTTACTACTGTTCAATAGCAGCCACTCCACAAAAGCCAATGTGGCATAGCAGAGTTTTTTTTAACTAGGATCTGGGAGACCCAGGTTCAAATCCCCAATCTGCCATAGAAGCTTACTGGTGTCTTTGGGCCAGTTACACAATCTCAGCCTAGCCCACCTGACAAGGTTATTGTGAGGATAGCATGAGAAGAGGAGAATGATGTCAGCTGCTTTGGTTCCTCATTGTGGAGAAAGGTGAGGTATTAATGAAGTAAACAACAAATATAGAGCCAAACGAAGCATGGCAGCAAACTTATGGCTGCCATGAGTTTACTGCTGCCATTTTACAATACATTTAACATGCAGTGAGGCCCTGATCCAGAGCTCTTTCCCTTCCATCCTGTTCCTTTTCAAGTGCCAAGACAGCTGGGGGGGGGACGACGACAAGTGCTTTGACAGTTGAAAAGGGTGGGAGGAAAAGAGCTTGCAGGTTCCTCACTGAGCAACTGAGCCTGGCCTTGTGCATGGCTGAAACTGCACAAATCGGCAGGCTTTTCCCAGGGAGAGGCTGCCAGGGGGAGGGAAGGAGGGAAAACTGAAGACAGGGTGTGTGGGGGGAGTCGGGGAGATAAACATAGGGTGGGTGGGAAGGAGAGGAGCCAGGAAAAGGTGAGAAACAAGGGGGCCTCCAGGAAAGGGAAAGAGGAAATAGTGGAGGAGGGGAAAGTTAAATGCCTCCTGCAAGTCCTTGCAGGTCTCCCGCTTGTATACACTAAAAATGAACAATGAAAATTTGCTTTTAAGTTGATGAGCACTTCTTGGGTTTTGTGTTGGGCTGGGATTGCCAGGTCCCTCCTGGTCGCTGGCGGGGGTGGGGTGGAATTGGGTTGCCAGCCTGGGGAAGGCAGGATTTGGGAAGGGGAGGAACCCCAGCAGGATGTAATGCCACATAACCCATCCACCAAAGCAGCCACTTTCTCCAGGGGAACTGATCTTGATTGTCTGGAGATCAACTGTAATAGCGGGAGACCTCTAGGTGCCACATGGAAGTTGGCAGCCATATGCCAGATTTCACCGCCGGTCTTGAGCTTGTGGCCTGAGGATCCTGTCTGCGCTCCAACTATTCTGTTATGTGCAAAGTGAAGAACTGCAGAGGCACCAGTTTGAAATCCCTTTACCCATATAGGCCAGAGTAGGTCTGGTGGTATTCGTCCTTACTTCCTATAATTGTAGAAGATTTCACTTTCACTGTCCGTGGTTTGCTTTTTGCCTCTCATTCTGCCTTTGGTTCATCACACTGAGCTCTCGGCTGAGCAGCATGGATAGAAAATAATTAATGGCTTATTATTCAACAACATCTGTCAGTAAAGCAGAGATCATGGATATTCCACCTCGCACTACTGCCCACTGAGTTCCCTGAAACTTTGTTCCTGGGATGGGCTCAGAGGAGCTCATGAACAGCTTAGTAAAGGGTCTGCAATGGTAGGTAGAACTGGTAGAAAGTACCTCTTCCATTTTTCCAACCAAGGTAGTATCCCTACATCATATGGAGGAAGTTAAGGGTACAAGCCAAAGGATGCCAATGAAGCAGGCCTGTAGCTACAGTGGGGCATCTTGGGCTAGGCCCCCGACTTGCTGGCAAGGCCCCTGACTTCCCATCCAGCCCCTGACTTCCCATCCATCATGGCCTTCTCCCCAGATTAAGTGATTAGCCAGTGCCCCTTAAGAAATTTAAATGCCTCCCCCGACTTAAAAATCCTTGCTACGTGCCTGCAGTGAAGCAGTATGTGTTTCAAGGCCTGAGGCCCAAGATACCTTGCATAGTCAAACAGACTTCTGGGACATGAATCTCAGATCACGTGTGGCCATGGGGTGATCCGTGAGAGTTATGCCTCAGCATCTTGTGTGACACTACAACAGATTCTGGTCATGGAGTGCCCCACAATGCCTTCATTCAATACTGTTTAAAATTTACCTATCCTACACTTCTTGGATACCTTGCACTTGAAGTCTGGCTTGAAGGGCGGGCCATGCAGGCGTTGTCCTTACTCGCTTAACTTCATGTGAATGAGCCCTCACAAATTAACTACCACAGACAGATACTTTAAATCACCCAAGGTGTCATCTCAACTCAGAGAGAGGGCGGTTGTTTTGTCAAACCAGCAATCTGCTTGCAAACACTCATCCACAACCTGTTTGGCCTTGGCAAATTCTTGTTTCATTGATAATGGAGATGGCAGAAGAGAGGTGGTGAAAGGAGAGAAAAGCTTGATTTTTGAGCCACTCGAGTCAGCCAGAGGCATCTCTGTAACCAGGTAATCCACAAGGGTAGCACCTCACAGTGGTTTGTAAACCAACTTCAAACCATTGTTTCAGATTCTGGTTTGATACAGAACAGCTAGATTCAAGTCTAGTAGCATCTCAAAGAACAGCAAGATTTCCAGGGTATAGGCTTTAGAGAGGCAAAGCTCCCTTCGTCAGACACAAGAGCTTTGACTCTCACAAGTTTATACCCCAAAATCTGGTAGATCTCTAAGGTGCTGCTGGACTCAACTGTAGTTGTTCTACTGCAGGCCAACAAGGCTGCCCTCTGAAGCTATCTTCATGGTTTGATGTACTTAACCACAGTTCATAGAGTGACCTACATTCAAAAGATCACGTTCGCCATAGTTAGATTAATAACATCATCGTTTTGTGTGACATCTAAACCGAACGGATGGGTTTAATTCCATTCCCTCTTCCCGTTTCCATAGTCTTGAGGGTAATGAACGTGTCTTTAATTCGCCACATGGTTTCTGTGTCTGACTTTGCATCCCAAAATCACTCTGTCAATCTTTCTCTAGAAAGTGGCTGTCTTCATTATTGTTACTGTTCAGCTCAGATCATGTGAGAGCTGACATCAACTCATAAAGACGGACACAAAGTCATAAGATTTTGCTAACAGCTCCCGGCATTGAAGGCAGGAACTACACAGTCGTGCATGAGAAACGATTCCTGAGAAAAGACAGGGAAAGAAGGCTGAGTCCTCTATGGTGCCTTTCCAAATCAGGCACTGATCTTGTCAAACGGCACTCCCAAACACCAAAGGCTGTCAACTCGGAGAGCACATCTCCTCAGAACAGGCAGTATTTCCATCACGTCACAGCTAAAACCATCAATGGCATTGTGGATGGATGGATCCAACCCAAAGGGTATACATTCAGTTTAATGCCTCTGATTTTCCTCGAGTTTTGTCTGGAATCACAACTCCGACACAGGGCACAACCAGACGATATGGTGACCCTACAACACAGGGAGGCCACAGCCATCTACCACAGGAGTGCTCTTATTTTAAAAATGCTCCAGGGCCCAATCCTGCTCAGCAGTCTGACATGGGGGGGAGGGGCTCCTGAACCCCCCCCCAGCCCCCCGGTGTCATTTTCCAAGAACCCAAATACCCCAGGGGTTTGGCCTCTTGAAAAATGGCATGGGGGGAGATAGGACCCCCTTTTTCTCCTTGCACCACCGTCTTAAGCTGGATTGGGCCCCCACAGCATTTTTAAAGCAAGAGAATCCCTGCAGTAAAATGGCTGCGGTGTCCCCAGGTTGTCCCTGCAGATGTCGTATCATCTTGTTGTGCACATAGGAAGAAGAATTCCCAAGGTGCGCATTGCAGGTAAAGTCAAGAGACAGCTAATGCTGTAATCCTGCCATTTTCCTGGGAGTAAGTCCCACTGAATAACAACAAATGTACTTCTAAGAAGAAAGCCTGCTTAGGATTGCTCCCTATGCCTACTAGGGAGTAAAGCCCATTGAACTCAGTAGGATTTACCTCTGAGCATACATGTCTAGGATTGGGCATAAATGTACCAATCCCCAGTGAAGTCAATTGCACTTCGCTTTCACTGGACTGCATCCTGTATCTCTTAAACAAGGCGCACTCATCCACTTGATATGCAAATGTTGGAACAGCTTCTGTTAAAGAGAATTTTTGTGTGAAAAATCGCTGCTCTGGTATAAGCCAGTGGTCCAAATGTCTTCTGGTTTCAGTAAAAGGAAACTCCTAATTTGCAGGCCATGCCCCGTAGGAATGTCAGCCCCCAGGTGGGGCCTGGGGATCCCCTGGAATTACAGCTCATCGCCAGACTACAGAGATCAATCCTTCTGGAGAAAATGGATGCTTTGGAGGATGGACTCTATGGCATTGTACCCCACCGATGTTCCTCCCCTCCCAAGGCTCTACCCACAAATCTCCAGGAGTTCCCCAGCTTAGATCTGGCAACCCTATGCCCCCCACCCCACACTGGTGGCTGGGGAAACCTTGCAACGCCCAATGGAGACCCAAATCAGCTTACATCACCCCCCCTCAATTTTATCCTAACAACAAGTAAGTTAGGCTGAGAGAGAGTGACTGACCCAAGGTCACCCAGCAAGCCTCCACAGCAGAGTGGAGATTCGAACCCAGGTCTCCCCAGATCCTAGTCTGAGAGCCACCACACCATGCTGGCTCTGCCTCTGTTGCCCCTCAGGCAAGCTAGTGTGTTACATGTTGTGTAATTGATCCATTGTATCACAGAGGCCTTTCAAAAATCTATGCACATTGAAGGCAGTCATGATTTTTTTCTAAAAAAAGAATTCCATGCTCATAAAGCTTACTCAAAAACAACAAGCCACAGAAAACTGAGTGAGCCCAGAGCTCCTAGTATCGGTCCAGAAAAGTGCTAGGGCACCTTAATAGGCAATTACTGGTAACACTCAGAGCTGCAACAGAAGCCGTTTACGCTGGCAAATTACATTTCCTTTGACCCTTGAAGGCACTTCCCATTTTCAGAATGGTTTTTCCTCTGTAAAATAACCTCTTTTTGGTTAACTGGCATCACTTCCAATCCATTTTTGCTTTGTGCGTTCTCTAGCAGATTCACACTAATTACTTTTCACATTAATTTGCATAATAAGGCACTTTGAATTTGATTAGACAATAGGGTAGCTAATTTCAGAACTGGGAAAACAGAGTCATCCGTTACCTGACAAGGACACCAGGAAATAGCAGGTGATGACGTTCCTCAAGGCTGGGGATCCACTGGCAAGCTGATCCATCTTCTGAGAGGTGGCTGCTGAGACTTTCTCCCCCACTGGAATACTTTCTCCAAAGACACAAAAATCCAGAACGTCTCTTTTCATTTGCAGAGTCTGTGCTGAGTAGCGACATGGGAACTGCATGTACCGGTGTGCTCACTTCCTGGCAGGGCAGTGCTGCAGGCAGCCATCTCCGTTGGGGGCAGACAGCTGAGCATCACTTGGGTCTGTTCTTGGGGAGTCATGTTTGAGGCACCATAGCAGAAGCTGTCTGTGTGGTGCAGAAGTCATGTGCACTAACAGGATCCCTTCCAGGTACGATTCACCCTGAACATGCTCTCTTTTCCTCGCACAGGATGGCAAGCGAAGAAGATGTCTGACTGTAAATCAAAGCGGGTCTCTCCATAGGCCCAGATTTTGCGCCAAGAGGGAAATGGTCCCTGGAGAAGCCTGCAAAAACAATACCATGAGAGGGCAGCTCAGAGTTAAGTAGTCTTTCAACTGGGGAGATGCAGGGGCGGGGTGGGGTGGGGAAGAAAGACGGATCTTGACTTTTCTTTAGAATTAATGGGCACACCATTACATAAGTGCACATGTAGTAAGTATTAATATTGTATGGCATTGTTCGTAGAATAGCCAGGAGATCCTAAGACTGTCTGGCAGCCAGAATTTCTAGCTCTTTAGTGTTATGCACCACCAGGTGACAAACTAGATGTTTTTAAAGCACGAGACAGTTCAGAGGTGGTTTGCCATTGCCTGCCTCTGTGTCACAACCCTGTATTCCTTGAAGGTCGCCCTTCCAAATACTTGCCAGGGTCAGCCCTGCTTGGCTTCTGAGATCTGATGGGATTGGGCTATCCAGGTCAGGGCAGTGCACAGGTATAGACTCTCACATATACATCCATGCCTATAGTTGGAGAAAAGGATGGGAAAGAGGATGAAAATCCCTCCACCTACATAGGTGCATGTGCACATAGTGAACGGGAAAGGAACCTTCCTTTTGCCTTCATGCATACATATGGGAATCCTTGCTATTTGGTCTCCTTTTATTTTTCTGCAAAGTTTATTTCTGCTCTGCCTGCCCCTCTGGGTTTGGCCTGCCTGCGTTCACCCTCATGCATATTAAAAAACACAGAATACAGAAATATTTCTTATTTACTTCTGAGGACTTATGTCATTTTCCTCTCCTCCATGTCATTCTCACAGCAACCCTGTGAGGTGGGTTAGGCTGAGAGTGTGTGATTGGCCCACGATGACCCAGTGAATTTCCATGGCACCGGAGGGGATTTGAACCTGGATCTCCCAGATCCTCATCCAGTATTCTAAGCACTATGTCATATTGGCTCAATGAATATTATTTACATTTATACTCTGCTTTTCTACACAAGGGGGACCCAAAGCAGCTTATAATGCTGTTCTCCTCCCCCCCCCCTTCCATTTTATGCTCACAACAAGAACCCAGTGAAGTTGGTTAGGTGGGGAGGGAGTCACTGGCTCAAGACGACCTAGTGACCTTCCATTGTAGAGTGGGGATTCAGACCTGGGTCTCGTGGATTCCAGTCCAGCACTCATGGGATACAGCAGGTCAAGAAAGAAGTACTTTTCTCTCTTTCTCACAATACAAGAACTTGTGGACACTCAATGCTGGGCAGTTGGGTGCTGGGGGGGCAGCAGTGGGAAGGCTTCTAGTGTCCTGTCCCCACTGATGGACCTCCTGATGGCACCTGGTATATTTTGGCCACTGTGTGACACAGAGTGTTGGACTGGATGGGCCATTGGCCTGATCCAACATGGGCTTCTCTCATATTCTTATGACTCTGCTATATAAATGTTCACTCTGGAAGTGATACACTGAGTGCAAGAAGAAGAAAAATTTATTCTGATGGTAGTTTGGTAGACTTGGACCAGGTTGGCCCAGCAGGACCATTTAACATCAACAACCTGGTGCCTGCAATAAGAGCATCTTTAACTCATCACTGCAGTCCTTCCCAAAACATCCAGGGTTTGTGGCATGGCATGGGCAGGTCACACAGCTTGAGGGGGGGAGCATGGTTAAGCCCAAACCCTTCTTATATTCCAGACTGAGCCAGACCCACTGGATGAAAGCGGCAGCCCTCCCCAACCAGTAGATCCAAGATGCTTTGATTCTACTTTCCACTATGAAGTGCTTCTCTTTTAAGTTGGGGGATGTGATTAGAACTGTTAAGAAAAGGCCAGAGGAACACCATTTGCATGCAGAACAGTCACTTTCCAGTCTATAAATCCTCTGCAATTGGAATCAGAAACCAAATGGAGAAGTGACTGTGATATTTCATCTTGGCATGTGCATCACCCCTTGGCTGGCTTTTTTAAAATTAAAAGCCTCCTGCTTCAGTCTGCAGGCACAGAACACCATCCTGCATGAAGCTTTATTGTCATTTGATGCTTTCCCTCACGTCCATCTATCTTGTCATTTTAATTTAGACTACAAGGCAGGAATAATATCGCCTCTCTCGATAGCACTTGGATATAATGAATAAAGTTAGGAGTAGCACTCCTACGGTCCACTGCAGTTGTTCAATTTCCTTATTTATCTGAAGATGTGTGGGTGCAGAAGAAAACTTATACCTTGAGTAAAACTTTGTTGTGCCACTGGACTCAAACTTTGTTCTTATTTATCCTCTGTTTATCCTCTTCTTCCCAGGATAATGTACATGCTTCTCCCTTCCAATGTTCCCTCTAAACTTTGGAGTCTTGTGAGCAAAAATCCTACTTTGTGAGCTACTGGCATTAAAGTTGTGAGTGAGCGGTTTGGCTGCTGCATAAATTAGTTTGCTCTGAAGCCATCCTTCCTGAGCTGAGACAAAAATCCATGAGCCAGAGGCTAAAGAACTCTGAGCTAGCTCACACTAACTCAGAGGGAACACTGCTCCCTTCTGCCTTTAAAACAATCCGGTGAGGTACATTAACCAGTTTGGTGTTGTGGTTTGGAGCACGGACTCTAATCTGGGAGAACCAGGTTTGATTCCCCATGCCTCTACATGCAGCTGCTGGTGTGACCTTGGGTCAGTTACAAGTTCTCTCAGAGCTGTTCTCTCATGAGCAGTTCTCGAGAAAACTCTCTCGGCCCCACCTATCTCACAGGGTGTCTGTTGTGAGGAGGGGAAGGGAAAGGAGATTGTAAGCCGCTCTGAGATTCCTTTGGGTAGTGAAGGGTGGGGTATAAATCCAATCTCTTCTTCTTCTTCTTCTTCTTCTTCTTCTTCTTCTTCTTCTTCTTGAGAGAGACAGAGAGATCGAGAGAGAGATCCAAGGCCCTGTAGTGAGTTTCATGGCTGAACTGCCTTTTTGAAGCCAGGTCTCTCCAGCTCTAGTCAAATACCATGGCACCATACTGTCTCATTCTCAAAAAGGCATTGTGTTGGCCCATTCTAGAGCACCCAACATTTGACGCATCCTCCCCTCTGTTATTCCATCACTCAGGAACCTTTTGAC